>JAWZYV010014560.1:0-75224 GCA_038373885.1 Cheiracanthium punctorium | reverse complement strand
TTTTCCGAAATTGCAACACCGAGTTTCTTTTTACGGAATGGCAACACCGAGTTTCTTTTTTACGGAATGGCAACACCGAGTTTTCGTTTTTATTGAGTGGCAACGGATTTTTTGTTTTGGTTTGGGAGTTTGAAATTTTTGGGACCGTTAGGCTATCTTTTAATTAATTTAATTTAATTTAATTAATGAATTCATTTGATTACGGCCGTCTGGTATTAAATTTTAGAACTAATTAGTGGACTTGGATTTATTTTTAAAAATTATTTTTTCTCATCGAACCCAGGATCCTTGTATCCGGAGGACGAAGCTATAACCACTATGCGCTTGCCGGCTTTACTGACGTTCGCTAAAGGTCGAAGTGTACTTCTAATTTGTGGAATGGGACTTTGACATTTTTTTTCTTGAAATGTTCCGGGACTTGTAATTTTCTGGAAATAATGTATAAATTATTTTAATTATCTTAATGAGTTTTAGTTAATTGTATTTAATTATTAATTTTTAATCAACGATTCACTTAATTTTGGGGAAATAGCATAATCTGAGTCCATTTTTTATTTTACTAATAAATCATACATCATTATTTCTATAAAACGTTATTTACTATACAATCTTGAAACTAGACATGAAATAGGAGGATTCCATTTTTTATTTTATTTATTAAATATTTTTTTGCCCTTAAAGAATTTTAATTTAACAAGTCAAATGCTATTTTTCTAATTCTTTAAGATGATTTTTTTCTAATTTTAAATAATCGTACCTGTATTTAAATGAATATACCAAAATCACATGCATAGCAACTTTTACGGACCAATACAATCTTAAAAGCCCAGACATACAAATGAAAGTAAAGTAAATAAGAGTTCACCTTGCAGATACAGATATACAGTTATACTTTAAATCAAATACATGTTTATACAGAACGCACAAAATGTATTTTGCACACGCATACTTACATGTAAAAAAATATAGGGGCATACCTTATTCCGGACTTACCTTATGAAAATAAGGTAAGTCCGGAAGCGCTCACAAAATACAAACAGACACATACACTGTTTTTTCCCCACACATAAATACACTTATACTTTCTTATATAAATCAATGCATTCATAAAATACACACACAAATACATTCAAACCTCTTGTATAAAATCAAACGCATACAATAATATATACTATAAAATATATATTTGAACACAATTTTACCGATAGAATCACATGTAGGCCGTTTTCACCTCAATACATTTTAATCACGTACATGCATACCAAAACACACAAGCATACATCTAAGTACACATGCACACATACATTCATACAAAAATACGCAGACACACGAGAATAATCGGACGCACTCACGCACAAACATGCACTTACAATACTAATTTTTTTTCACCTAAATAAATTCACGCATACAAAAATGCACAATTATATTCCAGTATCACAGGTCTAAAAATTCATATAAAGTATACCTGGACATACATTGCAGATTCTAACACGCAAATAGGCATTTTCATCTCTGTTGTTTTTACTAAGGTGGCGTAGAATTTGTTTAAGCTGGAAATCTCAACAAAGGCATCGTATCTCCTAAAAACGCTTTCGCATACTGTTACAGCTAATACACGAGGTATTACATTCATTTTTGTTCGTTTCACTGTCGAAAAATATTTTCGGGATTGAAACGACCAAAAACGACATATAAACAAACACCTCGTAATTTAGCCGTGTCACAGAATGCAAATAGGCAGAAAGACGTTTTTAGAAAGAGATAACGCCCGTGAGATAATTTCCCAGCTGGCTCAAATTCTACGCCACCTTAGTAAAAACAGCACCGTCGAAATACACACTATTAGGGGTATGCTGTACATGGGATACCTATGGGCTATACGTTGAAAAAATGTGTTTTTGCTGAAAATTTTGTTTGTTTTTTGTCCAAAGATATCTAGAAATACTAATCGTTAAGGCTAAAAAGGAAAATTTTTGTGTTATAATTTTTTGGGGGGCGATAAGAATTGAAAAACAAAATTTATTTTTTGCTGAAAATGTGTCTTTTTTGCTAAAATATGTAAAATAAACTAATGTCGATCGTTAAGGCTAAAAAAGTAAATTTTTGTAGATGCAAATTAACTGTTACTTCAGAAAAAGTTCATATCATCAAAAAGTACGCAAAGTCCATAACTTAAAACAGTCTTGTAAAATTTTCTAAGTAGGTTTACTTGGAATTTCTAAAGAAGAAAAAAATCAGTCGGTTACCCTAAGGTTTCCTTCTGTGATTAAGAAATGGTAAGTCAATTATTTTTTCTAAGAAAATTACTCCAAGTTCGTTATACTTTAAGAACTTACTAAGATCGAAACACGTATAGAAGAAAATATAAGTAGCATCTCTTCTAAAAAAATCTACTAAGTTCCTTCCAATCAATTTACTTCTGAAAAAAAGAATGTGCGCAAAGGGTTATTAATTCATGAAATATGTCCAGTTTTACATGTTATTAGGTCCGTGTTATTTAGTATGTTGCGTATAATTCTCAAAGTTGAAGAAAATTGCGTATTAAACAAAGTACTTCCCTATTTGGAGAATCCTGAAATAAATTTTGTTACTTCTGAAATCCCTTCTAAGTCCTGTCACCACTTCGTAAAAAAAATGCGCCAGTTTCATTTACTTGATATTATTGAAAACAAAAATAAATTGCTTTTCCTCCAATTTTTTAAAAATCTTCGAAAATTTCACCAAGTCTGGCCAACAAATATTTTATAAAAGGAAAGCTCATACATCTCAATTAAAATATTCTGTTTCTCATTGGACAAATAATCAAGTTCTTGCCTCCTTTCAAGAACGTTCAAACTAGGTTCCAATCTCTCAGCTTACATTTTTTGAAAAAGTCAAAGACCATGAATCGACGAATTAGTGCTATTTTTGAGACACAGAATATAGTGTATTATAGGATTAATGGTTATGTGTTCCGATGATACTAAATATTGTGAAAAAACAACAGATTAATGAGTTTAATCAAATGAAAGGTTAAGCTTTAATTACCTGTAAGCCATGTTGGTTTTGTAACTTTCTACTTCAATGTATTAATATTTAGGATATAAGCATACAAAAAAACCCCGATATATCTGTACTTCATATTCTTTCAACACAGTAAAATTTCAAAGGTACTTAACATATATTTATCAAGATCCTAGAACTTTTTTTTTTTTTACAAAATTTTTATTTCATGTTAGATAACTTCAATCGCAAGTTGAAAATTGCTTTTTTTTAGTAAGAAATTGTGACTATTTTGCATTTGCTCTTTTTTTTGTGTAGAAAGTTTTTATTATAACTTTGTTGTTTTAAAGTCCTGGTATAAACCTGCTATTAAAGAAAATGTAATGCAGAAAAGAATGTAAAAAAAGTTAAGTTAGATAGTTACGTATTCAAATATTATAATACTCATTCAAGAAATAGGTAATGTTCTGTAATTTTAATACCTCTTTTCAGTAAAAAACATCATAATTAACAAGTTACCAGTACTTAGCTGTATGAAATTCTTATCATTTTTTTACAATTGTATTTGATTTCGGTTTGCTGTTCATGCAATTCGTAACTAATAACTCATATAGGTTACCATAAAAAATAAGATTATCGAAAAACGTGGCGAATTTTTTTCAATTTACTCCTTTGTACTTCTAACATATGATTGTAACTGTAGCTGCATTAGAGCCTCTTTGCTTAAAAAGTTTCACCAAACAACAATAATAAAATGTATCTCCACTGACAATTTTCATTTTTTTTTTATTATTTTCTCAATACCTCCAACAAATATTGAGGGGAAAATGTTTCCCAATTTTCTCAGTTTATGTACTATCATATGTGCATTATAAGTAAATATATGCATCTGTCTCTACACTTATGTTAGTATTTCTGGACTCTTGTGTATGAGTTGGTAAAAATGTGGTGCAAATTCTATGGTGAATAGGATAAATGTAGCTATTTTTGTACCTGAATGTTAAACAGGTATGTCCGCTTTTTTAACATATAATTACGTTATTTCTAAGTTATAAATGCACAATAGGCGAGTAAGTGTTTTGCTTAAAAATAAGAAATGGCCACATACTTAGTCAATTATTATACTTCTATTGAAAAAAAATTGGATATCTAGACATCTAACTTCGGTGAAATTTTTAAATAAAGGAACGTAGAATATTTATACAACTGTATATAAGTACAGAAAAAATCTACACAATTGCTAACTGTATACATAATACTTTAAAAATCTAAGTAAAAAATAAAATAATCTTTATAAAAGAAAACCATGTAGCTAAACACTCACCTTAACAAGAATTAAATTATGAAAAATGAAAAAAAGTAAAAATAAGTTAATCAATATTATTTTGAAAATAGGTTCAGTAAGAAAATAAATAGGAGAAAAAATGTTCGTGCAGAAAAGAGATTGCCGTTAAAACTTTGCAAATGAAACTAAGAAAAAATAATTTTAAGAAAAAAGAAACTTTTTTCAACTTTTTAAAAAAAAAGGTCGTTTGTAAATTTATCAAAACTTTTTCAACTTTTTTCAAATCAGATTAAAAAGATTTCAACTTTTCCAAATTCGTTTCAACTTTTTTCAAAAACCGTTTCAGCATTTTCAACTTTTCCTATTTATTTGTATATTAAGTGCGTATGTGTGTGTGGTAAAATATATGTGTTTAAGTGTATTTAGATGAAAATTCTGTGATACCGATATGTATTTGTTCATTTTTGTATACGAGTATTTAATTTAGGAGAAAAAATCAGTACTGCAAATGCCTGTTTGTGCGTGAGTGCGTTGATTCACGTTTTCTAGAGTGTTTGTACGTGTGTCGCCGTGTTTTGTTGTTAACCATTCTATTCTGATGAATTACCTACCACACCCCCTACCTGTGTATGGTTGACCATGGTAGTACTTCACATGCGTATTAGGGTGCAGTGAAAAAAACTTTTTTTTTTAAATTTCAGAATCGAATAGCGACCAAAAGTTGTGTTTTGCATCGAAAAAGAAAAATGCAGAATTTCAAAATTTTTGAAATATATCTTGAGGGTCCACTATTGCACCAAAGTATCACAAAAATTCGAAAAATTGTGTATTTTAGCATTATTTATAAGATAAAAATGAATATGATTTTTAAAATCCAATTTCGATAAAAATTTGGGTCAAATGCTATTTAATGGCCATGCAAAATTTTAGAAGTGTCAGAAAATATCCTGAGGGTCTACTGCAGGGAACAGTGAAGTACAAACAGAGGGAAAAAATCTCTTTTCATTACAAATAATTGTTTATCTGAATATGGTTTAATTCTTTGACAAAGTAATTTTAAAACAAATAGAAAAGGTGAACGTTTAACAGTTATTTATAAAGGCACATTTTTTTACGGCATGGCATTTTGAATTTTTTTTAACGGCATGGTATTTTGAAACTGTCAAAAATCGCGATTGTAATTCATTCCTTTGATTTCCTTCAATTCATCATTCCTGATTTCTGAAATAAGCTGTAGTGAAGTAACTTGGATATCAAGGCATTTCCAATCAATCAGATCAATGCAATCCTGCGCCTTGAAATTCAGCGCTAGAACATTGAAATCTCTTACATTTTGTATTTCGGGTTGCTCTCGGGCTTTCAAAATTCTACGAGCTGCCAACTCTTGGATGTGTGTTCTCTTCTCTCTTGTTTTACAGAATAGACAAAAGAATGTTTTCAGGGTGGGCGAAGAACCCATTTCGCTGAATAACAAGATCTATCACTGACATAAGATCTTCGCTAAGTTATCGGGACAGCTTGATCATACGTCAAAAGTGGATAGCTCCATCCTTGCATGATGGAGATGCATTTATCATAAACCAAACCAGACAATATACTTTGGCAATGTAGGATATAAATGCCGTGAGATCAGGGGAAGGATTTGGCTCAGCAACGTATAAGTGCAAAATTCGATTAGCCGTGGTTAACCACTCGAGTGGGACAATTTAGCGGAATTTCTGTAAGCTAAATTTTCAGAACATTGCCCTGTAGTAACAGCTTGACATTTATCAAAGAGATACTTCTGATCAATGCTCAAATTTTTAGAAGGAACCTCTGATATCTCTGACGTGATAGGAACAAACTTAATAACAGGCAGTGACTATTTTTCAGTTTTTTCCGACCGTACTAGAAAAACCTCGTAGTCCAACAGTAGGCCCATCTAAATGTTCTATTAAGTGCCTGAGTAGCAGCTCATTTGCATGGGACAGGCAAATTAGCCATTTCAGTGGCTTTCGAAGCTCTCTTTCCATCAGTTTGATGACACCAGCTTTACGTCCAGTGTTGAGTACTGTGCCACCACAGCCAACAGCAAGTAACGTGTCGTTGTTAACGTTTTTCTTTATGATTCATAATGACGTCTTTAATAGCTACTGCGGTCCCGCTTCCAAGATAAACGTGACCCAAGTATATGCCATGAGGCTGATTTACTAGAAACACATGCTCTTCCATAATTGTTTCTCGATGATAGACTTCTCTCTCTTCTCTATAGAAAGTGTAGAATCTTTTCTACCATCGAAAAAAATACCCCAGATATTATACTTTCTTCATTCTTGTCTTGCAGATTTTTGCGGGTTTTCCGTCTTTCTCGTGTAACCTTGTTTCCATCGATCACATTTGGCATCATATCTTCAGATATTATACCCACGTCTTTCAATACCTCTGAATACCTCATTGCTGCTGACCTGTCAGAAACCGCATAACATTCACAAACTTTTGAAAATATAGGCAAACTAAGTCGTATTTTCTTAAACTCCTCCCACTGATCTAAATACTGCTCTCTGGCCCCTACTAGGGCTCTCTTTTTTAATTGTTCTAACAACATTAACTCTTTTAATGTGTCAAAATCATTTACCCCGGCCGATTTTAACCAGCTATTCAAATACCCCTTTAATTCGTATACGATATCTGACTACAAAGCCCCGACCTTTCTTCCGTGCTCTTCGAATTTCGTCTTAAGGGCTACCAAGCTAAGTCTAAATCTTTTTAGCAACAATTTTTTGATGTGAGAAAAGTCGTCGCTAACCTCCGCGCCGGCTCCTTCACAATAATTTCCGCGACATCCGCAGGTAATAGGAGAATCAATTGGGATACCCACATATTTTCGGGTACTTTTTCTTTACCTGCCTGACGCTCAAAAATCATAAAAAATAGGGCGATGTCCAACACCTTGGGATCGAATTTGGGGACTAAATCTTTCAAACTGACGCTCCTCATAGTTTTCTCGCTGATCACCGTGCTTATCGATCTTAAACTCGCGCTCTCAGCTAAATTACAAATTTTCAGTTTTTCAAGTTGATATGCGCGCTCTGCGGCTTTATCCATTCTCTCCTGCTCTGCTAATTTATCTAGCCGCGCTTGCTCTGCCTGCTTAGCTATGCTTTCTTGCTCTTCTAAAATTCGCTCTAAAAAGGCTTCAGCCGTATTCTCGTCATAATCCGGAGATTCTTCTATAGCCCAAATAATATTTTTCACAATATCCGAGTCGGACACCTCCACTTCAAATTCTGCTGCTAAGAGTAGCAGAACGTGCTTTCTTTGTTTTTTCATAAACGCCATTCTCAAGTAAATATTATGCCAAAAAAGAAGTAATAGCAGTAACCAAAATAATACACTTTTCAGAAAACCCCTTAATTCAGTCAACACAATGCCCGAAATACCTATTTCCCTTCACTGACAAGTATTAATTTTACACTGGATTACAAAACTGAATGGCCCTATCACTACATACACTTAGTTTATTACAACACTAGATTTGCACTTTAGCATAAAACTACTGCAAAATGAAGGAACAAATAAAAGCTAAGAATTTTACTCTGAGGACAATTAAACATGAATTCAAACTTACAATAGCTACACACAAAAGAAACAAATTTTCTAACTCTTTTAACCCTTTAAAATACTCATAAACATTCTGCCTCTCGGAAAAAAAATCTCAAAATAGACTTACCCCTTTGGTCGACGTTCTCTTCCGAAGTATCAGGTTGTAACGAAAGTTTTCCCGCCATATTTGCTTGAGTCAGCTCACGCGGTACCCAGCTATTGACCTTATATGTCAAGTTTATGCGATGCTTAACGCGACTAATGGACATGGCACTTAAGTCTAACTCTTTTAGCTAGCTCTCGTGGATGAATATTTTATCTTCTTCCAAACATTCTCGTAGGCGGGCCTCATCAGCATCAGTAGTTTGGTCAGAACGCTCTGCTTCTTTAATATCCTAGTCCTCGTTTTTGAACTTTCGGAACCAAATCTTCACAGTGTCATATGATACAACAGTAGTACCTTAAGCTATACACATGATTCAGTCTCATTCTGTAGCTGACTTTTTGCGACAGAACTGAGAGTAAATGATGGGTCAATCTGGTAGCGTGGTAGTTCCATTTCAGACACCTTATACTTAATCATAACGCTATTGTTTTACGGATTTCAGAACACAGTGCTCTAAAACAAGTCTTTTCTTTCAAATAACAAAAATCGTTTTACAAAATATTGGCAAAGACACCAACGGGAACTGCTTGTGCAGGCAAACTTGGAGTGGCGGAAAACTTTCGTTACAACCTAATACATCAGGGACCATCCACTGAAGAAACCACAGGAAGAATTTCACAATTCTCTATCCAGCAGGAATCTCCGTCAAGGTTTCCCGGAACTATTCACAGTTCCGTAAGCACAAGTTGAGTGTTCTAAGTCCGTTTCACCAAGTTCTAAGTCACAGATCTAGTTACACATTTAACAATTTTCAGTTAAGTTCAAAGTCACACCTCTAAAACCTCATTTCTCACTTCACGAAAATATGTCTCGAGTTATCTGTTCGACGGTTTATGAAGAAAAAACCAACATCCGACTGTTGCCACCAGAAATAATAGTAGTATCTTTAGCTGTGACGTTTTGTACTCGCCACAAGTGCTAAAACAACAAAAATATAAGACTGAAGAGACTCGAGACAGAAGTTGAGCTTATAAAGGTTGATTATTAAATACACATTTATGTACAAAACAATAACTGCATCCTGCATACTTAAATGCACTCAAAAAACGTTCCTCTGTATGGAATTCGGGAAAACTACCTTCCCTCTGAGAGAAGTTCACTGTGCGACTTCTTGGAACAGTCTCCAAACCATCTCTGAGGCTCTCTTCCAGAACCCTCTTCGGGTTCCCACGCCTCGTGTGGGGTCGGTCGGCAAAATCAAAGGACCCCGCCTAGGATCTTTCTCCAAGCCCCCTTTGCGTTCACACTCCTCGTGTGGAGTCGGTCGGCAAAATCAAAGGACCCCGCCTTGCTTCTCTTGGAATGTGCACTGGTCAAGTTTCCTTTCAACATCATGGGAAACCACATCGAGTCCTTTTAGGTACATTTCTGGGGGGAGTAGCAACTTGTCACAAGACCATATATAAATTTCTTTAGCGACAATTTTTGAAAATTGCGTAAAGTAAACGTAAAATACATTTCTTTTGTCCAAAAACACAGTAAAAGATAGCGGTATTTAAAAAATATCAAATTTTGAAGCAAATAAATTAAGAGTTTTTTACAGTTTTATGGTGATTCCATAAAGCGTCTATTGTTGCGTCCACTACACTATCCCCCAAATAAAATATTTTCCATGTATAGAATTAGATGCAGTAGATGTATGTCTTCCAATACAACGTTCTACTTCTGAAAAACTAACATCCTCAATATTCCAGGCACGAATTTGACCTTTTTTAATATTGGAAACATCAGGTCTTTGGACTTCCCGATACTTTCTCAAACATTCAAAATCACGTTTTTCTGTCTAAACTGACTATAAATTAAAATACCGCTAACAGTCTTATAAGAATATTGCACATTGCAGACGATAATATTAAATGGAGGAAGCGAAATAACAAACACAATGATAATATTGGGTCAGCAAAAAAAGTAATTGCGTTTTTTACATGCAATTCAAACAAATAAATTTTCAGTCATGAAACTATTCTTCGAGTTCTACCGTAGATGAGTAACATTCCTGCTGGTAGTCAGAAGAGCAGAGAACAGACTCTCACTCCTGGCAACATTTATCCTGTCTCTAAGCGAACCTTCAAGAGAAATACTCAATAACAATTTCAAAATTAGAAAGATTTTCAAAATAGCAAGCATTTGTTTTGCATTTTTTCCTTTAAATCATGTGTACGAACCAAGGAAGTAATGGACTCTAGTATCATTTGGACCACTGACTAAATATTCTAATTTCTACCCCTGATATTCTCAGCACAAAGAACTTTTAAGAATAGAAACAGTGTTTCCCTTGAAAATAATATTTATTTCTTTTAACTCTCGCAATCGAAATGAATGAAAGGTGAAAAGTTCGGAACCTACAAATAGCGTTTTTCAATTTGCAGAATGTCCCTTAAAATCGCGCAAAAAAGAATGTGCGATATCTCCGGAAATTATCGCAGAAAATTGGTGAAAATTTATATTTAGGGTAATTTGAAGGTTTTCTTTCGTTTAATAAAGTCAAAATACAGTGTTGCCATTGAGAAAAACGAAGTTGATACAGAATTAAATATGAAGACGGCCCCTTATGCAAATTAAATCAATAGTAAATTAAAATATACGTTATTTGCAAACGAATGGTATATATAACTTTTAGTCCGAGATCCCAGGGCGATCAGACAAGAGAGTTTTTGTAATGGATGAAACCTTAGGTTCTTAGTAGTGTCTCATGTACTTAAAATACCTGTGTGTTTGTGGAGCTTACCTTGTGACACCTGGGCAGGTACCAGGTGAGAAAGGTAACTAAGAATTAGAGTTATTTGACGTAAATTTTAATGGCTGATATTTATATATATTTTGTAGAATATTATTCTGAACTAGTATCATGAAGTCTCAGACACTTTTCATGGACCTGAACTTTTGTCAGACGCTTTAAAGCTCCACAAAAAATAAATGAACTTTATTTATTTTTTAATGTCTGACTTTTATGTATGTTATTAAAGTAACTACTACAAAGTTATATTTCATCAGTCAGACAAATTTGAATGACCAAACATCCCCTAAATACAAAAATTATTCAACCCTGAGTGCGAACGCGAGAGCACTATGCATGCATTTAAGAGCCAGTGAGACGTTCATAGCAACTAGGTTCCCCTTCTTAAACTTACCATCTGCTCCACTCTACCGTGTGTGTGTATGTGCCTATTGCGCGCCACTTAGAGTATACAGTGCAGTTTGGGTCTGTAAGAGCACATGTTTTGTTGTTTCTGTTGTGTTTCCACATGTTTATATCGTGTAATTTGTTACTGATATTAAATTATTTGTGATAGTGAAAACCATGGAAGAAGATAAATTGACGTGCATATTTTGCAAACAATCTCATGACAAATTAATATTATTTACCAATGAAACACTTAAAAAATGTAAACACGTTTTAAAACAGCGAGTAATCCATAACCTAAAATTCAAAGACTTAAAATTACCAGAGGATTTGTATGACAATGGTTACCATCGAGAGTGCTATAAAAATTTCACTGCTTTACCAAAAAAATATTATTCTGCCACTCCAGAATATCCAAAAAGTGCTAAAAAGAAAAAAAATTATTGAGTGATTCTGAGCAAACATCATTAGCATCGACATCAAGGCTACCAAGTAACCTTAGTATTAATAATGATCCATGTGTACAATCTACTTCAAATCAAACAAATAATTCTACAGCTTTAGATTCAGATGTAGTATCAAACTCAAGTCCAGCTAATACTATGTCTGAACCTAATGTAATACCTGAGCCAAGTGTTGAACCTAGTGTTGAATCTGAATCAGTTGAGCCGGTGTCACATATTTACGAGGAACCATGTGCGACTTTTGAGTGTGATAGTAATTCCTTTACTCATAATAATTCATTTGAACGTGATATGACAACTGACAAAGTCCAGACATGTATATATTGTGACCAAAAGACAAAAAGACATAAACTAAAACGACTATCATTGCATCATCGACAAAATCATTAGCATTGCTAATGACTTTGTCGATGATTACGATGATTAAAAAATAAACAAATACTTGCTGTAATTAATCATAATTATATATTCTTCCTTAAAGTTATTCTAACTGGTATCTTTTTTACAATAAAATAAAAATAATGCCTTATAAAACAAAATAGCTCCTAATCTATTCATTATTTCAAATACATGCAATAAATAAATTTACTTTAATATTTATTAATTATTAACTTAACATTAAAGAACACTTTATTGAAGTAAGGATGCAAAAATTTTGGATTGAAAGTAGTAAGTATTTTTAATACATTTGAATTTTTTACTCTGAGACGCATGCGCATAGTGCTCTCGCGTTCGCACTCCCGGTTGAATAATATTTCTATTTAGGGGATGTTTGGTCATTCAAATTTGTCTGACTGATGAAATATAACTTTGTAGTATTTACTTTAATAACATACATAAAAGTCAGACATTAAAAAATAAATAAAGTTCATTTATTTTTTGTGGAGCTTTAAAGCGTCTGACAAAAGTTCTGGTCCATGAAAAGTGCCTGAGACTTCATGATACTAGTTCAGAATAATATTCTACAAAATATATATAAATATCAGCCATTAAAATTTACGTCAAATAACTCTAATTTTTAGTTACCTTTCTCACCTGGTACCTACCCAGGTGTCACAAGGTAAGCTCCACAAACACACAGGTATATTAAGTACATGAGACACTACTAAGAACCTAAGGTTTCATCCATTACAAAAACTCTCTTGTCTGATCGCCCTGGGATCTCGGACTATTTACTGTACGACGAATAATGGCCAAATAAAAAGCAAGTGGGACAATTTTTTTTCCCGCAGCTGTACATTATTTACATGTCTTTATCTTTGGGTATACGTTTGTATTGGTACGTAAAAATTGGTGTGCACGTGTTTTTGGGAATATTCATTAAAATACAGGTATGGTCACTTTAATTATAAGAAAACATCATCTTAAAATTAGACAAAATAACATCTAACGTAAAGATATTCCAAGTTGAATAAGAATCAGCGTAAAAAATTACATCATAAAATTAAAATAGTATTTCTTATAAGTCAATTCAATGGATTTGTGTGTGTGAGTGCGCGCGCGTGAGTGTGTTTTTGTATGCATGTATGTAAATATGGGTAGCGTGTGCTTCTGGCTTTGCTCTATTTGCTGAAGTGTGTATGTCAACTTAATGTCAGTAATTAAAATCCTGAATGAGCCGTTTGAAAAAAAAAAAACCTTTTAAATAATTCTGGGTATGCATTTGTATGTATGTATGCAAGTATACTTAGGTATATGTTCGTACTTTTTGGTATACGTGAATGTCTTCAGAAATGCATTTAGATGAAAATACCTTAGATGTGAGAGTTGTTTGTATATATAAAAGTGTTTCCGCATGTACATTATTTACATGTCTGTATCTTTGGGTATACGTTTGTATTGGTACGTAAAAATCGGTGTGCCCGTGTTTTTTGGGCATATTCATTAAAATACAGGTATGGTCACTTATAATTATAAGAAAATATCATCTTAAAATTAGATAAAATAACATCTAACATTAAAATAATTTTGCAGTGATTTTGAATAACAATTTAAAAAAAAACTATAGGAAAAAAAGTGCAAATATTTAATAAATAAAGAAAATTTTAAAAATAGTTATTTTAAAACTGTGCTGTGAATTTACAAACCATTTCAAAACATTTTTCAAAACTTTTTCCTCATTCGTTTTAACTTTTTCAAACAATAAAAAAACGTTTACACTTTTCAACTTTTCCTAACTGTTACTACATTAAAGAAGATAGATGAAAATGCCTATTTGCGTGTTTAAATCTGCAAAGTATGTCCGGGTATACTTTATATGAATTTTTAGACCTGTGATACTGGTATAATTGTGCATTTTTGTATGCGTGAATTTATTGAGGTATAAAAAAAAAAATTAGTATTGTAAGTGCATGTTTGTGCGTGAGTGCGTCCGATTATTCTCGTGTGTCTGCGTATTTTTGTATGAATGTATGTGTGCATGTGTACTTAGATGTATGCTTGTGTGTTTTGGTATGCATGTACGTGATTAAAATGTATTGAGGTGAAAACGGCCTACATGTGATTCTATCGGTAAAATTGTGTTCAAATATATATTTTATAGTATATATTATTGTATGCGTTTGATTTTATACAAGAGGTTTGAATGTATTTGTGTGTGTATTTTATGAATGCATTGATTTATATAAGAAAGTATAAGTGTATTTATGTGTGGGGGAAAAAACAGTGTATGTGTCTGTTTGTATTTTGTGAGCGCTTCCGGACTTACCTTATTTTCATAAGTATATGCCCCTATATATTTTTACATGTAAGTATGCGTGTGCAAAATACCTTTTGTGCGTTCTGTATAAACATGTATTTGATTTAAAGTATAACTGTATATCTGTATCTGCAAGGTGAACTCTTATTTACTTTACTTTCATTTGTATGTCTGGGCTTTTAAGATTGTATTGGTCCGTAAAAGTTGCTATGCATGTGATTTTGGTATATTCATTGAAATACAGGTACGATTATTTAAAATTAGAAATAAATCTTCTTAAAGAATTAGAAAAATAACATTTGACTTGTTAAATTAAAATTCTTTCCACAAATTAAAAGTACACTTCGACCTTTAGCGAACGTCAGTAAAGCCGGCAGGCGCATATTGGTTATAGCTTCGTCCTCCGGATATAAGGATCCTGGGTTCGATTCCTGATGGCGGTCGGTGAGAAAAAAAATAGTTTTTAAAAATAAATCCAAATCCACAAATTAGTTCTACAATTTAATACCAGACGGCCGTAATCAAATTAATTCATTAATTAAATTCATTAAAAGATAGCCTAACGGCCCCAAAATTTCAAAGTCCCAAACCAAAACAAAAAATCCGTTGCCACTCAATAAAAACGAAAACTTGGTGCTGCCATTCCGTAAAAAAGAAACTCGGTGTTGCCATTCCGTAAAAAGAAACTCGGTATTGCCATTCCGTAAAAAAATAACCCTCGTAACCTTTCACGGCTGAAAACAAAACTAATCACATCCAGCAAAAAACAACTCCACTCCACTCGTGACGTCACTTCCGGTCACGCCCCCTATGACGGCACTTCCGCCGGCTAGAACGGCGGGCTTACTATTGTCGTCACATAATTCAAATATATAAATAAATAAATCCACTTGAAAAAAAATTTTTCCCTACAATTTTCCAAATCTTATCTTCAATGCGTGTCTAATATGTCTAAAGGTTCCGTCAAACGTTTTAAAAATTACGATGGAATACTTGGCTATTTAACAGTTTTCAGCTACTTTTTACTCACATGAAAATGTAAAAATCATTTGGGGATCTTTTATAATTTTCAATAATATTTTATTTGCAGGGAATGCAAAAATCTAATATGAACAAATAATAATAATAATAATAATAATAATAATTAGACTAGTAATAAAATAAGGAAATAAATCATGCCAAATGCATAGACTATGAAACATTTTCCAGCATTTGTCTTTAAAAACAGTTACAGGTATCTTGCTTTGGCGAAAGTCTAAATATGAGTCACTGGTAAAACAAATCGACTTTGCTTTTCCAATACTGGGATATTTTCATTTATTTATTTATTTTTCTCAAATTATAAATAACTGTGCTCACAAAAAGAAAAAAAAATGATAGGCGATCTTATCAAATATTCTCTCTTCATTATCAAGGAAAAAAGTAAGAATGAAACCAATTTAAATAAAGAGAGGCTCAATAAATCTTACCACTCAGCACACTTAAGCATAAAATTCTCTCGAGTTGTTAAATAGGTTAACACAATATTAAACCCATTCTTAATTTGCTTGCCAATACTGAAAAGAAACAATGAAGAAGACTCTTTTCTATAGTAAATGTTGTGTCCAAGCACACATATTTGAATGTTACTCTGATCAAGTTCTGTGCTAATGCAGTCGCCATGTTCTGTGGATGCTCTGAAGTAATAGATATTTAACCTGTTCGCATTCATCATTAAAAAGACGCTACGAAGATGACTATGTGGGAGGGATAGCGATTATTTTTTTTTTACTAAAAATTAAGGGGTTTTTTTGTTTTTGTTTTGGTTTGGGGGTTTGAGTAATTGCGGATACTTTCAGAAATTATCTTTGTTCTTCTTAAACCTTTAAACTTTTATTCCTTTGCCCAAAAGAATATTTTCAGGGAATTATAAAGTCGTTCTGACTCAGTCGATATAATGTTCAGGTCAGCATTTTTTCTTTTCAAGTTGTGAATGGTGCAAAAAATTCTAAACTGCATGTCATTCGCAAGAATTGCTCTTTCCTTGGCTTCCACATAGTCCAGTCATCTTAGTCAAAATAGGGTAAGAATCTCAGATTTCGAGATACCCAGCTATAAACTTGTGTGAACTTTTATTTTGACATCCTAAAACTTGTCTCAAAACCTGCATATGGTAGGGTGTCTGTGTCCCCCTACGGACACCCCACCATAATAAAAAATTTAAGGTCAAAGGTCACAAAAATCGATTTTTTCCACATTTTCCTATGGGGTTTACGCTATTTGTATGTATTACCAATATTGTAGAGGATAAAATTCTCTACAACGTTTGTACCAAAAGTTTTTTTATACGTTGTATCGTTTACGAGATAAGGGCAGTCAGCGCGCAGTGTTGAACTATGAAAAGTACCATTTAAGGTCAACCGGAAGTCCCGATGAAAAACACGCTTCATAAAGTTTATAAATTATTGATAAATATATACTTATAAATAATTTTAATTTTTTTGTAAATATTAAATTATAATTAATAACTTTTTTTAATTAATTAGTAATCTATCTATTCAATAACACTTATAACTTATATCCTATTCATGTGATTAAAAAATTATTAAGGGAAATACTTTAACTACATTTTAATTATATTCTCATTTACATTAATTATATTTTAAATGGAAAATAATTTAGGACATCTTCTTTAAAAAACCGTAAGCTTTTAAGTTCTTTCATAACGTTAAAATCTATGACGAAGATCACTGGTTTACAATTTACTGAAATAAAAGTGAAACGCTCTGATAAGGTATTACCGCTTTCAATTGTTAATAAATGTGTAAAAATGAATGATTGTAAAGTTTCAGTAGATCCATTATTACTCTTCCAAAGAATAACTGTGAGCAAGCAATTTGAAAGTAATCTTGAAGAATATCTTCAATATGAATTTATCCCGTATCCAACGGCGCTATTTGATATTGATGGCATGAGTAAAACTACAAAATCGTCATTGTATGACAATATTACACGTATCAATTTTGATATCCTAGAAAATAATGTAATGTTCATTATTGATGGTGTATTTCTTCTGCATCCAGTTGTATGGAGTAGAGAAGGTACTTTTTCTATTATCTATGTACATATAAATACGCTAAGGAAAATCTTTGTGTCCCTTTTGCAGAACACTGCGTGAACGGAGAAGTGTGAAATTCGGTGTAGTTAAAGATCGTACGGAGTTGTTTGTGCGAATGTTAAGATTTTTGTGTAACATGCTAATGCACCGTAAAAAATTAGAGAAGTAAATTGGCGAGTAATATTGCGCGCCAAGTCGGATAATGGTTCCATCCCAGACAGCACAGTAAACTTGCATCAAACTTGCAGCAAGCTTGATTTATCAAGTCAATAAACTTGAATTAAGCTTGAAAATTTCAAGCGTGTAAGCTTAATGCAAGCTTGAATCAAGTGTTCAAGTTTACACTTGCCCAGCTTGCATTAAGCTTGACATAGCAAGCTTAATTTCAAGCTTAAGAAATTTTCCTAAAAAAATTTTCCGAAATACACGGGGTGCCCGTCGGCGAACTCGCCGCACATATTTCATTTTTCCACGCATTTTCCCCTCTATGCTGAAATTTCAAGTTATTTTAATCTGTTTCCATCAAGCGCCCGCTGCTGGGATCGAACTCGGGACCTAAGGGTTGGAAAGCCAGCGTCATAGCCATTCGGCCAATCTGCCTTGCGCCGGCATAATTAAAGTTTGAAGTGACTGTTATGGTTGTCATGCCGTTTTTTGGCGAGAATGATCAGTATTGGCCGATGCCGATGTCCTTCTTTTATTTTTCCATGGGATGAATCAAAATTAAAATAATGTTATGTGTGATTTATAAATTCTACTAATAGGGAAATAAGCATAATATAAACTTAAAAGCAGCACACGTTTTAAAACTTTCAATATCGCGACACTCATGTTGGGCAATACTGGCCAAAATCGAGACAAACGACTGATTTTGAAATCAATTTCGTAGTATAATTGTATTTTATTTTGAAGAATTTCCTTATTTGGAAATATAGAATCTTTTTTTTTAATTCTATGGTCAAGTACATTTGTGACTGGTGATAAATTATTTGTTACGTGGATGTGGCTTTCCAAATCAAGCAGTAATCAAGTTGTATTCAAGCTTGACAGTTCAAATGACTTCTCCAAGCTTGCTGCAAGCTTAAAATGAATTGAACGGTCAAGCTTGTATTAATACGTCAAATTCAAAGAAATGTCAAACTTGATTTAAGCTTATGTGCTGTCTGGGATTGTTGTGACCGTTTTTTAATAATAGCATTAAGTTACAACGGTACACTAGGTTTATAATATTCGAACAAAATTCGCAAAAAAGGAAATTAATCGCCAGTTTAGGGAAAATATTATGGATATACATCAGCAATCAACAGGAGATGAAAATAATATTACAATGTTAAAGAGGTGTATGGAAATATTTCCTACAAAACATACTTTCGGGTAACAGATATATAGAAGTCAGTTATTTTAGCCCTTAAAAATGATGATTGTACTTTTGTTAATACTGATATACTTAATCAAATACACGGTGAATTGAGAACATATCATAGATGCGATAAAATAATTTGCCATGATGACAGTAAAATTAGTAATTCGATTTTTTCAGTTTTTTCACTTTTAATACTTTGGATAATATTCAGTCAGCTGATAAAAAGCCAAATAGTAGTTGAAACCTGCGCCAAGTGCAAAGAAACCTAACGAGAATCACTGAGCATCATTTCCGGTACAAAGTTCTTGCATCCGCATTTCTATATTTTGGAATTTTAATTTAATTCCATATGTTTTTCCATTTGCACATTTTTAACAAGCGATTAATCCAATAAACATAAAATTTCTTCTTAGTATATTGATACTTTTATTCATTGTATTTTGTATATAAGTCTTTTTTTTTTGTATACTAATTAACATTTTTGGCTTTGTTTTGGGAAACAACGATATTTTAGAAGTACTCTTTTAATGTCGCCAAGAAAAAATTGTTGGTGGGATTTACGCCGGCTAATCGAAAAGTACCATAGTTTGCCACCACATATGTTAGTGTTGAAAGTTAATTGCATAGTTTTATTGATTAGAAACTTAAGTAATACAAATGGACGGGGGTCAAATGCACCCGCGCCAACAGCCATCAATCAAATCGAGGGTCGAGTTGCACCGAAATCCATAGCTTGCTCCCCCTGCTACCGCTGGTCTTTGCAACACCCATAAAACATCACTCGGTCCGGGCATCGCTGTAAGGGGCACCTCGAAAATATGATACTGCTGGCGCTTTGCAAGACCCTTAAAAACATCACTGGGTCCGGCCGTTGCTGTAGGACCTCTTTTAAAAAATGCTACCACTGGCTCTTTGCGAGACCACAGGGTTCCTCTATGATTGTCCCTTCCATTTCGCGGCCGTGGATTAAATTCAACATCATCAACGGTGCAACTCGCCCTTTTCTTCTTTCGACCGGTGCAACTAACCCATTCCCGTACAAAGGAAGTAATAATCAATGGAGCAAGAATGCGCATCAAATTTATGCACCGTTATCCTATATGGATTGTTGGGAAGTTTTAGCTAGAATCCCATGCAGTAGGAAAATTTGGATTCCAAATAAAAGGGTAATTCGAAATGTCCTATTTGCAGCATATTCCGAAGCTATTTTATCATTCACTTATCTCTCAAAAGAAACCAATTTCCAATTATACCTGCATTTGCGATGACAATAAGTAAGTCTCAAGGACAAACATTTGAAAAAAAAATTGAATATTATTGAAGCAGCCAGTTTTTCAATTGTACGTCGCAGAAAAGTACTGTTTGATCATTCCATGGCTTGAGATGTTATATTAATTTTTTATTTAAATTTATATACTTTGAAAAAGATAGACGAAATAACTGTGCAGCCTTGACGAAACCTGGGCAGTATAGCAAATAAAACAAATAAATAAATAATAAAATAAGTTAAATAAACCGGGAAATGCCAAAAAACATATTGCCGCTTTTTGAATATGGCTTAGCCAAGTTATATCTCATTTTTCCTATCGTTCACATTTTTCACATAAGCGGAAAGTTAATTCATAAGTACGTATTTGTACACGCTCGCAGCTGACGTAATAAAACAAGATAAAAAACGCTATAAGCAATGATTACAGAGGTACAAGCAATGATTACAGAGGTATAAGCAATGCTTATATAGAGGTTTAATATATTTCGGTCGAATTTCGACCACTGGGCGACCACTAGTTTTAGATAAATATGTAAAATATTTACAAACGCATTATGGTTCTAAAATTATTGTTGTATTCGATGGATTTTCAGACTACAGTAAAAACATAAAAGAAATGGAGCAGCTGAGAAGGACTGCTGCACTTTAAAAAACATACGACGTTTCTTTCGACGATACAATGATTGTACCAATTAGCCAAGAAAAATTCCTATCAAATCGAAGTAATAAAGAGAAGTTAATTAAAATGCTTGAATGAGAAATTACAAGATGTTAATATCTATGCAAAACAGGCCAGAGATGATGTGGATGTTCTTAGAAACAGCTATTGAAGAATCGAAACATGAAAAAACAACAGTTATGATAGGAGAAGATAAATATATACTTATCATTTTAATTGGGCGTACTCTATCTTACCAACAAGAAATTTTCTTTAAAAAAGTTGGCAAAGGGAATGTTAAAACTGATATATACTCCTTCAAAAGCTTCGATAAATATCCTAATTCTAAAAGACACGTTTTGTTTCTGCACGCATTAAGTGTATGTAACGCAACTTCTGCGCTCTTTAAAAAAGGGGAAAAAACTTTTTTAAGAACATTTGAGAAACTGCCGAATTTGGATCAACTTGTTGCAGCATTTGAAGAAGAAAACTGTCCGGTACAAAGATTATTTGAGAATGGAATGAAAACCTTGTTGCCAGTTTATAATACTCCAAAATCTGTGGACAGTATCGATCATCTTCGTTACGCCCAGTATGTCAAGTCAACAAAACTAAATAAACCTGTGCAGTTATCAAATATTCCATCAACATGTGAATCGGTGAGTGGAGAAACCACTTCAGTCACAAAAATGCGAAAAATCGTTTTCGATGAAAATAAAGTTAGAAAGGCAAGATGCGTGTTGAGGGCAAGAACGACATTAGTCTGTTGAGTAGTTTCGTAGATGCGGGGCTTCTTTTTCGAACGATGGACGACAATGATCAATGGTTGACACACGATAATGAATCAATGGTCGAGAATGGTGTATTTTAACACTATTATTGGCCATCTGCCCAGCCCTAGGGGTGGTTTTCTAAAAAATAGTTATTCCAGCTTCAATGTTAGATTTTCATCTCCATAATTTTCAGCAAGCAAAGCACTTTTTTTTTCTCCTAAATTCATGTCCTTGACTTTTGTATACCATAAATATTGTTAGACAATAAATGGTGATTTGATTTACTTTGATTTGATTTGAATGATTACCTTTTTCCAAGTTTTCAGCTGACTAAAAACCAGTTGAGTGCAGAAACAGCATAAGTCCGAATCAAATTTTAAATTTTCCTGAGCCTAATTGATGTCAAAATTAGGTAATATTTGCATGACAGAAACATAAATGCATGTTATGACAGAGGAAAAAAAATTTAAATATTTGAAAATTTGGAGGAGTTATGAAGTTTTTTCTCTCCCCTGAAAAATTTCCTTTTTGTGACTGAGGCGGTATCTGCACTCACCGATTCAAGTGCAGCAGCTCATCAACATTTTAATCCTGTTTATTATCAAGTTCAAACTTGGTTAGGGCATGATTTGGTACCCCAGAAATGGGGTTGGACAGTGTGTAACGAATTCCTGGAACCTATCACGACAATTTATCACCTGTTCCAAAGGAATTGCCAAACACAATATTCTGCAACTGCAAGAATGGTTGTGGTTAGCGATGTGGATACAGGAAATCGGGGTTGCAGTGCTCTTTAGCTTGTGGCCAGTGTAATGGGCAAGCTCGTCTCAATGCTTTGCCATATCAGAGTGATCCAATGAAGATGGAACCTTTGACCCTGAAATAATGGAAGGAGACAAATGTTTGGACACAAATGTCTTTGAAGATGATAATGAAGAAGAAGCTGAAATTCTGCAACAACCGGAAGACGATGATAATGAACAAAAAGAAAATTAAAATTAGAACTTGCAGTTCCTAAATTATTATTCAATTTTTTAATTTTGACAGTCATAAATCTATGGAATGATAATTTTTTACTGAAAACATTAATTTAAAATTTGTTTCTTTTCTTTTTTTATTTATTTAAGTAATTAGTATAACTTTGATTAAAATTAAAGTATAATTTAAGTATTTCCCTTAATAATTTTATAAGTACACAAGCAGATAAGTGTGATTAAATAAATTGATACTTAATTAAAAATAAATACGTAATGAAAAACGTTATTAATTATAATGTAATATTTACAAAAAAATTAAAATTATTTATGAGTATATATTCATCAATAATTTATAAACTTTATGAAGCGTGTTTTTGATCGGGACTAGAGATTAGTTCGGGCTCATTTTTTGAAGCCCGAGCCCGCCGGAGCCCGAAGACTTTTAATCCGAGCCCGCCCGAGCCCGAGCAATATTATTAAAGTTGGAGCCCGAGCCCGCCCGAGCCCGAAATGTCAGCTAAAGACAAATAAAATGAACTACTTCATTAATAGGATACAATAAATTTTGGAGCTTCACACACATTCTAGTCCCCCGTGCCGCTATTTTTTGAA
Organism: Cheiracanthium punctorium; assembly: GCA_038373885.1. Taxonomy (NCBI): domain Eukaryota; kingdom Metazoa; phylum Arthropoda; class Arachnida; order Araneae; family Cheiracanthiidae; genus Cheiracanthium; species Cheiracanthium punctorium. The sequence continues at coordinate 52,173 of JAWZYV010014560.1, read as the reverse complement.
ATAAGTACATCTATTTATCCCATAAATCACTTTTTAAAATTTGTTTCAAGGAGTATGTTCAACAAAGGAGAAATTTTTCACGAGCCCGAGCCCGCCCGAGCCCGAACGCAATCGTGAATTACAGAGCCCGAGCCCGAGTCGGGCCCGGGCTCGGGCTCGGGCTTTCGGGCTCGGGCTGAGCCCGTCTTATCTCTAATCGGGACTACCGGTTGACCTTAAATGGTACTCTACATAGTTCAATACTGCACGCTCACTACCCTCTATCGCAAAACGACTCAACGTATAAAAAAACTTTTGATACAAAAGTTGTAGAGAATTTTATCTTCTGCTCGATTGCTAATACATACAAATAGCGTAAACCCCATAGGAAACGAGATATTTGAGGAAAATGTGGAAAAAATCGATTTTTGTGACCTTTGACCTTAAATTTTGACAGACGCGGACACCCTACCATATGCAGGTTTTCAGACAAGTTTTTGGATGTCAAAATAAAAGTGTATACAAGTTTATAGTTGGGTATCTCAAATTCCGAGGTTAAACTACTAAGATGACTGGACTAACAGCACAAATCATTGGAAAAATAATATATCCCCATGCAAAAACCCTTAACGGGTTAAAAATTTGTGACGCAGCATTTTACTTTATAGCTATATGAATTTTAAATATGGTTCTTAAAAATAATGATATCAAATTTTGAGTGACGATTTGCTGTGGTTTTTAAAAATTTGTTTTTAAATTCCATTACAGTTACTTTCGTTTTTTTTTTTTTTTTTTTTTTTTTTTTTTTTTAAGAAGATATACGCATTTAAGCAATGCTTTTAATTATGAAATACACGCTTAAATCTATTGATTAAAACTAACACTCCTTTATTGATTAAATTTCTTATCGGCTGATCTAAATCCTTTTACGCTAAAAATTTCCGAAAAATACTCATTAAAGACAGTAATTTGTAAACTCCTCCATTCGTCTCAATGCTCAGGATTCGCTAGATTCTACTTAACTCCATTTTTCACTTAAATCTTGTCTATTTGAGTATTCTGTCGCTCCCCCACGAAAAGATGCCTGTAAGATATCCTATTACTATCACGTGACCAACGCTCTTCAACGGAAAACGGTACATAGTCACAACGCGGCAATCGTGGCTTGCGTCGGGCATCGAAGAACAAACATGTCGTTATTAAAAATATGAATTAAAAGAGTTCCTAAAGAGGATACCGGATGTACTTTACTTACTATGCTAAGCCTTTTTGCTGTGGGTGATTACTTCTCGATGCATTCGCTGGTGATAATTTTATGTTATATCCGAATACCAAATGCATCTTTTTCATATTCAGAGTTGTGAAATAAATTCAACCTAAATGTGGAGAGGATGCTTTCGGTAAAAATTTTTTTTTAATGGACATAGTTTCTTACGATTGGATTATAAAAATCTCGTCGCTGTTGTAAAAATGAAGTTATGATATATTCAATGAAGTGAGAAAGTACTATTTTACCTTTTTCATGTAAATAAATTTCGTTGCTGCTTTAATTAAATCTCACAGCTGGTTTAAACATGATTGCATTTCTGTATTCTGACTGTACTGTGAATTCGTTTTATAACTAGAGACAATAGTGAAATTATATTCTATTTATTAAAAAAATACTTTTGTATAGTGTATTAAGATATATGTAATGTATTTGCCTTGATTTAAAATTTATTTTCTCGGGCTTACAATCATAAATTACAGCTCTGGTAATAAAAAATGAAGAAAACGAATAATTCAATATATTAATCAAAAACAGCAAATTTTCATAAAACACCCCTTTTCTAGCTTAAAATAATAATCTTATCGAGTAGAGATATATTAAGACTGATAAGGACTGATAGGACTGATATAAAAGGACTGATTTTGTAAAAATGCTCATTCTATAGCTTAAATAATAATCATAATTGAGTACAGTTATATTAATCAAAAATGGACAGTCACTCCTCTTTTTTGATTATTATTTATCCTAAATGGAGCTGTTGTATAATGCTCATAAATTGAGAATTTTTCGCTCCATTGATTTTTGTCGATTAATGGAGCAAATTTTACTTAATCGGGAGAATGGCTGTTTGAAGTCAAAAATTGAGTAAAAATATACTCCGTTTGATTATTATTTTACTCAGTAGATTTTAAGCTTGTACACTATCAAATATATCACACTTTCACTGAATCTATATAATGTATTGAAATGAATTTATTTTAATAATTTATCTTTTGCGCCACGCTATCCAATAGGGCAAGTAAAATTTGTGTAAATATTTACTTAGTGTCATAGTAACCAAACTAAGTGAAATTTATATGAAAATTTTACTTGTCCTTTTGGATAGCGTGACGCAAAAGATAAATTAAATTATTGAAATAAATTCATTTGAATACATTATCTAGACTCAATGAAAATGTGATATATTTGACAGTGTATTTCATAATTAAAAGCATTGCTTAAATGCGTAAATCTTCTTTAGAAAATAAAACGAAAGTAACTGTAATGGAATTTAAAAACAAATCTTTAAAAATCACAGCAGGGCGTCACTAAAAATTTTATATCATTATTTTTAAGACCCATATTTAAAATTCATCTATTATATAAATGTGAAAGTTTCTCTGTTTGTTTGTTTGTTCCTCCGGGAACTCCTCCCACACCGTTCGACCGATCGGCTTGAAATTATGCACATACACGTAAATCAACATAGAATAGACCGTAGGCTGCTTTAGAATTCTGCAAATCCACCCGTTCCCCAATTTTTTACGATTTTTCGCAATTTTCAGGGTAGAAAGCTACTCAAATGTCCGATTTCAGCACATTCGTGAGCATGCGCCGAAACAGCTGGTCGCAGACTTACCGAATTTTGCACACGGCTTCACTAGGACAGATCCTAACACGCCCCGAAGCGATTTTTTTGAAATTCGAATTAGAAAATGTTTTATTTTATGTTTTGTCCGATGTTTAGCGATTTTTCTCGCTTAATACGTAATAACGCCGGTAATTACACTCGCAAGAAAACGATATTTACATCATCGGATAGAGGAGAAAATTTTCTTTTAAAAACTGTTTGTTCGGACTGTGTAATATAATTTGCAGATTATTGGGAATTTTTTAAATAAAATTAAATTTGACGCTGACTTTCGTAAAATATTTTTAAAACTGCTGCATCTTGAATTCTATCCGTCATAACTTTTTTTATATTTTGTCAAATGACGGAGCATACATTTCGCCCTCTTTTAAAAGAGAAACCAGAGGAAAATATAAATTAGGAGGCCTTTTGCGAATTTTTAAGAAAAGAAGGATTTTCATTTCAGTAGCAGCTGCTTAAAAATTTCGGTATGATACCTTGCGGTTTGGTTGTCTTGGAGACAGTAACAATGATTAAAATTGCCAGTTGAAAAAAATAAATAAAATTACTTTAAAACAACTGAGTTTTCGCGTGTGAAATGTGCGTCATTTTAATGTCACGAGTTTAAAACCCCTTTTGAAACTCAATCAGAATAACGGACTCACAAGCAAAACATACGCCACGCACGAAATAATTGGACCCCTTAGAAAGATCCCACGGGGGGCACCCCACCTCTCGGCTTAAAGCCTACGTGTAGCTAATCGGCCGCAATTCCAGAACAAGAACAACAATATAATAACTATTGGTTCTATTGTTTTAATGCATTGTGATTCATTAATTTGCATTCACTTTAACGATAACCGTAAGTTAAGTTTCATTAAAATTATTAATTTAATAATCTCGTTCTTAATTAATGATAATCTAGTTACTCGTCCTATTGTTTTAATGCAGTGTAATCTATTAATGCAATGTTTGCTTTCAGTTTAAAGCTATCTGTAAGTTAAATTTTTAACTATATTATGATACACTATAAGTTTTTAACTAAGTTCATGATACATAGCAAAATTGTTAATTAAATTAATTAATGACTATAATCATTAATAAAATAGAAAATTACTCAAAAACTTATTGTTTATAATCGGTTTTATGTCGGCTTTTTAGAAAACAAACTTCATACTATGTTTATTTGTCTTTTTATCAGTCGATAAATTCATTTTTTTAGAGAACGTTTTGATGAACTACCAGTTTAAGAATTTGCGCAAAAAATTATTTATTTTTTAAAAAGTTTTGTAATATGAATTAAAATAGAATTACTCTCGAACCCCCCTGAAAGAAAAAGAACTAGAAATACTAGAGATATATGACACGAAATACTTAAAGAAAAATTTAGGAAGGAGTTTTACCGAAAAAAAAAATTAATTAATTATTTTTTAATTCAAAGTCTTAACTATTTTTAATTATTAATTATAGAAAAATAAACTACAGAAAAAATAAGTAATGTATATAATAATCTGTTATTAATTTTTAAAATGAAATAAAACAAAAACGACAGTAAAACAAAGCCCATCTCGTATAAGAGCGACGGAGAGTATCGATCTCAAAACGTCTGGACACAAACCAGATGCGGAACGTACTAGCTACAACTACTACGAGGAACAAACTGGCTTACGTTATAAGTTAAGTTGTACAAATCTTTTCACAATCTACACGACATCTCGGATAGCTGAGAGACAAAAGCAAAAGGAAATAGAAATATTATTGAAAGTGTGACTAATTAAAATATAAGGGATAACATATGCAAAACGAAGGATGACGGAATTATTATTATATGTGGAAATCATGGATTGAGATTGAGCGCCGAGTCATTTCCCTTTACATTTTATAGGTCAATTCTTTGCATCAATTTTGTCCAAAGCATATTTATAACAATTTGGAATACTGTGGTGAACATTGATGATTAATTGAACCCCCCAAAAAAATAACAGCCTACTTATCCTTAAAAAAATATTTTCTTAGGCTCTCTCATTTTCGCGTCTACCAACAGCACTGTATTCATACTCCCTGCCTTGTTTACCGCCTCAAAGAAGATGATTTCCGTATTTATATGCGCGAGTTAAATAGTCCCCTCTTTGAACTGGATTAAAGGAAAAAAAAAAAAAGAGTTTTCCTAGCTTAACCGGCGACGTCACTAAATTAAACTGGCACCGATTAAAATCATATATTAATTGTAAAAAAAAAATCGTTTGAACGGATTCCGAGATCCAGAAGTTACAAGTTCGAAAAAGGAAAAATTAGCTGTAAATATAAGTGCTGCGATGTTTTTCGGTTGGTTGTTTCGATGTTGTTGGGGCTAGCTGCGTCACTCGTAGAACTATCGTTCTCCATGATTTTATGCTCTCTGTTGCCCCTCCCCCTCCCTCCATGAAACCTGTATTAAAATATTCTGATAAAGATTCAACAAAGCTGAACCATAACAAAAAATGAAATCTTTTAAATTCCCATAATTTTGATAGCTTATTTCCCGATCACCCCCTTCCTCGAACGTATAAATAAATTTATCAAATTTACTTTTTTCCCCAGTATGTCATTTTGATTTTCCTTGCAATTCATTTTTAGTATGTTTCTCTATAAAAACTGCTTAAATAATACATTTTTATCATGTGTATGTTCGAAAGAATTTCTCTAAGTTTTCCATCCATGTCAAATAAACGCGCATAGTTTTTCAGTACCAATTTAGCCATTCAAAGTTTAATTCAGCTTTTAACAACATAACTTATTAGTGCATAAATGAAATATTATTTTCATAATTCTAGTTCTTTTTATTATTAATATAAAACAAATGCTTGTATTAACAAAAAATGACGGTGGTCTTCCTTGTGATTTATTCTGGAAAAGTAAACATAAATAAATAGATGGATGTTTTTTAACCCTTGTTTTAATTTTAATTGTATCATTATCCCTAACTTTTGTGTCTGAAATCTGACACCTCATATCTCCACTCAATATTCTGGTTTGTTTCAGGAGACAAAACTGAGCATTTGGTCCCCTGTGGCATATACACATATATTTCAATTAAATTTCCGAAATGTTCAGTTTCTGTTACACTGTGTGATGGATACTGATGAAGCACTTAATTCAAACAATATTCTTGATTTTTTCTATTTTTTAAAACTATTTTAATGACAAAATTTACTTTTTAGTAAGATCATGTTTGATACGAAATTGTTTTATCATTGTTAGATAGAAGTCTTTTTTCCCAGACTATGTTCAAATTTTAATTATTTAAAATCTATTTTATTCCATTTAAAAGCATTTAGGGAGTTAGATCCTAGTGGTACAGCATTTTAGGTCTTGATCTGTCTATAGACCGTAGTAGAATTTGCCAATGGATAAGGCACTAAACATTGGTAGATGGCGGATGTGTGAAAGCCTGAAGTTTTAGCATGCCGCGCTTTTGTCGATCTAACGATCTAGAGTTTTGTGCTGCTTTCTTCGAATTTAACGTGAATGCGCATTACAACCCCCTTAAAAAGTCCTTACCCCAAGCACCCTTCCCTTAAAGCCTCCTCATGTACTTTTGCCGTAACAAAACAGCACAAGCATCAGTAGACCAGCCAGGGTAAGAAATTTCAGAATCAAATGCTTAAATATATTTTTTTATCATGTTTGTTTGAATCAAAAATTGTTCACATTTTTCTTCACGCCTATTACTATACGCCTCTATTATAAAAAACGTACTAGAAGATGGTCTATTGTAGGCAGGAGCGTAGCAATTCAATTTTTGAGGATATGGGGCAGGGACTCTCAGTATGTTTCTATCAATTCTAGAAACCAAACAAAAAAGACATTTGATTGTGCTAATTTGTGGTTACTTTCTCCCTTCAGAAAAGGGCATGGGATTGAGGGGTTCGAACTCTCGCCCTCCTCCTTTCCTACGCCACTGATTGTAAACTTTAAACACTACTAAAGCTGGTATAATTACTACAAGAAACACTGCATATTTAGACAGCAACACATGTTTTGCTAAATGTGGTCGTTTCGAATTTTTTCTAGGAATACAAATGCTTTAAAAATGCCTTATAAAATTACTATTAAATTCGGGCAATCAAGGCCTATTTATCGCATGGGCAAATCGGGACTTTACACAGGGCTCCCGGCTCGACCCCCCCCCCCATTTCAAATCTTGCTCTGAAATATTCTCCTCTCTATCAAAATTTTATGACAAATGAAACAAATTTCATAGATGGGGAGCTCCAAATTCATCAATTGTTGGTCAAAATCGGGCCCTGACGGCGATTACCGATTTGAAAACCCCCATCGCATGCTTAAGTTCTCCTATTATAAATGCGAAAGTGAATTTGTTTGTTACGCTTTCACGCCTGAACCACTGAGTCGATTATGATGAATTTAGGTATAGAGATAGATGGGACCCTGGAGATGGTTATAGGCTTGGAAAATTTTAGATTTTTAATGATTTTTTTAATTATTAATTAAGAAACGTTTTTACTTTGTCATGCTTGTCGAGTTTTGCCCAATAAAATGATTCATGCTTTGAGTTAACAGAAATGCTATTACTTCAATGAAGAATCGCGTGCATTTGAAAAACATGTAATACCATAGAAATTATGCCAGTTTTACACCAAATCTATCTATAATAATAAAAGTGAATGTTCTCCAGAAAAATCTTCAGCACGCAGAGCTTTGAAAATTTGAGCATATAAGCCCATGACTTCGGTAATGCGCACTTCAACTCAGAATTTTGAAATTTTAATTACTTTTTTTAACTATTAATTAAAAACCGTTTTTAGATGGTCATGTTTGGCGTGTTTCGCCTGCACAGAATGATTTTTGCTTTTGAAATAAAGCGGAAATTATATTTGCTGAATCGCGTGCATTTTAAAAAATATGAAATGGCATGGAAATTACGTTAGTTATACGCCAAATTGTAAGCATAAGAAAGAAAAGTCCAAGTGTGTTCTTAAAGTTCTTAAATTTCCAAATCCTACCAATAATGTAAATGTGTACGTTTGTGTGTTTATTGTTTGTGACTGAATCACAAAAAATGGCTGATTTCATGTGGATCAAAATTGGAATGAAGATAGATTATAACCTGGATTCATACATGCAGCCTTTCAAGCATATACTATCAATAACTTTTTACAAAGATACTCAAAATAATTCTAATACATTATGCTCTATGCTTATCTTTATAACTACAGAACCGATTCTAAAATTTTTTCACAAATACAAAGCTTCACTATTCCTGATTAGCACTGACTAAAATTCATACAAATAGCATATTTCTTTTACAAGAATATTCAGAATAGTTCGCAAATATTGCCGTAACTGTCTCTAGGCCTAATGCGTAAAAAATCTAAATTTAGTAACTCTGCATACTCTCTTATTTTAAATAAAGTATACTACCATGTATTATACTTCATTTAAAATAACTAAAAAATTAATAATATTTAAATACAGTCACTTTGTTTATAGTGCAAACAAGGTTACAGTTTTGTTATTCACACATGCTTCGTTTCTCTCTGGGCGTTCTCTAAAGCCAGATCAGACGAAGTCGCGAGTAGCAGCTGATTTATATTATATTTCCATGAGGTCGGTCAGAAATTTTTCACCCCCCAGTATCACAAATAAGTAACTTTTTATATTTTAGGATGAAATTATTGAAGGTGTTATGAGCCCATAAAAAATACTGCAATGGCTAAAGACTCCTCAACACCTGTAAAGTCGGAGTTTATGTCTAGAGTAGTTGCTAAGTATCAGACACCTGAGCCAGAAGAACGCAGGGTTGTGCAGTCTAGATGCTCTTTTATATACTGAAAGGAGTGTTTTCCGTAAAACCTGCAACACTGCAATGCTGCAGTATCAAAGGAGGTGAGCTGATAAGGGCCATCTTTCGCCCATCAGCCAACTGATGTGATATATATATTTAAGAAGAGTATACTGCATAACAAAGACTAAAATAGTTATTTTAAAAAAAACTGAAATTCCTGGTATAAATAAATTAAATAATTATCTAAGCATTATCCCCAGTAGCACAATTAGTCCAAAAGATGTTTAAAACACGTTTTTTAACGTCAAAAAACGCGTTTCCAACGTAATTTGAACGTTTTTTGAACTATTTGTGCTACTAGGGATGTACGTTTATTAACCAATAATCGAAATTCATCAGTTTTCACACTTAATAATATATTTTTTAAATTAATTTTCCTCCTTGTTTGCTTCATCCGAATCGCTATCGGACCATCCTTCAACGGCAGCATCTTGTAGTGCATGGACAGGACATACTCAAACCACTCTCGCGTTGAACGTATTACCTATTGGATAGACTCGCACACTGAACCAAAACAAATAAATACTCATATACAAGCTTATAATGCGTAGAATAGCTGAGCGTCAAAGTTAAGATGGTTCATGGAACGCTTCATAAAAAAAAAATCAATGATAAAAAAAATGCATAAAAAGGGCTAAATACTCTTTTTCTTGGCAATAATTTCAGAAGCATGCTTTATTATACATGCTGTAAATTTTATATAATAAAAAAGCGTCTTTAAGTGTACAAATAAATTCAATAATAGTCGGAAATCAAAAAAAAAAAATTTTCGAGTGTATGATGGGCGGAAAATAGCCCTTTTTATGCATTTTTTTTTTATCTTTGATTTTTTTTTTTTTTTTTTTTTTTTTTTTTTTTTTTTTTACGAAGCGCTCCATGAACCGTCTTAACTTTGACGCTCAGTTATTCTACTTATTATAAGCTTGTATATGAGCATTTATTTGTTTTGGTTCAGCGTGTGCGTCTATCCAATACGTACGTTACGCACGAGAGTGGTTTGAGTATGCCTATGCACTACAAGATGCTGCCGCTAAAAGATGGTCCGATGGCGATTCGGATAAAGCAAACAAGGAAGAAGATTAATAAAAAAATATATTATTAAGTGTGAAAACTGATTATTTTCGATTATTCGTTAATAAACGTACGTAATGCTTAGATAATTATTTAATTTATTTATACCACGAATTTCAGTTTTTATTTGAAAAAAAAAAATGTTTTCATCTTTGTTATGGAGTATACTATTCTTAAATATATATGTCACATCAATTGGCTGATGGGCGAAAAATGGTCCTTATCAGCCCACCTCCTTTGGAGTGCAATAAAGATTTTACGATATTTTTGCAAACCAATTTCCCGTCGTTTAGTCAGGTCTAACATAAATCAATTTTTCCCCTCGAAAATATTTATTAATTTTATATTGTTTGAAAAATATTAATTAACATACCGAAAATTATATGTTTACTGCTCGTAGACCATAATAAATTGAAATTCTTTTCTAAGTTCTTGTGTAAAAGGACTATAAATGCAACATATTCCATTTTCAATACGGAATATGACTAGTGTATATTTAACATAGATAAGAATTTTGTGCAAACCTCTAACTGCATATTAGCAGTAGTTAGGGCACATGCAGGCAAACAAACCCAAATCATACACAATTTCACATCAGTATTATAAGAAAGTGTTAAAAATGGATTAACAAAGCACTGTCATGTTTTAATGCTTCACAGTCTACGCCATTTTTGTAAAAATATTCGCGGGCAATTTCTCAATAATGTTTTCTGCTAAAGTTTGTCAAAAATACCTTGAACGAGTCTTAAATGGAACTATAAAATTCTCTTTTTATGTCTCCTTCTGTAGTTAAATCATCATAATAAAATGAAAATTTTTACAAGTAAAATGTAAACGTACGCATTAAAAAAAAAAAAAAAAAAAAAAAAAAAAAAAAAAAAAAAAAGGAACTATTTTGCTTTCACAGATCAGTAAACGCTTATTCCCTAATGTGGAATTAATTGATACGCGTGAAATTTGAAGAAAACCTTGGTAGCAGTAATTAGCAGAGTTCAAACTTTCCTTTACAAGTGATCCAGTTATTTTTCCTTGGTTATAGCACAGACCTGAAAATACACATAGACCAGACACCCGTAATTGCCTCATCGTTTTCAGAGGGGGGAGCAACAACTTCCGGACACGGCCTTACCGTTTTGAGAAGCAAAAATAGAAAGAAAACCCGGCCTTGCCGTTTCTGATACGCTTTGTTTCTGAAGCACTTTTCAGGCGATGACTATAGTGGTTCTTGCCATTTTGAGAGGCGTATTTGAAGAACGGATATACATGGGCTTGAAAGTGGGAGGGTTAAAGAGTATTTAGAGTATCTCTCCCTATGGATACAATGGGTTGTGGTATTGTTGCGGGATTAAGGCCAATTATCTACACGGGAAATATAGGCCTATCTATAGATACAATTACCACCAGCCAGGGCCGGCGGAAGCGGGCCTGCAAGGTCTTCTTTGCAGGCGGGCGCCAAACACAGAGGGGCGCCAAATTGTCCCCAAAGCAAAAAACTTTTAAAAAATGGACAGTTTTTAGGAAGATATGTTTTATATTAATAAGGATTGCAGTGTATATATAATTTTTTATTTGTCTCATAAAATGTGTTCCAAGGCCGTAGCCAAGAGGGGAGGGAGGGGTCAGGAACATGTATTACCAGGACCGTACCCAGAAAATAAATTTGGAGGGGATCCGACATTTTTTGGGGGAGAGGGGAGAGGTCTGTTTGATTGAATATCATCATTTTATATATAAATACTCTCTCTCTCTCCCACCCACACACACACACACACACACACACATATAGGATAAATATATAATGTGATAATTTCGGGGAGGGGCAGAGTACGGATCCATAGGACCCACCCCCTGGGTATGGTTTTGTATATTACTATATGTAAAAGGGAAGCAAAAACTTTTAGAAACATATATTACAATATGTAAACGCAGGGCGGCCATAGGGTACGTGTCCCCCCCTCCCCCGCTGCATTTCTTAAAATGGAAAGATCTTGATGAGAAAAATTTGAAAAATGAAACAACAATTGATTCCGAAATACAAGAGATCTATGAAAATGAAAAAAAGCATTGGTCAAATGTATTAGGAAGACTGATTGAGATCACAAAATTTCTTGGCAGCCAGAATTTAGCCTTTCGAGGCTCATCTGATGGGCTGTACCAAAAAGACAACGGAAACTTCTTAAAATTAGTGGAATTGTTTGCAAAGTTCGACCTAGTTATGGAATTTCACGTAAAAAGAGCATTACGACCTAAAGGTAGCAACAGTAAAGTTCATTCTCTAATCAAATATAGTCAAAATGAAATGTTGCAAATTATTGGCAGTAGTATAAGAGAGAAAACCTTACTATCTCTTCGAAAAGCCAAGTATTATTCTATAATTTTGGTCTATATACCTGATGTTAGCGAAACTGAACAGATTAGTGTCGTCATACGTTTTGTCGTCTGCAGTGATGGAGGGGCTGAAATCAAGGAGCATTTTTTAAGCTTTATTAAAGTTGATGATTCTACAGATAGCGGCCTATGTGAGACAGTAATGGAAATCTTGAAAATGTGGAACATTCCTCTAGATGATATGAGAGACCAGGGATATGATAACGGGGCAAAATATGAAAGGGAAGAAAAATGGTCTTCAAAATAATATCCTAAAAATAAATCCTCGTGCTTTTTATGTTCTCTGTGCCGCTCATAGCTTAAATTTAATGATTAACGATGCATCAAAGATGAATGCAGATACTGTTAGTTTTTTTCGACAATTCAAGAATTTTATAATTTAGTTGCTTCTTCTCCTAAACGATGGGCAGTTCTTTTGAAAAACATTTCCTGTTTAACATTGAAACCCTCTGACACAGTCGATGGGAAAATAAAATTGAAGCCTTTCGACCTTTAAGATATCAACTAGGAGAAAGCTATGACGCTCTTTTTGAAATATCCGAAGGTGAAGGCTTTTCAAAAGAAGTGCAACACGAATCCCGAAGTCTGTGTGCAAAAATCAAGGATTATAAATTTATTTGTTCCTTGATGCTTTGGCACGATTTGCTTAACAGAATTAATACTGTCAGCAAACAATTGCAAGAAAAGGGTTTGGATATCATGACATTCTAGTCAGTAGCGGATCCAGGGGAGGGGCTAGTGGGATCCCCCCCAAAAAAATGATTGTTAAAGGGTAACATTCTGCTTTATTATACACTTTAAACAGCAAAAATGATCCTATTTTATTACTTACCCCCTCCTAAAATCATGCACATTGGTTTAGACTAAAATTTTGATTTATAGTATATTTTAATTGGGTGAAATAAGCTTTTTTAAAAATTTAGCCCCTACCAAAAAAAAATTCTGGATCCGCCACTGATTCTAGTGTGTACACAGGTGACTGTGCACAATAACCTTACAGGCAATAAGTAACTTAAACTGATTCATTCAAGAACATAGAAGTGACGTCAATTACAAAAATATTCTTGAGAAAGCCAAATAACTTAGTGAAGAAGTGGATGGCGAGCCCCATTTTAAAACTGTTGAAGAAATCCGACGAAGGAAACAGAAATGTCACTTCGATTACGAACATGCTGACGAATCCCCGCAATCTCCAGAAGAGAAATTTAGGACAAATGTCTTTTTTAGAATTTTGGATACAGCTTGGGCATCATTAAATGAAAGATTTGACGCAATGAAAAATCACTGCGATAATTTTAGTTTCTTGTGTAATTTATCGGAAATCTATAATGCAGATTTGAAAAAAAAAGCAGTAATTTAGAAAAATTGTTACAATATCATGATAGTAAAGATATTAACGCAGAAGAAATTTTTGACGAAATAGTAGTTTCCAGAGACATTTTTACAGCCGGTATGAATGGCCCATTCGATATTCTGAACTTAATTGTATCAAATACATTGTGATACCCGAACTTGAATATAATATTGAGAATACTACTCAGCATTTCTGTTAGTGATGCTAGTAGCGAAAGATCATTCTCAAAATTAAAATTGATCAAGACGTATTTACGGTCAAGTATATCTCAGGAAAGACTCATAAATCTAGCTTTGATTGCTGTTGAAAATGAAATCTGTCAAGAGATAGATACAAAAGAAATTATAGAAAAGTTTGCAAATATGAAAGGCAGAAAAATTAATTTTTCCCGATAAATAATTTTTTTTTTCAACAAATGCTTTCTTCAAAACTTATTTCTCCTGTAAAAAAAAATTGGAGGGGAGGGGGCGATTTTAGCTTTTTTTGCAGGCTGGCGCCGGATAACCCTGCGCCGGCGCTGCCACCAGCTATTGTGTACGTAAATTCGGTCCTTTACCTACGAGTATACCTGGCCTCTTTCCCACTCTTATTCGCATCAATTTTATTTTCCGCTGCTTGAAACGCCGAGCGCACTCGAACTTTTTTTTTTCCTGATTGACGGGCGTTGTCACACAAAATTGTTGACTTGCCATTTTTTTTATGATTGATATGAAAATTAATACGCTCAAAAAATTTTGAACTTCGCTCAATGCGTTGCAGAGTATTTAATTTTTGTATATACAATGGAGCCGACTGACCAGCCCAGTCCTCTCATTCAGCTGACTGTCATAACTTTCATATACAATATCGAATTTGTGTAACGATTTTCAGCCTTACTCAATTCATTTTATTAGCTCGCTCTCAATGCCTTTTTACAATCGTCTTTCATTTCTATGATCGCAGCGTCTTGCTTTATTTATTATTGTTATCTAACGAACTAGATTGAATTGTCCATGTATTATTTATAATTTAAGTACCAGGTTACCGAGCCATGCTTAAAATCTAAAGGCTCCTTAAGTGTAAAATAATGAGTACGTAAATGCCTTGGCACGTATCAATAATCTTCATGGTTGCCAAAGATTTTCATCGCTGTCGGATCACTCATACATTATCAGGTAAGCTTTGGTCGGCATTCAATGTTACAATGGCATATACTTTGTTTTGAAGAGGGATGCTAAATATTCGATGGTCGGTGCCATCAGAGTTGAGCAAAAAGTAGTTTAACGTAAGGTGCCTCCTTTCCTTCTGTAGCAGATCAGCGAGGGTATCGGCGAAGATCTTGGGCGATGCATTCACTAACAGCGTCTTCATTACTTCAGTAATATATCTGTCCATATTGAGGACGTTCAAATTCAGCATCAAGAATTTGAGTTGGTTGAACTGTCAGATGAATGTGTTTATAAAAAAACTTCATCAAGTCTGTTATACACTGTTCCCAACGTACGCGTCGCAGCAGTACACGCCAAAATCGTTAATAGTTTCACTCGTCATATACTGTGAACAAAGCCATTCTAAAGTATGCTTTCAAATTTCGAATTCTTTTATGAAATTCTTTGAAATGTGGGTGACATCGAAGAAACAACCACACCAATTCATTAGTAAATTCGGAATGTCCTACATCAACCTTACAGTCCCCAAAATGGTTTCGGTTAATTTTTGTTTTTACTCTTCAGAAAAATGCAAAGCTCCACGGTAAATGCAATCCATGTTAAAAAGTTTTAAACTATGATAGTAAGTATCCACATTTTCGGCAGCTTTGTAGATACTTAGACTGTTTACCCGAAGTATTTGTTGACGTCTAGCTGTTCTATGTCGTTATCCTTCCAAATACTAATCATCTGTTTCATCTGCTTGTGTTTGAACTGCCACGTTCACACATTTGGACCAAGTGCTGCTGCCGGTGATCAAATGTTTCCACAGCTCGTTTTTGAGCTACACTTTCATGCATTTACGTCTTTATAATACATCTATGATGATAATTCTTTACGATTGAAATTCTAAATTTCTCTATAGTGCTTCAATTCAAACTTAAAACACTTATTTTTTCCTGATTCAAAGAAAATATCTCTTGCGTAAACAAAGTCTACAAACGTAAATTCAATCTTATAGATACATAAATATACACGCTTAAACCCAAAGAGCGAAAAAAACGATACATTGCGGAGCGACCCGTCTCCATGGTAACTTACCGTTTTTTCCGCGAAAGTGCTCTTCAAGTAGTCTTTTTTCTGAGAACGCCTTTTCTCCCTCCCTGTTTTTTCCGAGAAATTCTCCCCTCGCTTATTGTTATATTCCGCTCCGCTCTTGTGATCGAAAAACGCTCCTAAAGGAGAAGCTCACTTGGCTCACTTTCGACTCCGACTGATCGAATTTCGCTCCTTTGGTTTAAGCGTGTAGATGCCATAAAAGTATAATCTTACATAAATATGCTTCAAACATAATTTTATTTTATAAGCTCACGCTTAAGAAAACAAAAAGTGTAACGCAATTTAAATTATTAGTACAAAAGGACACTTCGAAATCATGAAATCAAAAACAGAATAGATCAAAAATATTCTTTTATAATAATCCTAACAACTACTTAAACGTTGAAAATAATAGAACAAACTGATGGACTGAAGAAAATGGACTTTTAACCTCGAATAAATCAAAAATACATCGTTCCTATATAGTTACGCTGATCCCTGACTCTGTCACAATTCCAGTTCAACCACTCAAAATAAAACTTTTACATCATTAATCCAAACAGATTAAAAATGTATTGTCTAATAACTTAAAATTTACACGGTTCGTTGGTGCGATCAGCCTGAAAATTATAATAATTATGTAAAAAAGAAAAGAAAAAAAAGAAAGAAAAAATATGAGAATCCACCCGTTCCCTGATTTTTAAGCGTTTTTTTTTTCTTTTCCTTGGTATTTTCAGCTCTATTTCATTTAAGAGAATAAAAAAAGCTAATCATTTGAGTGTCAGAATTATCTATTGCAAGTGACATTGACGTTACATTGAAGTCACGGTTATCAGGCTTTGGAGGGAAAATGACGATTCCAATTCGCTTAAGATAGCTTTTCTAAATTACTACTCAGTTTAACTTTTTTTTCAAAAATAAAATGGTTTTCTATACATTAAGCATGGATATAGGAGAGGATGTTGATACCAAACGAAATGTTTCGAATACGAAATGTTTCTGCAGATTATACAATTCGAATCTCGATATATAATAAAAATTGAATATGGAGTTATTTGATTTT
This sequence comes from Cheiracanthium punctorium, assembly GCA_038373885.1. Classification (NCBI taxonomy): domain Eukaryota; kingdom Metazoa; phylum Arthropoda; class Arachnida; order Araneae; family Cheiracanthiidae; genus Cheiracanthium; species Cheiracanthium punctorium. Next base: position 35,366 of record JAWZYV010014560.1, on the reverse strand, counting down.
AAGTGGGTAAATATTAAATATTCTGAGCAGTGCCGTAACTTGGGTTTACGAGGCCCAGGGGCGAGAGTGAATATGGGGGCCCTTTTAATCTTATATTTTAAAGATTAAAAGGGTTAAAACGAAAAAAGGTTAGCACGCACATGCATTTGTATGTACGCAAAGACAGAATTAAACACTTTCAGTTAATAACATATATGATATAAGTATTTATTTAAAAGGATGATTAAAAATCGGACCTCTATTTTAAATAAATAAATTTTCTACTTCTCAAAATTTGCTTTAAGAGCACAATTTACAACAGGCAACGTACAACACTAAATAGAAGTTAGTGGCGTACCTCTAAGCTATAGCAAGAAAGGCGTGTGTCGTGTATGACACTTGAAAAGGGGCGCAGATTTCTATTGTTAAATTGACGCAATAAAAGAAGCGTTTAACAAGTACGATCTCATCGTTGTAAGGACGTGACAACAGCTATTCTCCCTTCTGTACCCATCGTTGCTTCCCGTATGGGTACTTGAATGCCTACGATGTAGATCAACGCAAACGCTTTCTCGATACAAGAACATTGAAACATTCAGGTCTGGAAGCAGCGATGAGAACAGAAGAGAGAATCGCTACCAATGCCTCCTTTTAACGGTGGGAGCGAACAGGTTAAAGCTAATAAGACACTACTTATTGTGACCTAACTTTTTTGATAGTTTTTTTCATTTGCTTAATCAACGACCACAACACAAACCATGGAACAAAGAATGGCCGTATACAAACGAAGTGATCGGTGTCGTTCTTCCTAAGAAAAAAAAGTGCAATTTTGTTGCCTGCCATGGGCCCTACTTTACCTGAGTATGCCATTGGGAGGAATAAGAATTATAATGGTTAAATACATTTACTAAAACCTACTGAAGAAAAAAAAACAAAAATAGAAAACGCTAGTAATATTCAATTAGTCTGAAAATTATTCTTTTATTATAATTTAAATTACTAAAAATTACAGCAGCAACTCCAAACGCTTATCTATTCGTCCTATATTTTAGCAAGATTATACTACTGAATTGGTCATTCATTTACTCAGCTAGAAAAAGAGTAAATCACAAAAGAAATAAAACACTTGCCTTTAAAAAATTGTAATCGGGTAATAGCAATATTTATTTGTTGCAAATTTCATTCATATTAAAATTCTTTATTTACCAATAATAATATATTAAGAGTAAAATGTTTACTTAAACTACACGACATTCTAATCTTCCATGACAGTGCATGTAAAAGTAAATATACATTTTATTTTCATACTTTGGTATTAAAATATTTATATTAAAGTTATTAATATCAATTTTATTACGTAATTAATATTATGATTATTAAGTTGTAGTCTTATCGAAAAAAAGAGTAATTAAACTAACAGCGTTTACTTTTCGGGTTGTAAAATATTAAAAGCATATACTTTATATTCCAATATATTAAAGAATGTTTTTTAATAAAAAAGTTTGGTATTAAATTTTCATATTTGAACACAAGGTATATTTGTTTATTCGAAACTGTATAATTCAATAAATTATAACAGTAAACAAACACATTACTATTACTTAAAATAAAAGTATCAGATAGAAAATGTAGAAATATTGAAAAATTAACACATGATTTATTGATACAATTATATATTCTGTTTTTTTACATACAGTGCCATGGTATATGAAATTTAAAATATGAACTAACCTTTTAAGAATTCCACATTATGTTGCAAAATATTTTCATATTCTGATGTTGTATTTTCAGACGCTGAATTTTCTGCATTATGCACCGAGTCAGAGCATTCAGCTAAATTAATATTGTCGCTTGATTTTTCTTCGAATGTATTAAAATTTCATCTGAAGAGAATTCTCTAAAAATTTTTCCCCTAAAGAGTATTTCATTTGGAATCTGTTCCTTTGAACCTGAGCAATAGATCTCACATCAGAAAAATCACTACTCCAACATGCCAAACTTTACCCATATTTTATTGGCTGTAATTTCAGCTCAGCAACTCTTTTACGCTTTTGAGACCCACTTGCATCAGTCCTTTTCATATTGAACTAAATTATGCATAAGGAAGCTCTACAATGAATTAATCCTATGGAAGAAACTGCTGAATAAACTGTTGAAGAATTAACAACGCCAAACTTGCTTCCAAATTTTACTAAAAATTTAAGAAGTCGAAAAACACAGAACTACTCGGGCTTTCAAAGTAATCTCTGTCATAATGTTCGTTAGAATAAACTGAGCTTCTAGAATGCAGGCATTACCTTTGCAGAGATGAGAGAAAAGATAAAAGAAAAGCAGATATCACTCAGTTTATGACTGAAATGGAAGTCTGTTCACCAGAGACATGCAGTCTTATCGTTTATCTAGTTAAATCACTGAATTGAACGGAATGTCCCTTTAACACCCACCCCACCAAGGGCGGACCCAGAAACTTTTTCGGAGGGGGCGCAAATCGTAAATACTCATTTTATCTATTGTAAAGAACACTCAATAATGGTGAAAGCCCCATTTATCTAGTGTAAATATACTTTTCTCGGAGGGGGCGTGCGCCCCCTGCGCCCTCCCCCTGGATCCGCCTTTGCACCCCACAGAGAAGTGCCGCTAGCAATTTTGGGTGGTCTGTTTTCAAAGGACTGATACTGTTCTTAAAACAGTGATTGATTGCTTCGGAAGCACCAAAATCCATTGAAGCCATGTGTTATCAATGGGATGCCTACAATTTTCAGACGTTGTTAATTACATCTTCTGGATAGCCTTCAGATGTAAAAGGAACCAGCTTTAGCTCATTTTCGAGCAGGTCTTTGAGTCTCAAGTAGAAAAAAAGGCAATAAATTTTACGTTTGACAAAAATTCCCTTACGTTTGTTAAAACGATTTCTACACGATTTCTACGATTCTTTTTTCTCGAATTCTTTAAAGGAATTCAGAACGCCGTAAAAATGCTCATTTCGCAATCTCCACAGTGCGAAATGAATTATTTTTAAAATGAAATGAAGTACTTTCCAATCCCTATTCTCCTTTTCATTTTTTTTATTATGTTTTTTTTTTTTTTTTTTTTTTTTTTTTTTTTTTTGTCATTTGAGAACTAAAAACCTTTGTTTTTTTACATTTTATACTAAGAACGGACAAAAGTGCATACTTGTTATAAATAAGTCACTGACTAGAAGTAGAAGAGTTCCAAAACTTTACAAAGTTATTTTTCTTCACACTTCGACATACAAACTGGCATACAAAATTACATTACTTGATATAAAATTAATAAATCAGGCCCCACCATGGACGAGTGGATAGAACATACAACATAATAAGATGGCTGAAGTGTAAAGGCCCAGGGTTCTGTCCTGTCGTGCGGCTGTCGATCTAAGGTTCGAAGTTTTGGACGGTTTTCTCCAGATGTAACTTGAATGTGCATTAGAGGTCCTCCGCCCATTGCACCCCTTCTAAGCAAATAACTCTTCCGAAGCTTTGCACAACACAACACAACAGCATTAATAGATCATAGAGCTCTAATGTGCTCGTGATATAAGTAGTATTATTTCTAATAAAAGTGTTTTCAGACATTAATCGAGCACATGATTTGTAACAAAAAGGTATTTTTAATATCATATACGGAAGTAATTAATGGATTTTACATGAATTCCAGCTGAAATGTAGCATTTATTTTCATTTTTAGTTTGAGTCTTTATACAAATATAATGAATGTAAAAGAATGTACAATATTCTGTGATTATTACAGAAGTAAAAGAAAAGGACGACCAAAGAATATTAAAATATTTTGCAAGAGGAGCTCAAGACCATTGATTTTTAGAAGGGGAAAATTAAAGGATATAGGCAGGGTGCGAATTGAGGGGGGGGGGATGCCGGGGATCGTCCCCGGCTGAAGAATGTAATATCCCTGGCTAGAGAAATATTAATTGATCCCTGCCAGGGATACTATTTATCCCCTGCTGAAGAAATATTAAACTGGTGAGTGAAGATTTTGGGATTGAGTTTGGGAAGGCAAGAAGTCAAAATGAAGGATATATGTTATCGTTTGTTACTATACTCTAAGACGACTGCCTTAAAATTTCGTCTCTTTTCTAAGCTAAAACCCCTCAAGGGTGGCTTCCAATACAGGTACATTGTATGTTGATTGAATATCTGTGATTTCATAGAACAAACATATATGACTTTTTTTTTTTAATATAAGTCAGTTTCCACACGTGTTGGCGACTGCATTTGTCAAGTAATATCATGTGAGGGAAGCATTTGCACCTTTACTCCTTCTTTTCATCTATCCCCCCCGGGAGAATGTTTACTTTCAAATGTCCCCCCCTGGAGAAAATGTTCAGTTCGCACCCTGGATATAGGGTCAATATAAGTAGTTTAATTTTGAGTTTTACGATATGCGAGAAAAGCAGCTCATGCCCATACCATTTGGCTTTTGAATTTTTATGTGCCATGTCAAGCCATTCCTAATTTAGATCCCCATTAAAAGGAAAAGGTAATCTTCGAGCGTTGAACGTTGACTCTAGAAAAGTGTGGAAGAAACTTCATATATTTACTATGCGCAGTGGCGTACACAAATGGTGTGTGGGGGGATTCAACACCCCCCCCTTTGTCTATACATTTTTAACATAAAATCCGAACATTTTTAAACACCTAAAGATTACTTCCATACTCCCGCCCCCTTTTCTTACAGGAAATCAGTGTACTCCACTGATTATGCATCTGCACATTCTTTGTAAGAGCATAAAATGTTTGTAAACAATAATTAAAACAAAAAGAAAAAACAGGCCTTTTGCTTGAAATTGCCTAAGCGATATGATAATTTTTAGAAATAAGAGCCCCCCCCCCAAAAAAAAAGCATGTTTGCTTCAGAATTGCTTTTTGAGCCCAGATTATGTTTTCCTAGAAGAGAAATAAAGGGAACACAAGGTTATTAGTTAAAGAACATTGACTCTAAAAATACCGGCATATAAATTTAACATTTCAAAATCAGCTGTACATACAGCGTATATTGCAATACAGCGGATCTGTCGGTGAGCTGTTAGCTGTTTTGTAAGCAGTAAGATATTTTTTTGTGTGTGTTTTCTGCTTAAACAGTGCTAGGTGATCCGTTTAGAATATTAGATGCGCAAATCTAAAAAGTTATAAAAGAAACAAAAAACAAAACAAGAGGTTGGGGGGGGGGGAAATAGCTATATGGATTTTGAGGCCCCTACGTGTTGGGGCCCCGGGCATTCGCCCCGCCATGCCTCCCTATTTTTACGGCACTGATTCTGAGTGTAGACATTCTATCACCCGCTGTAATTGTCTCTACAAAGGCCTTTATCCTTTAGTTTAATGATAGTACACAACACAAAACAACACAGTCTAATCCACGTCTAAATAAGAATTGAAAATTATTAGAAAAAATCTTAGTAACCAGATTTCAGCCTCCCAATTTACTGCTTCTACATATGGGCAACTTCCAGCCTGCGGCCGGATGGGGCCCGCCATGGCTTTTGGACCAGCCCGCAGAACAAGTCAAAACCATGTATAAAACCTATATAAAACATTCAAAACTTCCATATATATCCGAATTATACGGCCCGCGATTTCGCTAACATCCTGAAGTCAGGCCCAGGAGTTCGCTAATATCGTAAAGTTCTGCCCGCAACTTTTCAAAGGTTGTCCATACGATGATAAAACAAAAGAGTTGAAATCATCAACTGCATCAACTGCAGTGTGCGAAAACTAAACTGATGTCTGATCCCCTGCAAAATTAATTTGAATATCGGCTGCGAGCCCAATTTAGGAATCGATTGTATAAATTTTTTCATCGGAGTTTCAAAGATCGTTTCATTATAAACGGTTGTCCCTTAAAAAAAAAAAAATCGTCGGGGTAACTACATTTAAATATTTATCGTCAACTTGGCGGAATAAGGCAGTTAAAGTAGAATTCAGCCTAGTGCCGTTATTTAAAAAAAAAAAAGAAAAGAAATGGAATTTTCATGTTACGTCACAGGATCTTTTTTCTTACTGTGAATGACTGAAAAGGGTGTCATTTTCATTTAAATTATTCGGCTAAGCTGAAACTTTTATGCACTTTTGAAATTCGCATCATATGTACCAATAAAATGCATGAAAAATCTTTATTATTTTAGTATATACGCTAAAATACATTTAGCTTTACGTTAGTTACAAAATGATAATTGTAATAAATTCAGGCAATTTTTCACATAAGATTTACGAATAGTTTTGTATTAATAACTATGAATTAAAAATAATTAAATTATTTACGTATATTCCATCAAGGTGCTTGCGGGGATGGCAGCGAAGATTCTTTTCTCTTCTTCTTTCGCTGGTTGCCAGGACGATATTTTGAAATAAAAATAACTTTTTAATTCTAAACAAATTTATGTAGCTGAAAGGTGTAATATATCTAGTTACTAAAATATTTATGTGTCGGTGTACTGGATATCAAGTTCCATTTATTTTGTTTCTTTGCGAAATTAATTTTTACTATTATATATCAATGACGTGTATTTTTTAATCCGCCCCAAACTTATTTGAGCGTCCCTTTTAGGAAGATTGCATCAAGTGTGTTTTTCAAACGCTCAATAGATGGCGCTACCATCCAAAAATTTTAAATTTTAAATTTTGAGCGTTTTAGAGTTTTTTTAATCACGTGACCTAGGTCAATCGTTTCAGGGGCCCCCAAAAACCCCAGGTACGAAATTAAAAAAGAATCCTTAGAGCAGTTTTCGAGATCGCTTGGACATACACACAAACATTCCTCGTTTAATATAAGAGCCGATAATATTGAACCTTTATTTTATTTGTACCGAATGTACAGTGAAAATAATATTAACCAATTTTCTCATTATTAAAGAGCATTTACAGAATATATATCCCTATAGATGCAATGACCCCCAGCTATTGCGAGCATAAATTCGGTCCCTTACCAACGAGTATACCTGGGCTCTTTCCTACTCTCATTCGCATCAATTTTACTTACCGCCACCTAAAACGCGGAGCGCGTGCAAGAAGTTTTTTTCTTGCTTTTTCTGACTGACGGGTGTTGTCCAGCAGAATCGTTGACTGACCATTTTTGGATGATTGATATAACAATTAATAACTTTTTATACCTTTTTTGATGACTGAATAACTTTTTATACCTTTTTTGATGACTGACGGGCGTTGTCCCACAAAGCCGTTGACTGACCATTCTTTTTAATGACTGATATAACATTTAATACCCTAAAAAACATTGAAATTTGCTAAACGCGTTACACAGTATTTAATTTTTCTACATACATTGGGTCCGACTGACCAGCTCTGTCCTCTCATTCAGCTTGAGATTTTCGGAAACACAAATCTAATGTGTACGTACACCGGATGTACACGATGGTCTTCAGTGGTACGTCAGTATCGAACTCGCAACCTTCCAATTACCAGTCCAATGCCTTCCAATATTAGCCACTAGATTACCACGGCCACTGAAAACTTGTTCTTAGAAATCTTCGTTATTAGAGGTCTTCATAAATGTGACCTTAATTTCAAGATTTTTAAAGCCTAGCACTTGTATAAAAAGAGACGGCAGATTGAGACAGGTGTCAATTATTAGAAGTTTTCAATGTCATCAAATTGGAGATTTTTAAAGCCCACTATATGTATAAAAGAAAACAGGTGGTTGAGATAAATTCCGCTATTACAGGTTTCCTCTACATTCTCAAATTGGATGTTATAAAACCTCAAATTTTTAAGTTTCAAATTTTACTAGTATAACAAAAAATAGAAAGCTTTGTATGCTAGGAGAGGTCAGCTTAAGTCATAGAGATGGGGAAAAGCGTTATTTTCAAAGAACAGTTGTTCACTGTTCCCGTTCTTTTTTAAAGAACAGTTCTTTTTCCTGTTCTTTTGAGAACAGGTTCTTTGATTTATCGTAGCTTTATTACGACTATTTTATTCAATTTAAAAATGAAAATATACGTCCTTTTTAACATGTATTATGCTTTAATACAATTGCAAAATGTTTTAAAAAAACTTTGCAACCAACATACTGGCTTTTTTTAATCAAGTATATTACCAGTAATTTTGGGTAAAAATATTTTAATTATATTAATGTTCTATAATATAGTGTTAAATATGCACATATTTCTAAAATCAAAAATTTTTCTGTGCTTTTTATTAACTTTTGTTATCCTTACTCATAGCATGTATGTTAAAAGAATTGGAAAAACTTCAATTCTAGAGAGAATTATTTAGGCCACGCCTAATTTTCGATTACTTACCTGAGTGACACAATATTGCTTACATGAGTAAACAATATTTGAGTCTGACAGCTCCTAAAATGACACAATATTCATAACAGTTTCTTTTGACTAGACTATATTGCACAAAGCTTTGGAATCAGCGGAATCAATAACTTTAAAATCCGTCCAAACAAAAGATTTTTTTCTATCCGTGAGGGAAAAACTATCCAAACATAAGCATAACTAAGAGCTGTACCAGTAACAGCGCAAAGGAATGATCTGTTTCAACTATTCCTTGAACGGTCTGATACAATATGCCACGTGACTGCATGTCCTTTTGTTTTAGTTCTTTCTTCTTCAGTACTTCTGCAGTAAAAGAGCCGACACACAAGAGGAGCAGACCGCTGAAGCAGGCAATCTGCGATGAAATCCTCCACCCCCTCCTTTCCTAGCCTTATTCCCAGTCCACACCATAAATTTCATGATAAAGCGAAAGTAATGCAAGGCCTTCAAACCGGAAGATGCCATCTTCTTTGGAATACATTTGGGAAAGCTTTGACCCTATAGTCGTAACTCTTGGAGGAATTGGAGGGGGGGGGGGCGGGGTTGTAGAAGTTCTTTTCGGACTTTCAAACATTTTAATACAAAAATAATTATGATAAAAAAACTCAAAATACTATAAGAGTGTTCACAACGAACGCTGGAGAGAGAGCACCCCCTTCAAGGCCGTACCTAGGGGGTCTGGTCCCCCCTCCCCCCGAAATTTAAAATTTTGTTAACAAAATAATAAAGTTGAAGTCTTTGTGAAAAATTCAGCCTTTTTCTTTCGTTTGGTCTCCCTCCGAAATTTTTGTCTGGATAAATTTTTTTCTGGATACAGCCCTGACCCCTTGTCCCCTATCTAAGCACTCATGCAAGACCGTACCCAAGGGGGTGAATCAGGAAGTCTGCCCCCCCCTCCAATTTAAAATGTTGTTAACAAAATAATAATGATGAAGTCGTTTGCTGAAAAATTCAGCCTTTTTTACCGTTCGCTCCGCCTCTTAAGAAATATATATTGTTCCAGGTCTAGCTCCAAGAGGTTATGGATCTGGCTCGGGTTAAAAAAAAATTTTTTAAAAAAGTCCTTCTTTGGCTACAACTACAAATAAAAATATATGTATGGGGCTCTAGCTTAAAAAAATATGGCTTTGGTTCCAACGACAAACATTTTTAGCTCTAATTCAAAGTATTAAATAAGTCCATCTCAAGTTAAAAAAAAAAAAAATCCTTGCGTTGCCTTTGCCTTCAGGTTAAAAATATACGGCGTGGATCTGCCCATTTCCAATGGGGGAGCCCACAAAATAGTCGATACGCTCTTAGAGATTATAAAAGAAAAAAAAAATGTACAGTTTCAGCTTTAAAAGTACATCCTCCAGCTTAAAAATTAAAGACATTCCGTTTAAAAAGCTGTAAGTATCAGGCTCAGATGAAAAATAATACGCTTGTATTAATATGTATATTGTTCCGACTCCAATTTAAGAAAATGAATACGACTTTGGCATATAAAATTACATGGCTCCGAAAATCCAGCTTAAATGGCTTCAGACCTAGGCCATACCACACCCAGACAAAAATTTCAGGATATATCCCCCACACCCAATTTTCAACTTTTACAGCAAGATTTTTAATTTTTTTTAAACTATTGCGAAAACATTTCGTTCATTTATACATTAGAGCTGAAGCAAACCGCATATATTCGGTACTAATATACGGATAATCACTCAGACTCGAAGTAACGAATTGTTACTTTTCGGTTGATATCGTTACTCGATCCGAAGTTGTTTCGGATCGAGCAGCTTCGAACTTCGAATACAGACTGCCAGGCGAGGCGAACTAGGGGGGAAACGGGTTCCAGTAATCGAGTACTAATATCTTCTGTTATTTGTTACTGGATATCGGATCGCGGTTTCAAGGGGGAAAATGACTTTCGAGTGTGCATTTCGGATCGACCAGGTTCGAACTTCGAATACAAGACTGCCGGAGGGAGAAAATGAATTTCGGTATTTGAGTAATAGTATGTTCCGTTCCGTTACTAGATACCGGAAGTATTATGGATTATCGCTATTTGAAGGGAAAAATCAGTTTCGGTATTTGAGTAGTAGTATGTTCTGGTTGCAATTCGTTTGTGCCGAGCCGAATGGTATCGTTTTGATGAGGTTTGGAAGAATCCGTATGTTTCGTTACAGTTATGGAGATGGATATAGTATCTGCTGCTCTATTGATATGGGTCGTACAATGGAGGGATAGGATCCGGTGTATAGTATGTTCTTATGCGCAGTTGAACTTTTTTTGCGGGGGGGGGGGAAGGGGGTGTTCTTATAATTGTAGAGAAGCAATACATATAAGAGAAGCATGTTAGTAAGGGGTGCTAATTTCGGGCTTTCTAACGTTTTAGTACTAAATAGTGGTGCAATCAGAATTCTTTATTTCAGGGTGGTTCCGAAGCAGGATTGCGAACTTAACTTTTTCTTTTTTTTTTAGCTAGAATCGAAATATGAGTAATAAATAACAAATTATTTAAGTACACCTTTTAAAAAAATATATTTTTTAAAGCAAACGAATTCACACATTTTTATTATTTAAAATATTATTTGGAACTAAAAAAAATATTTAGCATGGAAACCTAAACACATTTTTTAAGTAATTGTTTAAAATATATATAAAAAATTGGGAGCGACCCGGGATTTCTATGTCCACTCCTGCGTAAGCCACTGGTATTAAAATAATTCAATAAAGTTCAGTATGTTTCTAAAATGTCGGCGTTTAGGGGGCCATCTGCCCTATTTTATGGTACATTTTATTCCATGAACTCATGGAATACGCATAGTCCGGTGCAACCATTCTTTCTCTATAAAAGGAGTGATAATTTTTGTTTAAAGAATACTCTCATATATGCACCCACAGAAGGGGCTAACCCCTTTCATCCCAAACGTGCAGAAATAAAACTGGAAATATCTTAAAAATAGATCATTCTCACTGAATTAAACAATTTTAATTTAAAATATGGTAATTTTTAATTTACTTCGAAAAATGGTCCAGCAAAAGAAGTTTTTGATATGAAATAAGAACTCACAAATAATAAAGATATTATGCTTGTAGAGACGCAAAGTAGTTGATATCATACTGAGATCCCCTGCCCTGTGAATTTTATATATGTGGCCCAATCCCCGGATCTCAGTATTCAAGAACACGCTCCCAGAAAAAACACGAGTCACAAGCTTTCCTTTACACTTTTTATGATAAGAATGAACAGGTTAAAGCAGCGTTCAGAATTAAAAAAAGGGGGGGGTTGAGAAAAAAAAAAGAATGGCATATGTCTTTTCATATGTCATAGATTTCTATGTGCACTCAGTAATTCGGATAATTTAGCATTGTATAAAACCATAAATGTGTATAAAAACAATCTGTAAATCAGAGAAAATAAGCTCTAAATACAACTTTGTACAACTTCGCTAAAAAAATTTCTTTTTGGTTAGGTTTGTTATGGGTTTATGTATGGGCGGCATATACCCATAACAACACTGTCCCGGTTGTGTTGTTATGGAGCACTATATAACACCCTATTACCGATTCTATTAGTAGTAACGAAAGTAACGAGTAACGAATAGCGAACATCTAAGTAACAAATACATACGGATACTCATTTTGTCGTTACTTTTACAGCACTATTATACATCACTGCAATTCATACCCCTCACCATTCCCCCCCCGCCCCCCCCCCCAATTTTTTTTTCTGGCTACGTCCCTGTATAAATACACCATATACATATAATCTAATAACTTCGAGGGAGAGGCGTCCAAACCCATAGGACCCCCCCTTTCTAAGTACGGCCTTGCTTCTGACTCCAAGTCTACAACTTAGACTCTGTATTCAGCTCGGAACGGAATTAAAGCAAAAGAACAGATCAATGAAAGAACACCTTTCACCCCGTTCACCACTAAGAACACTTCGGAAAGAACGCCTTTTACACCGTTCCGAAAAAAACACCTAGCTCTCCGTTCTTTCTCCGTTCCGCGAAAGAACGCTGAACTAGGTGTTCCAGCTCTCCAGCCGTGATCAAAGAACTGGTTCTTTTTCAGCCAATAGGAGAGGGGCGGTCGGAACAGGTTCTTTTTCAGCCAGTAGGAGATGGATGAAAGCAAAGGCGCGTTTTATATGACCTTATTTTATTGCTTTTATTATTGTTACGGATTACCCCAGTGTGTTACGATTTGGATCAATGCCAAGAGATGGCACTGCTGTTCTTTTCATTTTTTTTTTTTTTTTTTTTTTTTTTTGCTTACTTGTATATATGGCAGAGTGTGGATAGCCACTTTAGCGGAAGCATGTAAATAAAATGCTGCAACGCGAATATTAAGAGTTTTAATTGAGTTTGTGTGAATTATTGAGTTATATCACCCCCTAGCAATTGCTTAAAGCGTAAACATCATGGTGTCAGGAGTGGGGTTTCGCTTCATTGTGTATAAAAATAATTGCAAGTGAGGGCGGTGAGTTAATTTTGGTTTCCTTTGTTCTGAAGAATTGTTTGATTGCAGAATTATGGTTTTGCTAGTGCGTAGTTTCGTAGAGCAGCTTAGTGTTATGGTGTAATTTGTGTGAATTTGAGAACAAAAATTGTTAGTGTTTTGTGTTAGATTTAAAGTTAACTTTGCAGTGGCTGTTTTGTGTGTTTATTGTTGAGTTAGTTACTTAGGTTTGCTTTCATGTGATAAAATGAGTAATATTAAATCATTAAAAAAAGACGAGCTGAAACTCGTCGCAGAAGAGATAGGACTAATAGAGATAACTATTCCTAGTGGTGCTAAAGTAATTGATTTAAAAAATTTAATTGAAAATTCAGATATCTATAAACAGGATTCTGAATTTGTGCAAAGTGTAATTGAGAATGTTCTAGAGGATAAAAATTTAGAATCTCAGCAAGGAAAATCTGAAGATGAAATTAAACTAGAGCTAGAAAAATTAAAATTATCACGGATACAGGCTGAATTAGATCTAGTAAATGCTAAAAAGGAAAATTCCCAAATTCAAAATTCTGAAACAGATTCTTCGAATTCAAACATTGAGAATTTAATAAAAAGTGTCAAAACATTATCTATTGGGGTACCAACTAAAGCTGAATCATTTAATCTTTTCTTTCAGTCTATTGAAAAAGCGTTCAGAACGAAAAAAGTTCCTGAAGATTTATTTAAAAGCGGAGATTTTGTTAAATATTTTGGCAGAAAAGGTTACTAATTTAATGGTTTATGTAAAGGAGGAAGACATTAATAATTACGATAAACTTGAGGGTATTATTTTAAGGAAGTTTCAACCAACACCTCAAGAATGTTTGGATTCTTTTCGGTCTGCTCAAAAATTGCCCTCCGAAAATTTCGTACAATTTGCGTCTAGATTAAGTGCAAATTTTGAATACTATTGTCAATTGAGAAATGTGAATACATTTAAATCAATTTGTAAGCTTATTGTATCGGATAAAATATTTACTGAACTTGATCGTGATTTAAAAACTCATATCGCAGTGAAACAGGGAGAATCGTGGTTCGAACCGCAGAAATTAGGTCGAGAATGTGATATATATCTAACTTCGAAGGAAAAACAAAAATCGGATTCTTCATTTGCGAAATCATTTCAGGTTACTAAGAAAAGTGAGGGTAATTATTAAAGTAAATATCGAAATTATAACTCGAAAAGTGTTTCTAATGTTTATTTTTCTGGTGTAGAAAGCCATAAATGCATTTTATGCAAATCAGAAGAAAATCATAATTTGAGTTTGTGTCCCGATTTCAAAAAACTATCTGTAAATGATCGAGTTTCGTTTTTAAAGCAAAATAACCTATGTTTTAAGTGCTTTTCTAGGGATTGCAATATTAAGAAATGCGGATCAAAAAATTGTTTCTGTTCAAAACCGCATAATCAAATGATTCATTTTAAGAGAGATAACGAAACCGTTCCTAAAGAGAATGTTATGGCTACTCAGTGTCATTCTTCAGTGTCAAGGCCACAAATGCCAGCTGATTTATTACTAACGTGCAGTTCTTATGCTAGCGGTCTTGATAAGAGTAAAATAAATAAACTAGTCCGTATTCTATGTGATAACGGATCGGAAAGAAGCTGGTGCACAAAATCTCTATCATATTGTTTAAAATTAAAACCAATCAGAGAGGAAAAATTGTCTGTTTTTTCTTTTGGTTCAGTGACACCTATTAAGAAAATATACCCAGTTGTAGAAGTAAAATTAACTAGTAGGTATATTCCTAACCATTTTATTAAAGTTGAAATGCTAGTATCTGACACTATTACCGGTGCAGAAATTCCGTTTCCGAATGTAGAGGTACAAAATATAATGAATTCGCGCGGTTTAGTTTTAGCGGATTGTTGTGAAAGCGATGTAAATATTCAAATTCTTTTAGGGTCAGATGTGTTCTGGCAGATTATACAGATGGATTCTTTCAAAAGGATAAGTGAAACGATTACGTGTGTGCCAACAATTTGCGGTTATGCGTTACAAGGAAGTCAAGAGAATTATAAATGTAATATCAAAAATTCAGTTTCAGCTAATTTTTGTGTAGCTACATCAGATGTTCAAGTTTTATGGGATCTCGAGACTTTAGGAATTAAAGAAAATGAAGAATTAAATACAGCGGATAAAGAATTGGTAGAAAAATTTGAAAGAAATTTAAAATTTGTAAATGGGAGATATGAAACTGACTTATTGTGGAAATTTAGTAATGATGAATTGGCGAGTAATTTCTCTTTAGCGAAAAAAAGATTCAATGAGTTAGAAAAGGGTTTCTCAAAAAATAATTGGGTCGCTGATGAATACAAAGAAATAATAAATGATCAATTGAAAAATGGGATTATTGAAGAATGTGAAAGGGATCAAAAGGAACATTTTATGCCACACAGAGCAGTTGTTAGAGAAGACAAAGAAACAACAAAAGTTCAGATAGTGTTTAACTGTAGCTCTAAATCTAAAGACAATTTGTCTTTGAATGATTGTCTTGAAACCGGCCCCAATTTAAATCCCAATATTCTTGATGTTATTCTAAATTTTCGCAAAAATAAGTGGCATTTAATGCTGACATAGAGAAAGCATTTTTAATGATAGGAATTTCTGAAGCAGATAGAAAGTTCTTAAAATTTCTTTGGTATTCAGATAATCCTGATAAAGATTATAAAATGATGAGAATGAGAAGGTTACCATTTGGCTGTAAAAGTTCGCCTTTTATTTTGAGTGCCACTATAAAATATCATATTAAAAAATTTGAAGAAAGCAACCCTAAGTCATTTGAAATGTTAAATACTGCACTATATGTGGATGATTTGTATTTTGGTGGCAGTAATGTAAGTGAGTCGTTTCAGTTGTCGTCAGATGCTGTTACAATATTAAAGAGCGGTGGATTTAATTTGAGAAAATTAAGATCTAACAGTATAGAGTTAGAGAAACTGTGGATAGAGAATGGACTTAATGTCGGAGAAAGGAAGGGTTTTCAACAGTTGAAGGTTTTAGGATTGAATTGGTGTCCAGAAAAGGATGAGCTGTCGTTGGAAGTTAGAAGTTTATCGGACTCCTGGGAAACATTGCGCAACACTAAACGGTGTGTTTTACAAACAGCAGCACGGATCGATCCAATTGGCTTGATTTCGCCATTTTTCGTTCGCATTAAGTTGTTGTTACAGGAAATTTGGGAAACTGGCTGTGATTGGGACGAAGAGTTACCAGATGATTTGCGAGAGAAATGGTTTACGTGGTGTAAGGAAACTAAGAAATTGTGTGTCGTAACTATTCCGAGATATTGTTTGCTGGGTTGTAAAAATGAGAAATTGGAAGCACATGTGTTTTGCGACTTTTCATTAAGTGCTTATGGAGCAGTTGTTTATTTTAGATATTGTGATAACAGAGGAAATTATAGAGTGTCATTTATTATGTCAAACAGTAGAGTTGCGCCGTTAAAGAAATTGACTTTGCCACGATTAGAGTTGATGGGTCTTGTAGTAGGTGCGAGAGTTGGAAATTATATTAAGAATGTTTTTAAGAATAAAATTGAAAGAGTAGTGTATTGGAGCGATTCTACAATTGCGTTGTATTGGGCTAAAGGATCTGCGAAGAGATGGAAACAGTTTGTTGGTAATAGAGTTGTGGAGATTCAGGAAAAGTCGAGTCCGAGTGATTGGTATTACTGTCCATCTGACGATAATCCGGCTGATTTGTTAACAAGAGGAGTTGCAGCTGAGAATTTGGTTCTTAATAATAAGTGGTGGTTAGGGCCAGTGTGGCTTCAAATGAATAATGAGTGTTGGCCTAAGCAGATAGTAAAAGCATCTGTAGAGTTAGAAAATACAGATATTTTAAGAGAGCAAAGAGGGAACCCTGTCAAAAGTTTTGCAGTTAACATAGAGCTTGTTGAGCAACTTTGGAATAAGTTTTCAGTTTGGAGTAAATTGCAAAGAGTTGTTGCATGGTGCTTAAGATTCATAGGTAATGCTAGGGGGAACAAAATTTCATCTCCATTTTTACTTACAACAGAGATAAGATCACAGGACATTATCATTAAGCAAGTGCAAAGAACTAATTTTGTGAATGAGATATCTGCTTTAGAAAATGGAAAAGTGTTAAAAAATAGCACTTTAATTTCACTAAATCCCTTCTTGGGATGGGAGATATGAAACTGACTTATTGTGGAAATTTAGTAATGATGAATTGGCGAGTAATTTCTCTTTAGCGAAAGAAAGATTCAATGAGATTCAAAGATTCAAAGATTCCACACTTGTCTCATTCTTGGACAAGTGTGGCTTGCTTAGAGTTGGTGGTCGACTGAGAAATGCCAACTTGCCAGACAATGCGAAATTCCCTCTCATTCTACCAAAAAATCATCCTGTCACAAGATTACTAATTAAATTTTATCATCTAAAATACCTGCACGGAGGTGTACAGTTAATGAACAGTGCTATGAAACAAACTTTTTGGATTGTAGGAGCAAAATCTGTTATCCGTAATGAAGTGAGAAAGTGTGTTACCTGTGCTCGATTTCGTTGTGAATTTTCAAAATTAGTGAATCGAATCGCACAATCGTTCTGGAAATCGTGGTCAAAGGACTATCTGACTCAGTTGCAGGTACGCAACAAATGGAAAATTCCAATGCCTAATTTGTGTGTAAACGATGTAGTATTAATCAAAGATGATAATTTGCCACCATTTAAGTGGAAAATAGCGAGAGTTTTAGACACTTTTACAGGTACTGATGGTAAAGTAAGATCAGTAAAATTAAAGACTGCTACAGGTGAACTTAAGAGACCAATCCATAAACTGGTCAAACTACCTATGGATGAAAACTGAATTATTTGTTTGTTTTTCATATACTAAACAGGAGTTTGTATTTTTTATTATATTTTGAATTTTTTGATATTTGCATGTTGTGTTAATATTTTAATTTCAATTGTGATTTCATTGTTGTGATGACATAGTCATGGGGCCCCAGTGTGTTACGGATTACCCCAGTGTGTTACGATTTGGATCAATGCCAAGAGATGGCACTGCTGTTCTTTTCATGTTTTTTTTTTTGCTTACTTGTATATATGGCAGAGTGTGGATAGCCGCTTTAGCGGAAGCATGTAAATAAAATGCTGCAACGCGAATATTAAGAGTTTTAATTGAGTTTGTGTGAATTATTGAGTTATATCACCCCCTAGCAATTGCTTAAAGCGTAAACAATTATAATTTAACGTTGATAAAATATTTTTTTTTCGATTTGTTTGTTTCAGACTATCATTTTCTTTATTATTAAATTTTTTACTTTGATTGAAATTGAGTAGTTTTGCTGGAATAATAAAAATTGACGAATTGTTTTCCTGTGAGTGCATTTCGTATTGAACATATAAGAAAGTTTCTTATTCTTAGCCCCAGTCCACTCTAAAATTATGGTAGGTTGGGCTAAAAGTTCTATCCCCCCCCCCAGATAATCATTATCATTATTTCTCAAAATAGCTAAGATTCTGTAATAACTTAGAATTTGATAAAGCTAAAATTGTGAACTTCTGTCCCCACCATCAGATACGTAGCCAAGGTGTGAACAGGACAGGCGGTAGGAGGGGAGAGGAAGGGGTCTGGTCCCCCAGAATTTAAATTTTGGAATCAAAAAATATTAATCACGCTTTTTAATGAGAAATTTCAACTTTAAGGCATTTTCCAAAATTTATTTTTACAACGATCTGGCCTGCCATAAAATTTTAAAGTGTCGGACCTTAATGAGCTGAGAACATGTTTTTGCCATGATCATTGAACAGGGTGTTCCCGTTCTTTCTTGGGAACAGGTTCAAAAGAACAGGATATTCATTCTTTCCCCATCTCTATTAAGTCATCGAATGTGTCGTTTAGAGGTATATCCGACCTTTCTGCAATTTTCTGAAACAATTTGTATCTTTATCACAAGGTGGGTAAACTGCTAAGGACCTTCCGTGGAGTATTTCGGAGCCACAGATTTTGCGTGCACATACACAGCATGCACACAGTGGTCTTCAGTGGTAACTTGAAACCAAATCCTGATTCTTCCGTTTACGAATCCAACACCTTGATCATTATTGATGGACGCGAGACGCCAGAAATCTCGCATTGTCTCGAGTTCTCGTCTCGCATTGCGAGACGAGACAGACAATATTTTTGCGAGACGATACAGTCCTGTCTCTCGGGAGATTTCTCGCGAGAATTTCTCGTCTCGCATAAATTTACGATACGAATTACTTTTCGATCCTAATTGCAGTGCTGTATTTCAGGAGGTTTGCCATCCTGGAAAGGGAGGGTACACTTTGCCTGAAGCCTCTTCCGTTTAACTTGCGTCTCCTTTGTTATGGTTCCTGGTATACTATCAGCACTCTACAATGCACAGAAACACGTGACACTTAAAATAAGGACAGCACGAGGGATATACAAAACACACAAAGAAGAGGATAAATATTTGTTTATTTGTGTGATTATGGCAACGCTAGGCGATCTGCCAAGGATGGGGGATGCCTTAGTAGGAGGACTTTCGAATGGGTTCTAACGCGCATCTGGAGAAAACCTACCAAAACGCAAGACCATTAGATCAAAAGTCGCGCGATGGGACCCGAAGCCGGGACCTTCACGCTTCGGCCATCTTCTATTTTCAGTGATATAAGGAGAGGCTAAAGAAAGAAAACATAGAAGACAGAAAAATAAGAATTAATCAGAGGAAAGGCGGTACGGTATATCCAAAGTCTGGCCATATTTAGATGGGGCCCAGGGCACTAAATTTGGGGCCCCTTTTACTATCACCAGCATTTTAACCCATTTTTCACGCGGTTCAGTTTCGCAATGCAAAAATATTTTAAGATTTCCTAAATTTGAATTTTAAAATTACTTACATAGATTTGAGCAAACTACATTAAAAAATTATTTTTAGTTAAATATTTGTAAAACATTTGTATCAGTAGCTCATATGGACGCTAAGTCAGGGGTGGCTATTACATGACACGCGTATCCAGGGATGGCTATTATATGACACTCCTGTTCGTACTTTTAAAATTTCATTTTAAGAAACAATAAAACTATAATATAATACTTCAATTATCCTTTATAAAAGAAATATTTTATATTTTTTATCATTTATACTTGGTGCTTTTCTGTTTACGATGTTTTCCACTTAAAATGTTTGATCAAATTTGGGAAAAGTTACATTGTATATATATTGTTATAGGTCTATCTAGGTAATAATTTTATGGAAAAAAATCCTGCATGTATAAATTTGTACATAATAATTACAGAATGATTTTTTTAAAGAAACCATTCATTTATTAATTTGCACAGTTATCGTTGCTTGTAAATAAAAATCAATGGAATACAATCATCTTGCTAGAGAACTTTTTTGTAGATTATTTTTTTTAATTAGCCTCCCCCTCCCCCTCCATCTGATCACTGATGTCAACATAGATATTCGGTTCCATAGTTCTGATAATTGTTTTTTTTTATTTATTTATTTATTTATTTTTATATAGCTTAAAAATGGGGTTTGAATGGCAAGTGAGTTTTAATGTCTAATTCCTAATGGCGCATAATCCAGAATTATGAATAAATTATTTAAGTATGCTATCATTTTTTTGTCAAGGAAAAAATTTCAAGCTTATTTAGAATGTCTGGCTATAATTATTCCCTTTTTAAATAGTTGATGAAAGTATGCTTGCTTTAATATTTTATGTTCTAATTGTGTACTAAATAATTGCGATTTTTTGTTTACTATATTGGCTATACATTTCATCAAAATGATTGAATACGTATGAAGTAAAATCTTATGGATATTTTAAATTTTTCTCTCAAATAAATTAATATTTATAAATAAAATGTTTCACCAGTTATTAAAAATACTCCTTTCACCATAAGAAAAGCTATGCGAACGTAAATAAATGATATATTTGGAGCAGTTTCGCTTATACAACCATGGGCGTTGCAAGCTATGGTGACAAGAGGACACTTCCCTCCAATATATTAACAAGGGGGGGGTACAGAGGGGGACCTAGGAATGCTGTATAATTTTCGTTTAAAATGCTCTAACAGTTTAAAAATAATTATAACAGATAGCCAAAGTCACTCCCAAAGCAACTTTTTCTCTCACTTCGAGGTGGATACATTTTTTTTATTTTTATTTTTTAGCTGGACAATACAGTATCGGAGTCAGATGCTCCCCTACGAAGAATCTCACATGATGTTTCTTATCTTGCTGTCGGCCCAAGTTTATTTTTCTTAGCTCCGTAATTTCTTTTAAAGACTTCGCAAACTGTACAGTCGCTCTTCGGTTTGGTATCGAGAAGAGTGGTTAGTTCAAATTTCGGCCTTCTGCCATGTCCAAACACTCGAAGATGCCTCACAAAAGACTTCCGTTTATTTTCTTCAGAGGAATAAAAACAGACCTACATATAATAGATTCGGGTATGTGAATAGACAGAGCAAGACAGAAGGCGATGGGAGGGGGGGGAGGGGGAGTGTACACGGGTGAGTTAGAAACAGAAGGTAAGAATTTATTTGGAGATTATTTTTTTCAGGTGCGTATCCAGACATATTGTTTCGAGGAATGTTGGTGGGATTGTAAGAGTCTTAGTAATTTTTTTTATGTTGTTAGAGTAAGTATCAAAAGAAACTAATTAGTTATGATAAACCCAGTTGTTGTCAGTAGGGGATCCAAGGAAGCGGGCTAGGGGACTTCCACCATCCCCCCCCTCAAAAAAAAAAAGAAAGGGATTGCTGAAAGGTAATATTTAGCTATCTATACACTAGTGTATAGATTAGTATACACTTTTGATAGGCAAAATTATCTTTTTTTATAAGCTCCATCCAAAGTTTTATGCTCTAATATAGTGGTTTATCAATACACTTCTACAAATAGTAGTTTATGTGCCAGAAAGATTCACAGAAGTTGGGGGGGCCGTGGACCCCCAAACGCTACCCTTGTCCAATGACAATGGTAGGGTTTGGCCAGTATGTTAATGAAGGAGTATAGTAAAGAATATATTATTTGTCCTCCCCGTTGGCACGATTGGGAGAGTAACATTCAGGAGGGAATGGCAAAATCTTTCCTATCGTGGAAAATACAATTTTCTAATAGGTGAAATCTGAATTCATTGAATTTGAAAAGAGCGCAAGCAATTGGCCCCTTTTGCCCTTATTAAGTTACGGTTTTGGAAGGCACATATCCAGAAAAACATTTTGGAAGAGGCCGAAAATTTCGGAGGGGGTCCAAACGACAAAAAAGGCAAAATTTTTCACAAAAAACAATATCATTATCATTTTAGTAAAACAATCAAAATTTCGTGAAAGTTGTCCGGGACCCCACCCCCCATTAAATACGCCTAAGACCTTTGTTCCCCCCCCCCTCATTGTTTTACAGGCTGCGACGCCAATGAATACAACACTGGGTCTCAGCGGAGCATATAAAGATCCATGTGGAGAAACAACCCTGGTCACAAATCTTCTATGATGTCTCTTCTTTTTGATGGTTTGAATGAACAGGTTAAGCCCGGGTTCTCTATTAAATATGAAACCCACATCTCATACACTTTAACGAGAGGGGGATAAGCAGGCTTCACTATACTTATGACGTCTCCAATTGAAAATTTTATGAATTCACTCTTCCGCACATTGGGACCCCTTATTTAGATTAAAATTTTATTTGCGCTACATGTCCTGAGTTCTGCAATAAATAAAAACAAATATTTTTTCGGTGTCATGTCACATTATATATACGGATTAAATCTGAATTTTTATCACTCCAAATGCACATATGAGTTACTATGGTAAGTAATATATATGTAGTAATATGGTAACATGTATAACTAATTGTTATTATTAATATTAATTTTCAATAAAATAGTATTAATGTTACTAAAAAGATGGTAACAAAATCGCAGTCCTTATTTTTTCGAAACTTGCGAGACGTCTCGCGCAAGAGGAAATGGGCAATTTCTCTGCGAGATGCGGGACGAGACAAATGTTTGCGAGACCAGACGAGACAGTCTGTTTCTGGTTTCGCGCCCATCCCTATTGATCATTGGGCTACCATGCCCTCCCCCCTTCCCTCCACCAAACAGAAAGTGAGAAGTGTCAGTTATTAGAGCTTTTCAATATTTCCCCAATTTAGAGGTATTTTACTACGAATTACCTGTATGAAAGGAAATGGCCAACTGAAACAGGTGTCTGTTATTAGAGGTTTTCACTGTATTTTCAAATTAAAGGACTTTAAATCTCAATAGCATAACAGAAAATGGCCAGTGTAGGGGGTATGCGTTATTATGGGTTTTACATGACAACACATAAAAGCATGCTAAATGATACACCCAAATTCAATGAAAACGTCTTTAATTTGCTTGCCTTAAAAAGAAATTAATTTATAAACCCGCCAGCCAGCCGTGCTTGTGGCGACCATGCTACCTTTTTTGAGTCGATACACGACCGGCGTCTATAAGGTATCTCAACTGATGGAAAAAAGTTCAAGGTGGCCGCGGCGCTCATGCTTATGCAAATTCTGGTGTCCCCAAACGCCAGGCATGCGCACTGGATGCAGTCATTCTATAAAAACTGTGCTCTCGTATGAAGCCAAGCAGTCTTAGTAGCTTGCAGCCGTGATAGTGGTATGTGCTTGTGAAGCGGTCTCGCCAGCCAGCCCCCGCGTTTCTGCCCGTCCTCGTGCAACCTTCCGCCAGCCAGCCGTGCTTGTTCCTGGGATGTGATGACGCTCCTGCTGCCCCGTCGTTGCCATCTGCCTAAGAGTACCCGCAAGGAGTTTCCAGCCCATGGAGATTAGAAGCTACATCGACGCCGGCATCTGAGCGAAACAGCCCCACGCTGCTTAAAATAATTCAAAGAAGTTAACCTGGTTATGTTCAGTTATCTTGTTCAGTTAGTTGTGTTCTTCAGTTTTAGTTAAGTTAAATAAAATGTGTTTGCTTGAAAAAGACTTTATATCTTTTGGCCATACATGTGAAATTGGAGTCTGAAGAGGACAATAATTCTTTACTGTCCCCGTCTTGGGACCCTCTTCATTGGTGACCCGGAATTTACGAAGTCCTTCTTATGGTCACTGGATAATGAAAACGATTTGTGGGCAGAATTGCTGAAATTATTTCTGATAAGGAACTGAAATGAAAATTCATTTTTCGAACTTAGTGCAGTTTAAAAAGGAATTTTGCACTCTTTGATGTCCTCGGTACCAACTCTTGGGAGGGTGGGGCATTTTCTTTTCCAGAAATTTTTTTACCTGTAACTTTGCGTAGTAAAAATGACAAGTGCACACGACGCGACTGGTGTCGCTAAAGTGGCATTCAGAGCACCACCATTTTGGCCATTTTGGCACCCCCATTTAAGACCCTGAGTTATGGTTTATTCAGATTGAATACCAATTCACTGTCTCGGGAATTTCTGCAGACTTGAAAAAATTCCATTTTGTAGTCTCAGCATTAGATGCTACAGTTTTGGCATATGTGAAGGATATTGTCATAACACCCCCTGAGACAGAGGCATACCAGAATTTAAAAAATCGAAGTCTTGCCCAGTATTCTGTATCTGAAGGCGCGAAATTAAAACAGCTGCTACAGGATCTACAGTTAGTTATCTACAGGATTACTAACTGCATTATTTACAGGATCTACATTGCATGGTAAAGTTATCTTTTCCAAAATTGACCTGCTTACCATTAAATTCCAATAAATTCAACTGATGTTCCTAAAACCGCCGTTATTACGCCACTGGGAATGTTCGAGTACAAGTTTATGTGCTTCGGCCTCCGCAATACTGCTCAAACCTTTCAGAGGTTTATTGACAGTGTGATCAAAGACTCTGATGGATGCTATGCATATTTAGATGATATCTTGGTAGCCTCCTCTGGTAGTGAAGCGCATTCCGAAGATTTGTCGCGTTTGTTCAAACGACTGAGCGAACATATTTGTCATTAACCTGACAAATGTATTTTTGGCCAAAGCCAGTTAGATTATTTAGGATTCCAAATATCCGCTGAAGGATTACGACCTTTACCACAGAAGGTGGAAGCGATTAGCAAATTTCCGAAACCCGAAACAGTAGCGCAATTGCGGCGTTTTTTTCCTATGATAAATTTTTATCATAAGTTTATAGCTCATTCATCCGCCATTCAGGCACCTTTGAGTTGACGCGTAACAAACGCCCCAAGGATAAATCTGTTATTATATGGGATGAGGTTCTATCTCGCGCGTTTGACGATTGCAAACGATCTCTCGCAGAGGCAGTGCTGCTGTCATTTTATGATCCGGACGCGGAGCTTTCCTTTTGTTCGGATTCGTCGGACGTGGCACTTGGCGCAGTGTTACAGCAAAAAACAAATGGAAAACTCAGCCTTTGGCATTTTTTCTCGTAAATTAACGGACGCTGAAAAACAGTATAACACTTTCAATTGGGGGTTGTTAGCAATATACTCTGCTATTCGCCATTTTCGATATGCTTGAGGGCAGGGAATTTATAATTTATACCGATCATAAGCCCCTTACCAACGATTTTTCTTTGTCCGGTGAGAAAAACTCCCCTAGGCAACAAAGGCAGTTGGAATACATTATCCAGTTTAGTACTTGTACACGACACGTGGAGGAAGGTAGCAATGTGGTCGCGAATGCCTTGTCGCGAATTGTGGTAGCTAATGCTACCGGAATCAATTTCCAAGCCATGGCTTCAGCTCAGACAGAAGATGATGTACATTCAGTTTTATAGTCTGAATCTGGGTTGCAATTAAAATTGTTTCCTTTTAGTGAAGGCTGTGAACTTTACTGTGATGTTTCGCAAGATAAAATTCGGCCGTATGTTCCTAAAACATTTAGAAAACAAATTTTTGATGTTAGTCACTCACTTTCTCACCCAGGTCATTGCACTACACTGAGATTGATCAAGGACAGATTCATCTGGAACTCTATGTCCAAAGATGTAGCAAAGTGGTGCAGGACATGCTTGTCATGCCAGCAATCAAAAATTCAACGACACACTAAGTCGCCGTTGGGTATCTTTTCATTGCCCGATAGCAGATTTGCCCATGTTCATTTAGACGTAGTAGGTCCCTTACCTACTTGTAGGGAATACTGATACGTTCTAACGTGCATTGATCGCTATACTCGCTGGGTGGACTCGCTGGTATACTCGTGCTCATGAAGAACCAATCGGCTGACACTGTGGCAGACGCGTTTTTACGAACTTCGATTTCGCGGTTTGGTGTTCCGGAAATTATAACCAGATAGAGGTACAAACTTTGATAGTAACCTGTTCCATGAGTTTTCGAAAGCTATTAGGAGCTTTCAAAAACCGTACAACTGCGTATCATCCACAGTTTAACGGAATAATCGAACGCACGCATCGCCAGCTCAAATCAGCCCTTATATCCTAGACTGGGGAGGAATTTTACCTTTAGTTCTCTTAGGCATGAGGACCAGTCTCAAGACAGATCTGGGGTCTTCCTCCTCTGAGTTGGTATACGGGACATCTCTTCGCCTGCCAGGTGAAATTTTTTGTGATTTTTCAACGGTTCAGCAACCACAATACGAGTTTTTGCAGAAGCTTCGTAAGTTTATGCAGCAGTTGAGAGCAGTGCCAGCTAGTCGACATGCAGAAAACAGAACGTTTGTGCATCCAGAACTGGAAACAACAAGCCACGTTTTTGTGCGCGTACATAGTGTCAGACGGCCTCTTCAAGCACCGTACTCTGGCCCTCATAAAGTCATTGCCAGACAGCAGAAATTCTACACTGTTTCAATCAATGGTGTCTCCAAGGACATCAGTATCGACTATTTGAAACCGGATTTCCTGCCGCACGACGTGGAAACATCGGAATCCAATGTGCCCACCGACGTGAAGATTCGAACGTGGTCTGGCCGCATCAGCAAATCTTTGGTGCGTTTTCAGTGCTGACGCTCTTTAAACTCCGAGGGGAAACCTGTGGCGACCATGCTAATTTTTTTGAGTCGATAGACGACCGGCGGCTATGAGGTATCTCGTGATGGGAAAAAGTTCAAAGTGTCCGCGGCGCTCGTGCTTATGCAAATTCTGGTGTCCCCGAACACCAGGCACGCGCACTGGATGCAGTCATTCTATAAAAACTGTACTCTCGAATGAAGCCAAGCAGTCTTAGCAGCTATCAGCCGTTATAGTGGTGTGCGCTTGTGAAGTGGTCTCGCCAGCCATCCGCCGCGTTTCTGTCCGTCCTCGTGCAGCCTTCCGCCAGCCAGCCGTGCTTGTTCCTTAGATAGTGATGACGCTCCTGCTGCCTCGTCGTTGCCATCTGCCTAAGAGTATCCGCAAGGAGTTTCCTGCCCATGGAGATTAGAAGCTACCCCGACGCCGGCATCTGAGCGAAGCAGCTTAAAGTAATTCAACGAAGTTAACCTCGTTATGTTCAGTTATCCTGTTCAGTTAGTTATTTTATTCAGTTTTAGTTAAGCTAAATCAAATTTGTTTGTTTGAAAAAGACATATCTTTTGGCCATACATGTGAAATTGGAGTCTGAAGAAGAGAATAATTGTACTTGACTCTGACTACCTCTTCACATTGTACTTGACTATTCACTAATTGCACTAAATCAACATTCAAAGATATATTGTAAGCAAAACGATGGTTTTATTGCACACATGCCATTATATGAAATAAAATATTAAAATTATTTTTTAGTTAGAGAACTTGTTTTCTTTTAGTTGCATTCTTTTTCTTTAACCTGTAAAAACGCAAATGAAAATTCACATTCTTCAAATTCAGCCAATCGGGGAAGTTTGCAAAGGGTCATGTGATTGTTTTCTTTATATTTGTTGATGTTTTTAAGTAAAATTGGAAGCCTTTTTAATATTTTTTGTGTTGATTTTTATTATTTATTACCCTCTAAAATAACATAATGAAAACTAATGTTAGGATTTTCATTTTGTTTTATTTATTTACTTATTGTTCTTTTTGTTTTAAATTTATAACTATTTTGATTTATAACGAACATTACACATAAAAGTTTGCTTCAAAACTCGCATTTTTCATTACTTAAATTCTAGCTTTACCAAAATGATTACAGGTAAAGGACCATTCATAAGTATTTATTGTTCTGGCAACAATTACATCACGCACAAAATATTGTGAAGTACATTATGTTTCTTAATAGTAATCAGTTTTTTGTATTTTCCTAAAAGCTTTAAAAGTAGAGAGTATGAGTTTTGCATCTATACTAGTGGAAGTATTTTAACTTGTAAATTACGTCTTATGTTCACATTTAATTTTTGAAATTTGTTTTGTAAATATCCATCCACAAGCCGCCACTGTACATTCATTAAAAAGAAATAAAATAGATCCGAGCTTTAGAAACTGTTACCCAATTTCTAGCAACTCTTCCACTTTTTACAGTTTTTTTGTACACGGGCGCAAATCTTCACAATCTGATCTAGTTGGTGGTCCATATACCTGTGGTCATAAACTGTACTCTAAATTTAACCGTGAATATTTTATGTTTTAGTGTTAGTTTTGAAGGCACGTCATCTACATCCATATAACATATCTCTGGGGAGTGGCTGTATCGAAATAGCTTTGCACTATTACATTTTCTTTCAAATTAAATCAATCAAAATTCTTCAAAATTTTCCTAAAACAACATTTCACCGTATTTTCTCGGTATTGCTATTGAAATTAGTCTTCATAATATGTAATAATCGAGTCGAAACCGATCGAGGCGAAAACGGTCACTGTGACAGTCGCACGAATCCGCTTCACATTGTCACTTCACATCGTTGTCATTTGGAGACCAGTCAGAAAGAAGAGTCATAGTGATCACGGAGTGAAGTCGAGTCCCATACCAGTCAAAATATCACTAGTTTGTGACTTGTACCCTTTGTGACGTCATAGTGACTGTTTTGTGACCATCAGGGGTATTAGAATAGAGACAGATGCATTATGTTCAGAAATCATAAAAAGTTATGAATGTTTCACTGTGTTTTCTATACCAAAATATAATGTGATTGATGAAAGCATTTTTTTATTTTCATAGTATCGTCAAAGTGAGGGAGACACGTGTTACGGGTATCGTCTCGCACATCCTCATTGGTTTGTCGATATTTTTGCTCCCTTACCCAATGGCGTACATACCGACAGCTGTTCTGGATGGACTCTTCTTGTACATGGCCATAACGTCGCTCAATGGGAACCAAATGTTCGAGAGAATCACTTTACTTTTTATGGAACAGGTAAAATGAATTTTCATACAAAAGTTATTTAAGGGCATGACATAAAGTACTGTATATATGTATGATTTCAATGAGAGCTTCTCAACTGGATCTGTTTTACTTTGAAGAAGCAACACGTTTCTTGCTCTCTGCCAGAATTAAGACTTCAAAAAATTATCTCACATTAAAATAATATTCATCCTGTTTCTTTGTAGGATATAAAATGCACTTTTATAAGCGACAAATCTGCACGTCAAATTAAAAAAAAGCCATCCTCAGCCAAATAGTCACGTTAGAAAGAACTACTTCTAGTAAAAAATGTAACAGCATGAAAGAATGACAGGATTGAGCTGAAATTTCCGGAAATACAAAGTATACTGTGTAAAGTAAATGATTAAAATTTGAAATCCACTACGCATGCGTGGATTGAGCAGCGCCCTCTGTACTGCTGCTGAAACCGTATAAATAAAGGACTGTAGAGGCATGTTTAAAATAGTCTGTGTTCATTTATTTGGGGTAAACGTGAAATGAGACTAACTTTCTCTCATCGAAGGCAAAGGGCGAAATTTGAACAACTTAAGCCGGATTCATACTGGCCGTACCGTACCGCTAAGACGCCGCAATGACGTAACGTGGCGGAGCAACACGGCCCCCGCGCGGCGAGCGCCAAGGGTTTGCACAATATCTGGCAAGAACAGATATTCCGCAGCGACCGCAAAGCTACAGCCAATTACAGAAGACACAACAGAGCTACAGCCAATTACAGTGCATTTACTTGCTTCACCGCAAGCTCGCCGCGCGGACAGCCAACGGTCCAAAACAGCGAAACAGTACGACATGGTTGGCAGGTCGCGGCGCGGCAGGTATGAATTCACCTTTAGGGAGTTTGAACGGGGAAGAATCATCGGTCTTTGTGAAGGAGGATTTGCCTATCCGGCAATAGCAGCTCGTGTGCAGGGTAACAGCAACCCAGTGATGAGAAATTGTTTGGAAGCAGTGGGCAGAAGAGAACCGGACAACTTGAAAATCCGGGAGTGGACACCGAAAAATTACTTCAATGCGCGATGATAGACACTTGGTCCACATGGCGCAGATGGAGCGAACAGCTTCATCTAGCAGTTGGCAGCGCATTGGTCCACTGCTACAGGTGTATCATTGTCTGCTTCTTCAAATCATCGACGTCTGCTGTGGTACGGATTGCGTGTGGGAACTCCTTTATACAGGATTCCCCTTACGCGAAACCATCGACGCTTGCGGTTGCAATGGGGTCATGAACATAGAGACTGGCATGCAGAGGGGCAACAAGCGGTGTTTTCTGGCGAATCCAGCTTTAATCTGTGGCACCATGGTGGCCACATTCATATTAGACGCTATGCTGGTGAACGCAACCTTCCGAAGTGCATTATCGAACGTCACAGTGGAAAAACACCCGGAGTTATGGTCTGGGGTGCGATTGCGTATCATTTTCGATCTCAGCCACTACGAATTATGGGTAATATGAACAGCGACAGGTACATGTAAAAGTTCTGGAGCCCGAAGTCACGCATTGAAGGAAATCTTCAAGGCATTCCTAGCGCTATCTTTCAGCAGGATACTGCCTACCTACATGTGGCAAGGAATGTGCAATACTTCTTTTCAGCAGAAAGCACACAGCTTCTTTCGTGACTTTCTTATTCGCCGGATATGTCACCTATGGAACATGTGTGGAATTTCACTGGTCGGCGTCTCGCTCGTGATACTCGTCCTACAACTTCAACAGATAAACTTTGTATACGCCTACAAGAAGTATGGAATGCTCTTTCCTGATACATTCAAAATCTACGCACGATGCATTCAAATTCTGTTTGACCCTATGCCACGTCGTGTAGCAGCACTTAGTACATGGAGGCCATATCAAATACTGATTTCGGAAACTTAATATTCTTTTTTTGTTTTGGAAATTTAATAATTTATTTGTACTAATACAAGTCGTTTGTGAATTAAATTTCACTTGATTCTTAGGATTCCTTTATGGTGTTATACATTTTACAAACGGGAGTTTATTTGGATCGTGACAAAAAGTGTTATAATTGCCATAGTTAGATTTTTTTAAAAACAGTATAGTAGAGGATGGGGAGAAAGTTCTAAATTTTTTCGAATCCTCAATTTAATTATTGCCAAAAATAAACAAGAAAATCTTGTTGTAATATATGTCAAAAATAGATATCTCTTTTACTTGTCTCAGGAGACGCAACAGATAGTTATATATTTTTTCCTTCTCTCTTTCAGACTGCCTATCCGCCAAATCACTACATTCGTCGATGCCCGCAACGAAAGATCCACATTTTCACCATGTGCCAAGTATTTCAGTTGGCTATTATGTGTTTTTTTGGATTTTCTCCCTGGTCTTACGTTAAGATGGTCTTCCCAGTCATCATTTTCCTTTTACTTCCGTTCAGGTAACGTATATGCACAAGGTGGTCAGAATTTAAACACCTCTACTATGAGTTGTCGCAGATCGATCTACTCAGTATTGTTGACATACTATTCAAGACATAAGGAAACGGATAACGCGAAAAAAAATTACTTCCAGAAAAACTAATAGATTGCACTGTACAACAAATAATATGCTGTAAAGACACAGCATACACATTTATAACATATTTTATTCCAGCGTACCAAACATTCATATCACAAGGAACTCATCGATGTAGGGAATGATGCTCAAATGGTCCCCTTCTTCAAGATGTAAAATCTGCAGTCTGTAGACAGTTTATTCAACTGCGGATCGTAATGGTCAATTGAGATGCTTCTCACATGCACAGTGATACCGTCTTTCAAATATACTGATGTTACCAGACCTCCTCGGTAAACGAGGTTTTTTTACGTATCCCCACAGCCAAAAATCACACGGATTAAGATCTAGAGAATGAGAGGCCAGGTTGTCGGAATGCATGACTAATTACTTTATCATTAGTAAAATGTTACCAAAGAAACTGCTGTACACAGATTCCAATGTCTAGAGGCGCTCCATCTTTCATACAGACAATTGAATCAAGATGTTGGCACTGCGAATTGGGGATGCAACAAAGTTTTCGACCCCTAGCCATCACTATGCATGCCGCAGGACCATCGCGAGTATCCTCTTCGAAAAAGAAACGTAACCAATAATGAATGTGGTTGAGAATCCACATCAAACTGTAACTTTCCGCAAGTGAAGTGGAATCGCTTGGAAGATACGAGGGTTTTCCGTTTCATAAATGTGACAATTATGGGTGTTGACTATTGAACTTACAAAATGAGGGTGCGACCTCGGAAATTCTCTCGGGACGAAACTTCGCATAGTAATGGTATTCCTTTGGGGTGTTGAGCCTAAGACTTCCAATGGAGAGTCAATTCCGAGAAAAAAGCGTTTAAAAATTCAAACTCAGCTTCTATGCTAATAAGTACCTACATTCGACCGTGGCTGAACAGCTCAAGTTGTAACACACTTGCTGGTGACTTGGACGTCCAGGGTTTCATCCTCGTGCTCACATTTTTTTTTTAAGTGAAAACTTCTTTAGGCACGTTGGCCACTTTTGGGATGGGGAAACAGCACTGAATTCACGTGACCGTCACGCTCAGATCAGTGGCGGCTCGTGGGTTATTTAAGAGGAGGTTCACAAAACAATTTTCGAAAATCAAATAGGAAGATACGACACACCTTACAAGTTAAAATAGATTTGCGTTTCCAGCAGTTAATGGAAAACAATGCTCGCGAATGAAAGAAAAGTCATCTTTGCAGGGCCGTACCCAGAAAAAAAATTTTTTTGGGAGGGGGGCACCAAGAGGTGGAAAAAGGCTTCATTATTATTGTTTTGTTAACAAAATTATAAATTTCGGGGGGGGGCGAACCCCTTGGTACGGCCTTGCATCTTTGGTCTTACATTTCGACACCAAGATAAGTTTTAGCAAAGGTACTGTCTTGATTCATTTTATTTCCATTTTTTTCAAAGGATATTGAAAAATGCCACTGCTTTAGCCCCGAAACACGTCTTTCGCTCGCATCTAATTTACTTTACACTAGTTTGTAAAAAAATAATGTAGAGAAAAATGATAGAAATAAAGAAAATATTAAGAAAATGAAAAAAAATTAATTAACTAACCGAATGTAACAAACCAATTGAAAATCCGGAAGCTATACCGCAAAAATTGGAGCTTTGTGCACGATGAAATTGTGCGAACGGAATGATTTCATCTGTGCCGTACACTTTCCTAGCTGTCTCGGCTTCTCATACCAGAGAGTGGTTCAGAGAAAAAAATTTCCGTTCGCACGTGCGCTCGAATCAAGACTGCTGTAGTAACTTACAATACAGTGCGTTAGCTATAATAAACCTATTTAATAATAGTGGGGGGAGGGGGGAGAGAGTAAAATTCATGTTTTAAATTCACATAAATCTAGAAGTGTGCTTTATATTTGTTTTAAATTTAATTTGTTAATGTGTTTATTCTTTACTTTTTCCTTTGGGGGTTCACGTGCTCATGTGCTCAAAAGGAGGAGCCGCCATTGGCTCAGATACAAATGAGGAAAAAGTGGATTGTCACGTCACAGTGATACCGGCTCTTGCCTGCGAAGACTTTTCGCCTTTCTTTGAATTTTAGTGCTGCCGTCTGCTTTCATACATAAGAAATTCAAGTTACTTTTAAACTGCGTCCTTGTAGCTTCCGCGACTGGTATCGAACTGTGGACCCAAGGCGTGGAAAGTGAGCGTTCCGACCAACAGACAGTTTCGACTCGGGATGAATTAACTAAAATTTGAAGTGATTGTTGTTTCAATTTCAGATGTGCGATCGAGCGTTATTCTGCTGATACAGGGCGTTGGGAACCGTTTGAAGGTAAGGGAGTGTCACCGGCCGTAGCATATCATCCACATATCGTTGAGCCGTCATAGTGCCTCGAATACGAACTAGAGGTGACCTGGAGTCATACGCAATTACTCCCCAAACCATGATGCAACGTTGTCGAGCGGTGGGGCGTTCTAAAATTGCTGACGGATTGGACCTGTTTCCACGTCGACGCCCCACTCGTACGCGGCGACTATCACTGACACTCACTGACTATCACTGACACTCACTGACTCACTAGAAACAGAAGCGTGACTGATCTAAGAACACGACCCTGTTCTATTCTGTCGTCCACGTCGCTCTAGCCTGGCACCATTTTAGTTGTTGGTGTCTATGTTGTGGAGCCAATGGCTGTCTTCTTAACGGACGCCATGAGTGTAGGCCACTAGCAACCAATCGACGGGAAATGGTTCTGGTCGATATAGGAGCATCCAAGGTGTCTTGAACATGTCGCAGAATGGAGGTTGAAGTAGCTTGCGGGACCGCCACCGCTTGTCGGTGGATGCGTCGATCCACGCGTGCTGGCGGCACCGGCACTCCTTAAACATGCCACACTTCCTTGTTCCAACCATCTTCGCCAAACCGGTGTACAGTGGACACGTCCAGGTGGGTGTCTGCCGAGATTTGCCGAATGCACCAACCTGCCCTTCTAAGTACGATCACCACGCCCCTCGTAAAATCGTCGGTCTGCTGGAACTGCCTCCGTTGACGGCGGCCTGGCATTCTCTGGTTACACGTGTCCTCAGAGACAAGAATAAAATTTCTACAATTTCTCTAGCAGCAATACTTTCACAAAAATTGTCCGTTCTATCGGTTCCTTCGAGTATATCTTTTCCAAGAGCACTGGCGAGCTGCCAATTTTACATCATTAGCATAACTCGGCAAGGTGCATTTACCCTGATATTTGCATAATTTTCTGACCATTTCCTCTTGGTGTTGCATTTCCAATGTCACGCAGTGTAAAACACTTCCACAGGATAAAATTCAGTGGAAATTCACGAGGGTAAATATAAACCATCCCTTATGATTCAGCAACGAAGAGTTCACATACAGCACTTAAAAGCAAACTTCTAAAAACCTGTAAAATATCGCTTACAACAGCACAATTCACAGGTCAACGCAGCGAACTCAACAAGCATTCGACGAGAACTGAACTCTTTGATCTATCCTGCCTGTTATAGAGCAAGAGCCAGCGACCGCCAGACCTTCGTCATAGTGTAAAAGCTAAAACTTTCTCTGCGCTACCCCCCAACAGAGGAAGGAACGTGTGTCAAGCTGGCCGGACCACATTTCGCAAAATGAAAAATAACAGGATAAAAAATTAGTGCTATATTAGTGCTCGAACCCCAGAATTAGTGCTGCTTAATTAAGCGAGTAATTCACAATTTAATGTGGTCCGGCTATCTTGACGTCAAGCTGGCCGGCCACATAAAGGAAAATTTATTTTTTCGGAAATTTTAATACATACAAAATTAGTGCTATATTAGTGCTGGCTGAATACCAAATTACAGAATTTTTTATCCATATTTG
>JAWZYV010014559.1:0-77278 GCA_038373885.1 Cheiracanthium punctorium | reverse complement strand
ATTTTTTTAAATTTTAAAAAATTGCAAATTGCTAATGTTTGTTCTATGTTATGCCAGTCAACATGGAGGGGTGCCTGCCTTGGACAGAGTACTTTTAAGGGGGGTTCTAACGCGTATTCATGTTACACCTGGAGAAAACCGGCCTAAATTCCAGACCGTTAGATCAACAGCTGTGCGGTAGGCCCGAAAGCAGGATTTTCACACTTCAGCTGTTTACCATGTTAAGTGCGTTAGCCACTCGGTCAGAGTGGAACACGAATTGTTTATGGTGTTCGTCTGTCTGTCCTGCCGTTCGTTCTTTAACTCTTTCGAACAGGGTTGAAAAGTGCTTACCTACTAACAATTTTGCTCGGGTTACCACCGGCCACGTAGCCGGCCGATGATGGCCCGAGCAAAATTGCTAGTAGGGATTCAGATTTCTGCTGTCTGTTCGTCCGGCCGCATTCTAACTGCCTTTAATATACATCGAATACTGCGAAATTGATATATGTTATTATTGTGCACTCTACTCCACTGACAACGGTATACGGGGCACTTAGAGCTCTTTTACAGGAGCACCCAAAAGAATTTCAATGCATTACGTTCTATGTTCAGTCATACTTTAAAGTGATTTTAGAGGAATTCGGCCTTTTCAAACGAAGCAAAATTGATATATGTTATTAAGGATTACAAAATAAAGCTTTCCATCGAAAGCAGCGTCTGTATCATTTATAGTTCTTTTACAGGAGCACTCAAGAGAGTTCTATCAGACCACTATCCCTCCCCCCCCAGTAGACAGATGCCCCTCTTGAAGGCTCTCCATAACAAAACAAACAATTTACAACTTTCTTGGAGAAAGTGTTAAAAAGTAATTACTCTCATCTGTTCAACTGCTAAAGAAAATGACACCACCATTTAACAAGATCCACACCATGGACAAGTGTACAAGATACTGAACATGGTAAACGGCTGTAGTGTGAAGATCGCGGATTGAGGCTGTGCAGCACAGCCAGCTGCGTCAGAAAAGAGTCTCTAGATCTGTGGCGCGCGATGAACGTTTCGATCGTCCGCCCTCTTGCTGGTCGTTAAGTCGAGCGATGGCAACGGCTGCCCTTTCTTCAGCATTGGGCAATCGATCCAGCCGTTCTCGCATTCTTCCATTTTTCAGAAGATGTCAGTCCTGTTAAAAATAATCGTGACCATTTTTTTACGGGAAATGGCGTGCTAAAAAGTAAAGGATTCTCGTGGAGCTCTGTCACCCGCAACTATTTTTACAGAAATCCAATCTATTCTTCGTGACTGGCAGCTGTCAAAACGTCAGAGTTGGGTGTTCCCAGGGTGGGAACACTGCGCGTTAAAGGGTTAACAAGAAACTGATGGATTGTCTTTTCTCACGTCCTTCCGATATCATATACGCCCCGCCCTCCACTATCTACCATTCTTTTTTTCACCTCCTCCAACATAAATTCCTTAACAAACTCCATCGGTGTTATCCAGCAACTCCCCCCCCTTCCTAACCAGCAATTTTTCATAATATCACCCTCGGAAAGGTATTAATATATTATAAAGCTGTTATGCAAATTAGGAAGCGCACGATCGAACCTTACTCTATGGCTTTTCGACGATTACAAAAGGGAAAACTATATTAAGACTTCCAAAACTGGAGCTGAGAATTTAATAACAATCTCTCTCTCTCTATCACACACATATATCTAAATAAAGAATCTTTCCTACGGAAGGATTTTATTGACGCATTCTTGATTGGGGAGAAGTCGTTTTCTATTGGATCCCCGCCTTGATTTGGAGTTTATTCATTATCTATACATATATTGGCTGTCAGGGTTTAGGGAGAATTTTCTGAGAACGTTTCAGACACCGGAATTCATTTTGGAAAGAGAGTAGAAATGTTTCAGATTTCAGAATTATTGTTCAGAAAATGTACGTTATTTACTGGAAATATTAATTATAGACGGATCGATAAACCGAATTTTAATTTTACCGTGTGTGGCTGCTGATTGGGAGTTGGAAATCTACGGTACAACTTCAAGAAATTGGTTTTGGCCTTCGTTTTTTTAAAATGTATTTCTACTAGAAATTAGTGATGACCTGGCGACGAGGTCAAACAGATTCGAACATTCGATGTCGCGCACAAACTGGAATAAAAAAAAAAAGATTAATCGCGTTAAACGTAACTATTATAAAGCATTTTCAGACACAAAATATTTTAGTGCTAACTTTGGCAACGTATTGAACTTAATCTGTCAAGATTTCAGTTTGAAGGTTAATACAAAGCGACACGAGGGATCAGGGGCGTAGCCAGGGGGGGGGATATCGGGATATATCCCCTCCCGAAATGTTTGGATTAGTGATGAAATTCCGTCTATTTATACACATATAAGTTCATATCCCCCCCCCCGAAATATTTTCCTGGTGCATATCCCCACCCGAAAAATTTTCCTGTCTACGCGCCTGTGAGGGATCTCTACCTAAGTGGGGGATTCCTTGAGCGCAGTATTTTTTAAGAGTTTCTGACGCGTATTCAAATTACATCTAGAGAAAATCGTCCAAAACTCCAGACCGTTAGAACGACAGCCACGGAATAGACCAAAACCTGGAACCTTTACTCTTCCGAGAGATTATAGATATAATCTTTAAAAAAAAACTGTATATCACTATAAATTTAAATTTACAAGACGCTGTAAACGAACCTTAAAAATTTATTTCCATCGTTTAACTGAAGAGTAAACTGCTATAAACGTTTATATACTTTGTATTGTGCTTGAAAAGGATGAATGTGTTGTAATTCTTTTAAGTGCTCCTGTAGAAGTATAAATGATAAAGACAGTATTTTCGATGGAGAGCTTCATCTTGTAATCTTCAATAGCATATATCAAATTCGCCCCATATGAAATGGTCGAACATCTCTAAAATCACAGTAAAAAATGATTGTTCTTGGAGCGTAATGTACTGAAAGGGGGCAGATGCCCCTCATGTAAGCTGCCATAATATAAAACAATCAAACCTACAAACGATGTACAACTTTCTTGGAGAAACTGTTAAAAATAATTTAGTCTCATGCGTTCAACCTCTAAACAAAATGACAATACCATTTAACAAAGAAACTGATAAATTATTTTTTTACTTCCTTGTACGTAGTATAAGGAAGTAATGTGATCCCGAAAAATTTTGGGGGCCAAATTTCGACATAAAAACCGATTTTGACTACCTCTAAATTTAATTAAAAATTTTTTTTCGATGCATCTCATCGTAGGCTAGCATGCACGATCATATTAACGCGTCTGCAACTCATTTTGACCAGTGGCGAGTCTACTGTGGCCAGTTTTTCCATGCCGTCTGTACGTACGTACGTATGTACGTACGTACGTACGTACGTATGTATGTAACTCGCATATCTCAAAAACTATTGGTCGTAGAATGTTGAGATTTGATATTTAGGATTGTTCTATGATCTAGTTGTGCACCTCCCCTTTTGGTGGCAATCGAATGGATAGTTTATGTACAGGACCGCCCAAAAGATTCGAAATACATTACGCTCTATGGGCCGAAATTCATTAAACTCGCCCAACTCAAAAGCTATTAGGCGTAGAATGTCGAAACTTCATATTTTGGATAGTTGTAACATCTAGTTGTGCACCTCCCCTTTTGGTTCCATTCGACTGGATAGTTTATCTACAGGACTGCCCAAAACATTCGAAATACATTACACTCAATGGGCCGAAATTCATTAAACTCGCAAATCTCAAAAACTGTTAGGCGTTGAATGTTGAAACTTTATATTTAGGATTGTTGTAACATCTAGTTGTGCACCTCCCCTTTCGGTTCCATTCGACTGAATAGTTTATCTACAGGACCGCCCAAAAGATTCGAAATACATTACGCTCTATGGGCCGAAATTCATCAAAGCGTTTTTTAGAGGTATTGGGCTATTTCAAACGACTCAGAAGTGATATATGCTGTAAAGAGTTAGAAAATGAATTTCTCCATTAAAAAAAGTGTCTTTATCATCTATAGTTCTGCTACAGGAACACTCAAAAGATTTCCAATACATTACGGTCAATAGCAATTTTAGGGGCATTCATCCATTTCAAGCACAATACCGTCCTACCACATAAGTTAGGTAATGGTCCGACCACGGTCACGTGCCTCCCTCAAGAACTATGCAAAAAGTCGCCAAGCTTGGCGACTTTTGGTGTACGTGTGTGCATATTTAACTCTCAAATCTCAAAAACTATTATGAAATTTCATATATAAGAATGTTGTAATATCTAGTTGTGCATCTGGATTCTTGGTTCCAATCTACTGGAGAGTTTATTTACAGGACCACCAAAAAGAATTTCAGTACCTTAATGTCTATGGACATCTTTAATATAATACAACTGTAGACAGTCATTGTTTGGTACATGCCCAAAATCTCGCCGTCTGTCCTCGACCTTGGCGAGTTTTTCCGAAATATCGCCAAATTTGGCGATAGTTAGTCCCTTGGTCCATGCCCAAAGTATCGCCATTTGTCATCGTTCTTGGCGAGTTTTGGCGAAATATCGCCAAATTTGGCGATAATCTGTCATTGTTTGGTTCATGCTTAAAATCTCGCCAAATGTCGTCGACATTGACGAGTTTCGCCGAATAACTTCTGTCAAAAACTATAAGCCTCACCGTCCACTATCATCTACCATTTTTTTTTTCTCTCTTTAAATAGTAAATTCCTTAACTTACTCCATCGGAGTTATCCGGGCATTCTCCCTATCTAACCAACAATTTATCATATCCCCCGCGGTAATGTATTAATATTTATAAAGCTATTATGCAAATTAGGAAGCGCGCGATCGAACTTTACTCCCTCTGCCTTTTCAACGATTACAAAAGGGAAACTATATTAAGACTTCCAAAACTGGAGCCGAAAATTTAATAAACAATCGCACACACACATATGTGAATAAAGAATATTTCCGACGGAAGGATTTTATTGACACACTCTTGATCGGGGACATTTTCGATTGGGTCCCTGACTTGATTTGGATTTTGTTCATTATCTATATTTGGATATATTGGTTATCGTTGGAAAAGAATTTCCCCAAGAACGTTTCGGTTGTTTCAGAGGAATTCATTTTGGAAAGGGAGTTGAAATAGATTAAACATTTTTCCCGTTGTTCAGAAAATCTGCGTTATTTACTGGAAATGTTAATTATACACGCGCGCGCGCGCGCGGATAGATGAATTGATTTTTGCCCTTTTTTAATTTTTTTAAAATCCATCTTTTAAACTGAAAAGAAGTGCTGACCTTGTGAGGAGATGAAGCAGATTCAAATATTCGGTGTCGCACAAAAAATGACAAAAAAAAAAGAAAAAATTTAAATTTATATAAATTTTGAAATTTTTATATTAAACATCAAAAATTTATACACATTAATTATTTTTTATTTTATAATTCAGAGCGACAAACAATTTACTATAAAGAATTTAAAAGTTTTTAGTGCAAATGAAAAGTTTGACCCGATATTTATAATCAAATTTCTGACAATCAAATTTTATTGCAAGAATGGAACCACCACCACCCCCTTCCCCATGAGAAAGCTATAGCTACGCCGGTGACTTAGCCCTTCTTAAAAAAATTGCATTGGTTGTGACTAAAATTTAGCATTATAGTACATTTTGTTAAGGTAAAATAAACTTTTTTTTTCATAATTTAGACCCTCCCCAAAAGCATTTCTGGAGCCGCCACTACTTCCGGTCACCAATCGAAGTACGAGATATTCTGAACCAGATTTATCGACTTCAATTTCCCGTAAAATATAAAAAAGTTTGAGTTAGTGCAAGCTTTTGTTCGCGAATCTCATAAAATTTGCACGGCTGAATGAAATGAAATTTAATTGCATGATACGCGATATTTTTTAATCCCTCCCCTCAAAAAAAAATAATTTTTCACAAAAATTTAACAGTCAGGAATTTTTTATTTTTTTAATTACAAATTTAATCCCAATTATCACGAGAAAAATTATTTAATCGGATCTGAAGGAACGAATTTTTTTAAAAAAAAATAACTTTCACTAAAACGTTATTTGAAAATGTAATGTTTTCCCATTACAAGTGTAAAGTTTGAGGAATGATTTCCGTTTTTGTGCTGCGATCTACGGTGGGTAAAAGTAACAAAACTCTCCAGTTTACAAATCTGTATTGTACTTTAACACTTTTTGATCCTGTGTCCACAATTGAGGACACAAAAATTACCTATATCATCGTACAGAATGGGTGTCCTAACTTGTGCACATGAATAGAAACAAAATTTTCCTGGAAAATACAATAATCGGAATTTTGTTTCTCTATTCAGAAATTTAACCATCAAGATTTGTCTCTCAACAAAAGAAAAATTATTTAACTTTCATGCGATTAAGGAGAAATAATTTAATCCCGGTTCAAAAAGTTAATGTAGTATTAGTTTGACGGTGGTGTGGTGCACCTATCTTACCTCAGCAAACGTTGTTAATTTTTCTAAAAATTTAAAAAATAATAATTTTGGGGAGAAAAATAAAATTATTTTTAAGTTATGTGAATCATGTTCATGTGCGATATTAATATTAAAATTGCTTGAAATCAAATAATTCTTAGTACTGGTTTAATTTTAAAGACAGTTTTAAAATGAAAAAAATTAGTTTAAACTATTAAATTAAACCTGTAATCTGTAAAATGCTTTTAATTTTATAAGCTCGATTTTTTTTAATTTAAAATGTTTTCACTCCTATCAAATTCGGCCAGTTTGTAGTCTCGAAGAAAGAATATAATTTATAAATCATTTTGCCAATTCTGGTATCTGTAAAGTGGTTTTCTATCTTGGCGTCTTGAAATAGGTGAAAATTGTAAAATTCTCATCATCCAATTGTAAAATTCTCATGTTCACGATGAGTTTCGAAGATGAGAGAGTCTTGTGTGTAGTTCTAAAATTTTCCCTCCTGCCTCGATCGAACAAAATTTAATTTTTTCACTTCCATTGTTCCGAAGACAACTGTTTTTTGAGCGATGCATTTAATAAGAGGTGGATCGCATGTGATTCTATTAATTTTCAATCTTGAAACCTGGTTTGACCCGTTTGCTGTCATCGTAGAAAAGATGCGGTGGAGAAGACTCCTTCTGTGACCTGTTTCTGGGGTTTTCCAGAAAGGGTCTTTGGAAAATCCGCTGCTCTGAGTTCCGGCGGAGAGCTCAAAGGCCCAAGCTGGAAAGCAACAAACTCATAGAACGAGGACGTCTCCATTATGTCTTTTCATCGATGAGACGAGTGGATTAAACCAGAGTTCCCAAGGAAAATTTTGCCATGCATTTTATCTTTATTTTTTTCCCTGAAGTTTTCACAACTTGCATGGGTTATACAAATGCGATACAGCTGTTGAAGAAAGGTGCCTAATTTTTAAATTCGATTTAACGCATTTATATCTAAAACTACTTGGAAGCCATGGCATGGGTCGTTTTCACAAAAAATAACCTATGAAAGCGGTCTCAACAGCTTGCGGTTAGTGGAAACGCCCTATTGTCTAAAGTCTAGGCAGATCGTTATGTTCAAAGAAGATTAAACGCCATCACTTTATCCATTGGCGTTTAGAATCTTAACATTTATTATTATTACAAAAGTATCAAAATTTTTAGTTTTGTACTCAATTAATTGAAGTTGCGTACTGAAGTACATTCACAAATTTAAAAAAAAAAAAATAATGCATCAAGATTTGATCGTATTTGCAAGAAAAAGATCACGTGGTTATAGAACATGTAGTAATAAAGGGGGGAAGAGAATTGCATCCAAGTTACAACCCTGCTGGAGCGAGCAACTCGCCGATTAGGTTCGGAGTTCTTTTATGCTCCTGGGGAAAAATTATAGCAGTCTTTACATTCTTCTTAACGTACACTGAAAAACAGATTTATTTTTTTTGCTACATCACTAACTTGGGAGCTGACATGGCAATTTTAGCTTTCGATCCATTGGGGGCGGTCCGACCCCATCAGTTTTTCTCGGGTCTCAACGGTAGAATTACGCCACTGACCTCATCATCCGTAAAATGGCATGCAACATGGGAGGAGGGGACAACATGCAACACTGAGGGGGCAAAACGTTTCCTATTGTAGAAAATATCATTTTTCAAGCAGTTATCTGAACTAGCCGCCCCATGCCTTACTGTTCTTCATACTCACTGCAGTGTTGACTCAATTTCTGGACTCATTTCAATGAAAATCATGTTTCTTTGTTTTAACAGTATTTGTCATTCAATTTATTTAAGTTAGGATTGCTGCACATTTTGGGTGCCATCCTAAAAGCCGACGTTGAAACAGCCATTGGATAAAATGCGCTTTAGCCCTAGTGGATGGTGACATTTTTTAGATGGACGATGAATGCGCTAAGTGCTGTCCATTCGATGTTTCAAAGCTGTGAAAAAGTCCGAAAGATCTTGC
Organism: Cheiracanthium punctorium; assembly: GCA_038373885.1. Lineage (NCBI taxonomy): Eukaryota > Metazoa > Arthropoda > Arachnida > Araneae > Cheiracanthiidae > Cheiracanthium > Cheiracanthium punctorium. The sequence goes on along the minus strand of JAWZYV010014559.1, from coordinate 68,845 downwards.
ATTTTTGTGTATCCGTTATTGTTATTTTGCAATCTAGCTACTGCATGACATAGGCTTGCTCCATTGGACGTCACAGAACTGTTCCGTTTGGATTTTTGCACATGCGTTATGGTTAATGCACTGATGTTTACATCTAGCTCCTGCCGTTTGCAGCGTGGAAATATAGTCGATTTCGGTAGAGCATACGTTAGCTTATTAAGTAAACTTTTTTTTTTTTTGGTTTGAGGGGGGCAATTGCCTCCTCTTGTCAGGGCCATTGCTACGACTTTTTTAAGGGGGAGATGTCGAAAAACTGCCATGTCAAATATCGTTAAGTTACTCTTTATTTATCAAAAAGTTATTCCTTTATCAACTATATTACCAACTTCTTACTTTTGCCAACTGTGTTTGTGTAACTTTTTGTAAATTGTACAAGAAATAGAAAGCAAATTATAGCTCTCGTTAACCATTTTTTTTAGCAAGTTTGCCAACTAGGTATCTAATTTTGATAAGTTTAACAGTGCTTGCGAGTGTTAGGTAGGGGGGGCAGTCTCCAGCACCCCCCTCCCCTTAGCAATGGCCCTGCCTCTTGTTCATAGTAAGTCATGCCTATGCTCATGACCATCTCTTTGGATTCTGGAAAAAAAAAAAAGAAAACAGTCGAACAGCAAAGAAGTTTAAACCAGAAATGCATAAAAGCAGATAAAATTTATTTACACCCAAAGATTAAAGCGCATCGTCTGGATGGAAGAGATGAAGAATCCGCAGTTGATGACGATTTCACCAATCTACTATACCCACTTCTTCAACTTAGGAACTGCAGGTAGGCGTTGTCCACGAGGGCGTCGCAGAAATGAGCGCTGCCGACGAGAGTGCAGACGCGGATGACGACAGCCACCGTGGTCTTCAGCAGGAGATGAGAGGCGAACACGAAAATGAAGGTCCACGCTATCTCCGAGAAGTCCTGGTCGATCTGGAGGACGGACACGACGGTCAGCTGGAGCAGAGCGTGGATGACTGCGAGCGTCGGACTGGGCAAGATCGCGGGTATCCATCCGGACAGGTAGGTCTTGTAAGTCTTGGAAAGGCTGTCCTGGCAGAACCTACAACAGACAGATGGTAAAGTCGACGACATTAGAAAAAAGGGATTGCTGCATTTGTTATAAAAAGGAATTTTATATGGGCAACTCTTTACTACCTTCTATGTCATAGGTTCCCAACCTTTTTTGAAGTGGTGCCCCCATTTCTAGTGAATATTTCAATACCGCCCCCCCCTCCCACTCCAGAGAAAAAAGAGCGTACATAATGCATGGTGAAAACAAGAATTAAATTTAAAAAAAAAAAAATACTAATAGATAGAATATTGTTGGAATTGAAACACTACTGAATTTCTTCATTTAAAAATAGAGGAATAAAAGTTTTAGCTTAACTGTTATAAAGACAGGCAGGGGTTTTGATGATACGAAGTAATAGATAATAAAAAAACTTGCTTTCTAAATAAATAAATGGACAGTTTCAGAGAACAATCAAAACGCATGCTTAATTATATTAAAATTTATTTTTATTAAAATATTATCAGCGTCATTTTTAGGTCTTTTTTAGACTATATTTGGTTAATCTTCCCACTCCCCTCCGTGCCATATCAACGCCCCCTCATTTTCTCTGGGTCTTTTACCGCCCCCCTGGAAGCCTCAAACGCCCACAAGGGGGCGTTATCGCCCACGTTGGGAACCTCTGTTTTATGTCTATGCATAAAATTTCGATGCACTACATACTAATTACATTGAAATTATGATATGGTACATAATATTGGGTAGGCAACAAACAGGGATCATACGCTCCTTTAAAAACTCATTAAAACTCGTTTTACAAAAATGAGGGCGCTCAAAACTCCTTAATATTATGCGAGGCTCCTTACAAACTCATTAATTTTGCATTTACAGTAACAACTGCGATTAACGAAGTGTGCAGCCTCTGCAAACCTTGAAATTGCGCTGACCTTCACCTGGTAATGGAAGAATTATTTCTTTAACCAATTTAGGGATTGTCACTTACGGAAAATTATGTAATAACAGAATAAAAATGGTGTGGAGTTTAATTTTGTCTTTCATTTTACGATTTTTTTGGACATGACTTCAAAAAACTATTTTTCCATATTCAGTTTGGATTCAAATATTTGTTAAACATTTGTAATGCACAATGATATTCGCCTGCTAATGATATTCTCCTTCTATAAATTCTCCTGTTAACCTAAGATTTCTTGTAGCGCTTCCAGTTTTTTGTGGCGAGCTATTTAAAATAATAGAGCAAGAGCCCGCGGGTGCCAGACCTACGTCATAGTATAAAAGCTGAAACTTTCTCTGCGCATACCCCCCCCCCCCAACAGAGGTAGGAACCATCGGCCACTCTAAAGTTTGGAGGATCGTGGCTTTGGCAGGTAACAGGTGGCAAAGGTGTAAGTGTATAAAATTGCAGAAAATTTTCGTCATTTCATAAAGCTTCATTTTTTTTATAGGTTCTTCTTCGCAGTACTAGAAATCACTTGATCCCTTGCCAGACACTTTTCCATCGTGGCGAACCCCCGCCAGACAATCTCAAAGTCATGGAAAACGGTTGTGTTCGTAAACTGCCGCGACGAAATACGTCAAGCTGTCACAAAGTGACGAGCCCATTTTATACTGCTACTTCTGAACTTTCTTACGCGCGAACTCTCTTGCAGCGCGCTCGTAATAGAATGACGTTTTCCAAGACTTTGAGATTGTCTGGCGGGGGTTTGCCACGATGGGAAAGTGTCTGGCAAGGGATCAAGTGATTTCTAGTACTGCGAAGAAGAACCTATAAAAAAATTAAACTTTATGAAATGACGAAAATTTTCTGCAATTTTATACACCTTTGCCACCTGTCACCTGCCAAAGCCACGATCCTCCAAACTTGAGAGTGGCCGATGGTTCCTACCTCTGTTGGGGGGTATGCGCAGAGAAAGTTTCAGCTTTTATACTATAACGAAGGTCTGGCGGTCGATGGCTCTTAGACAATAATGATTATTACAAAATATTACGTTGGTAGTCTGGAAAAAAAAGTGAACTCCTTAAAAACGCTTTAAATTTCACTTTCAAAAATGAGTACGGACCCTGAGCCAAGTAATTGTGCCGCAGTGGTCAAATCACTAAACTCTGCAGGACTTCGAACTGGAGCAGAACCGGAAAAAAAGTTATTTTGGTCGGAACGAAAACCAGAACTGAACCGAAAATAAATGTCGGTTTATTTGGATTCGATATATCTTCTGTCATTTTGTTGCTGTAACCAACTTACCAATTGAAGAATAAAATCTTTTAAATTTTGATGGAATTACATATTTTGTTGCTGGTATACTTATTTTTTTGTGCTGATAAGACACGAATTTAAATGTATAGGAGGGGACACTTCTCTTAGAAAGTTGGATAACGCTGTTGTTGCAAACAGATGGCGCTACGCACACTGGGTAACTGCGCATCTCCTGCTTCTGCGCATCCAGGTTGTTTATTTTTCCATCGAGGCGAAGTAAATGGAGATCGTTGAATGAGCGGAACTTCAAAAAAATATGAAATACATAGACTTTTGAACGTGAAATATAATTTCTGGCTTCAGGTGTGTTTTAATTACCTAATTGTCTTAGGATACTATTTCGTAATTAATATAGGCAATCATTTCGAAGCGAAGTAATATTATGTATGTAATGTCGTGTTATTATTTTGCCCAAAAGCTGTATTTTAAGAAATAGTAAATTTAGAAGAATGTTGTATGTGTGAATGCAATATTTAAAAAGTTTTAATTTATAATGACGATCACACTCAAACAAGCAGTATTTACATTTATTTCATGCTGTGACAAATTTTAACACAGGTTTAAATTGCCGCTAAAAAACATGTTACATTAAGAACTCTCACCATTTTCTAATGTAAATATATACCGCGGCAGACGAAAACTTTTCTGTGAGCCACGATACACACACTCTTTCACAAATATAAACTCAATATTTTAATAATCTTAAGATAGAACATTTTTTTAATCTTTTATTATTCATTTGTTACTAAGGCAACCATGCAAGCAAAAGCGAAAGAAATATTAATAATCTCGTTCACATGCTAGGTCGGAAAATTAAAAACAAGTAAAATTAGTTATCAATTAGCACGGGAAATGCTTTATCCTTTTGCCGCTCGGATCGCTGCACGTCACTAGATTTCCAATGTTTACATAATTGAAACTTATTTGGGGTACCAAAAGTTTAACATTACAGCTATGGAGAGTGTCCACTCCTATAGTATATCTCCGTGTGATAAGAATATGCTTAAAATAAAATTATTGATTCGTAACTGAACCGAAGGCCGTTATTTTTGGCGGAACGAATACCGGAACTGAACTGATATCTATTTTGAGTTGAAGCGGAACGAACACAATTACGGATCGAAGCCCTGAAACTCCGATCCCGTAAGAAAGGAAAGTGAAGCAGCATCCGGCTCGGCCTGTTGAACTCCTCTCTCGGCTGGACTGCTGTGGGCCCGTGTACGCTAAAAGCAGCTTGTGCCAGTGAGCACGAAAAATTTGATCATGGCTCTAATGTTTTCCATGTTCAACGATTCCCCTGGTGATACGAATCCAGGTGCTAGGTCTCTCATCTGGAATAGGTTCAAAATTAGGAAACCCCGAGCTAAATAGGACTTCCTCTCACTGGTGCTCATAAAATGGAAGTTCATTAAAAGAAAATCCTTGCGTATCATTTAATTTGCAGATGGATTCTGTTATTTTAAGACGTCCCACAGTGGCCTAGTCGCTAAACCCCGTTCCCGTAAGAACAGGGAAAGTGAAGCAGCACCCGGCTTGGCCAGTACTTAAGAGGGTAAACTCCTCTCTCGGCTGGACTGCTGTGGGACCGCGTACGCTAATGGGAGCTGGTGCACGTAAAATCCGTCGTGGCTCCAATGTCCTCCATTTTTAAAAAGATACCTCTGGGGGTGCCGATTTCAGGTGGTGGTTGGACCCTCATCTGGAAGTGGTCCAAAATTAGGGACCAACGAACAGAATTCCAACCCCCCTCGGGGGCAATAGCAACTATTTCCATGGATAATGCAATCGTCTATCTATATGGACACGATAACAAAGTAATTGCGCTTACTTAAATAAAATTCAAAAAAATACATTTTCGACAAGTTTTTAATTACAGACAAGCTGTGACTAAACATAGAACTCCTATTGGTTACATTTTAAAGCAAGAATTTCACTTGCAACACCTTTTTTTCGTCCATGAAAGATGCCCCCGCCAACGCTTTTTTTCACGCAACTATCCTCCTTGAAGGACAATATTCAAAACTTCCTGAAAATGACTTGCGTATTCGTGACTGCCGTATTTTACAGCAAGAATTTCACGGATAACTCAATTTTTCTTTGAGATCACGCGGGATGTGTGAAAATAACTTTTTGACCCCCACCCACCCACCGTAAGGTTACGAATTATGGAAAGTGCTATATCTAATCAAGCTCCGGTGTTAAAGACCTTTGAGGCATAACCTTTGCCACATACTGGAAAAAGGCAGCCGTTGCCATCGCTACACTTAACTGCTCAATGCATCAGATGCGCACTTTTTGAGTCTTTTGTTATGCGTGTCTTCGTTCCGGAGAGATCAATGAATCTATCCTATTATTAGGTTGACGAAAGTTTGCCGCACTCCGAGTACTGCCTGCACAAGCAGTTCGCGTTGGTGTCTTTGCCATATTTGTAAAACGATTTCTGTTATTTGAAAGGAAGACTTGTTTAGAGCACTGTTTTGTGAAATCTGTAAATATATCGTTATGATTAAGCATAGTGTCTAAAATGAACTACACGTCCGATTGATCCATCTTTATTTGTCGCGAAATGTCGTCGCTACAGAAGTAAATGATTCTCGTGGAGCTACTGTCATCCATGCACACTAAGTTTGATACGAAGTCCAATCTAGTCTCGTGACTGGCAACAGTCAAGAACGTCAGAGTTTGGTGTTCCCAGAGCGGGAGCACTGCGCGTTAAAGGGTTAAAGAACTCGGCATCTATATTGACATACGGAAAAAAGAAATTACTCTATTGCCAATCTATTGAATGCTCAATGCCTCAATGCTCATTTTTTGTAATTTTTTGTTTATACGTGTCTTTCGTTATCCCTGTGCATAAGGGCGAGATCAATGTAATCTATCCTATTATATAGTTATGATGACCCTGACTCTCTAACAATTCCGGGCAATCACTCCAAGATAAACTTTTACCGCCATTACTCCAAAAAGATTAACAAGTTAAGCACAAAAAGCGTAACAACATCGACACCGTTTTGTACGATCCGCTTGAAATTTTTCCATAATCGTGTATAAAAATATAAAAAAACAATCTGCGCTACTTTAAAAATCTGAAAATTCATCCGTTCCCTCATTTTTACGAGCATTTTAACTCTTCATTTTATTTCAGAGAGTAAAAAACGTAATTCATTTGCTTGACAAAGTTAGCTGTTGCAACTGAGATGACGCCCTATTGAAGTCAAGGTTATCAGCCTTTGAAGTGAAAGTTGCGACTTCGATTTTTTTTAAAGTTTTCCCAGATAACAGTTATTTTAATATTATTAAAAGGATATTGTCTGCATGAAGCATTGATATAAGAGGGGGTGTTTTCGCAAAACGAAATCGTTCGAATGCGAAAAGTTTTCGCACGTTTCCAGAAGAGCATAAAATTCGATTTGGTTATACATATATATAAAAGTCGAATATGAATTTCTTTATTTTAAGTAGACTGATATTAAATGTGTAGACATATTTTCGTTAAATGTTTTTCCAGCGCCCGTTGTAATTGCCTCCACGACGGGCTTCATCTTGTAAATAAGCATGCTTACCTATTGAAAATCAGCATCGCATACAGGTATCCGGCTATCTGCTTGGCACTGGACACCACAGAAATTGCGTAAATGGTGAAGGATTTCAGCAGCACTTGTCTAGGGCCAGGGCTTGAGGTAAAATCCCACAGCTTCTTCAGCGTATTCCATGAACAGTAGTATATAATCATACCGAAAGGCCTAAAAATAGAAAAAAAATGTATCACATTCAAGCAGTTCCATTCAGTCTGTGGGTTGCGACTCCAAAGCCAGTAGCGGACAAAATTGTTTTCTTGTGCATGGAAAAATAAATTTAATTGAATACAAATATCATCGTCATAATACTTTTAGGAACTGGTGGGTTATAACGGCCACCTAAGACTGCTTGGCGGTGCCAAAAAATACGTTAACAAAACTCAACCCAGCTTGGCGATATCTTCTGTATTTGGCAAGAAATGGCCAAATCGTATTGTTCATTTAAAGGGCGTATTAATAATCTTATGTAAAGATGTTAATTGTAAATAATCGGGCAGTTAGAATGTGCCTAAGGAAATTGTGAAAGTTTTAGTAGGCGATTTTAATAAAAGGTTTCAATACTGCAGAAGCGTTTCATGGAAAAAGAAAGGCGAATACGGAGCACTCATGGATTATGATACACTTTTCAACGTATTGGAACAAGGAAGGTAAATAGGACTGACACATGGCACACGGTACATTTCCCTGTGTACTGAAACAAGAAACACAAATAGGGCGCACGCATGGATTATGGTATTGCTTTTAATCTTGCGTATTAAAAACAACTTTTTTTTTTTGGGGGGGGGGGGGGGAGGTTACACGATTACCGATCAGAAGTCCCAACGACTAAAATTTGAAAAGGGGATAGTTGAAGTCGGCAGCAACGCGTGGTTGATCACTATGCGAGAATATTCAAGACCTTATTTGATCGAAACATAAAAACTAGCTTTTACATAAAAGAATATAAAAACTAGCCATTTTTTTTTCTTCGGCTTCCCTTGTATCAGAGATACCACGAGCTGTATGTTTGGGGCGAAGCGCCTATATTTATATTTTAATTAAGTATTATTACTTTTATTACTACCCAATTATTTATATTTTAAATAAGTTTAAACAAACTAACATTTTAACAGAATCTAAATGGTAAACAATTTACTAAACGCACAAGGAAATATGATGTTCTCGTGAGATATTCACACTTGAGCACATTTTACCATGAAATCTTTTTTTCCCTGAAAACTGATTTGTCTCAATGCCTTGTGTCGTTACAGCTCCCTACGCCTTCCCAAACACGTACACACTACATCAACACAGAGAAGTTTAATACTGACTCCAAGTATTTTCCATCTCTTTCCCTTTTCTGTAAAAATAAAAGTAATTCTTTTCATTACTTACCCTCCTACAAAGTTATACACTGCCTTCATCATAAATATCACCTAAAGTTAGAAAAAAAATTACATTTAATCTATATTAATCAAATGTTACTTACATTAAAACACTTAGCATAATTTTTATTTTTATTTTTTGCGTTTGGTTTAATTCAATTTTGTTCTGTGATGGCCTCCGCAAAAAAAAGGTAAATAAATAAAATAAAGAATCCAAGTGACAGAAATCCCAATCTACTTTTTAACTCTGCGATTTCAAAATATTTAATTCACTTTTATAATAGATTTGTTTTTTTGATTGAGACGTTACAGTCTGTTTGCAAACCTAAAACGTACGCAAGGCCGTAGCAGGGGGGGGGAGGGTCATGTGGGTTTGATCCCCCCCCCATACTAGTTCTTTATTTGCGTTGATTCTGGAGATCACTTTAAATTGAAAACAATTTTCGCTACATATTCCCCCTCCGAATTGCTTTAAAATTCCAATATCCAGAATTTCTTTCGAAATAAAAATCATTGTGCATGCCTTATTTTTACACTTCGATTACAGTATTTTTTCCCATTTTTTTTTTTTTTTTTATCCTTACTCCCTCCTGCAATAAGTTCGAGGCTCATGACGCTAGTATTGCTATAATTGCACGCTCATGGCTGTGTTCTTTTTTGAATTCGTTCAACTTTTGAACAGCTTTTAAGAAATTAATTGCTCTAGAGACTCAAAAAATATTAGAATGTCTTTACAAGCTGTACTGTGAACTGTTACAAGCAATACACCTAAAGTTGTGAAACACTCAGGCAAAAATGCTAAGTATGTGAAATTCTGCAGTATTTCCCTAAACAGGTAAATCCTCTACCCGTTTTTCTAGGCTATTTTCGTGCTAGTACTGTGGAAATTACACGCCTAAGGCTGTTCCTTTTGGAAATCGTGCTACTTTTGAACATCTTTTTAAAAAATTTAATGGCACTAGAGAGACTCAAAATTTAGAATGTCTCTTTACAAGTTTTACTGCGAACTGTTATAAACAAGGAACCCATAAGAGTTATCAAGCACTCGGGAAAAAATGCTAAATACGAGGAATTTTGTAATATTTTCCTCTAAGCAAGTAACACCTCAGCCCATTTTTGAAGGCGATTTTTGTGATCAGAGACGCGATCAAGGGCTTAGAAACTGGGCAACCGCCCAGGGCCGCTAAAAAAAAAAAAAAACTGCTGAATTTATGGCTTTCAAGTAGTCAAATTAACTTCCTGACCTAAAACTGCACATCAATAAGCATAGTCGACAAAAAATACACAGAGTTTGTAATTTCGTGTATGGCTTTCTTTTTCAAATTTACTGCATGGAAAGTAGCTAGAATGATGCTTTTACACTATGGAAACGTACTGCAGTAAAATAATAATTAATAAATTTACTTAATTGGTAGCAGTAGCGTGTTTTTACGGGGGGGGGTCAAGATCCATTATTTAGTTAAGTTAAATATGTGGCGCAACAGCCCACATAAGGGCTAAGGACTGCGTTGCCCAACCACGCCTTCGCGACCATGGACTAAGGGTGCGAAAGCATGTGTCTGGGCCAGGTGGCCAGCCCGACGGACGCGAAGCCCCCAGTGTTTAACTCCAAAGCAAGCTTAGTCCTCATTTTATCGACCCACTTAACCCTTTGAGACGCAACCCTTTCCCAATGCTGAAAAAAGGACAGCCGTTGCAATCGCTCGACTAAACTACCAGCAAGATGGCATTCATCGCGGCAAAACGTTCATCGCGTGCCACAGATCTAGAGACATTTTTTGACGACAGCTGGCTGTGCGCACAGCCAGCTGTCGTTAAAAAAGGGTCTATCTGTGGCACGCGATGAACGTTTCGATTTTCCGCTATCTTGCTGGTAGTTCAGTCGAGCGATGGCAACGGCTGCCCTTTTTTCAGCATTGGGCCATCTATCCATCTGTTCTCGCATTCTTCCATTTTTCAGCAGATGTCGGTGCTGTTAAAAAGAATCGTGACCATTTTTTGACGGGAAATTACGTGCTAAAAAGTAAAGGAATCTCGTGGAGCTATGTCACCCGCCACTATTTTTATAGAAATCAAATCTATTTTTCGTGACTGGCGTCAGTCAAAACGTCAGTTCTGTGTTCCCATAGCAGGAACACTGCGCGTTAAAGGGTTAAGGTATAAAAGGTTAAGTGAACCCTGCCCAGCCCGACAATCTGTGGCACAGCAGCGCAATGTGCTAACCATTGCTTCCCGCTATTTAGTAAGTAGACAAATTTGTAAGCTGCAGATTTTTTTCCTCGGACACTAAATCTGTTCAGCCCAGGGCCGGTAAAACCCTAAGCACTTCCCTGTTTGTGCTTTACAGAGACAGAGCTGCACTGTTAGTATAAGTTCACGGTGCATTTGGTGAAAGCATTAATTTTTTTTCGAGTGTCAAAACGGAATGGTTTATTCTTAAAGCTGTTCTGAAGTCCTATGACAAGCAAGGTGTTTTCCCAACAAGAACACCCCTAAAAAAACATCGGGATAATTATCTCCGCCAGATTTAAAAACGAGACAAAAAGAAGCATAATTTAAATTCGTCGAAGATAATTTAGCTTGGTACTTTTAAGCATGGGAAACTTTGGTTTGAATATAATCACTACTCAAGAAAATATCAGTTAACTTTATATACATACATATAGATACATAAATTTCAAACCATTATGAGGCTCACTCATTTGTTACTTTTTATAACAGAAGTCAAACGAGTTTTATAAAAAGTTCTGCTTTTTTTTATAATTACAGCCCAAGAAATAGACAAAAGCGTATAATTTAGATACAAAGAAACACCATAGTTACATTAAATACTATAAACTTGCTGACATCGTTAAATTATAATGTAAAAGAGAACTTGCTGTTTTCGTTAATTTCTTTAAAATGTTGCTAGCTGTGTACCTTAGAGTAGCGGTTCCCAACCTTTTAACCTCGCCCCCCCTCCAACAAAAGCTAACTTACGCTGGCTTCCCCACCCCCTCCTCTCCACATTTTTAAGCATACATTGTTTTTTATTTTTCAACGGCGGACATTTAGTCGCCTGTGTTTGGATTAACATTTTCAGCGAAAATGGGGATGTTTTTGAGTAAAAATAATGAATGAAAAAGATGACTGCTCTTTGTCTATTTTTCTCGCGCCCCACAAGTGGTGAAACGCTGCTTTACAGCAACGAGTTTTGCCCCCCCCCCAACCAAAAAAGAAAACCAATGTTAAACACTGAATTAAAATGAACTCTTAATTCATCATGAAAAACATTTTTATTTTTAAGATCTAAAAATGCCGGTAGGGTATTCAATAAAGAAAGAAAGATTTCGGCGAAAAGCATACCTGTGACAGCATCGTAAGAATATATACTACACAAAATATTGTGACGTCTGGTCGCTAATTTACTTTTTAGCTAAAATGCAGCTTTTTGTCAAATACTAGTAGTTTGCTAGTATATTGAATACGATTATTTAATGAAAAAGGCTTGAGCTAACGATTAACGTTATTGTTCTGTTACTAATTTTAATCCTAATACGATCAGCGCCTTAGTGCGTTTATGTGATAACCACAGTGAGTAGATTTAGTTCGATTTTGTGAATCGATCAAATATCGACTCATCCGTTTTTGAAATAATTGGACTCTATTCTGCCACGTTCGTGGCAGAAGCAACGTTGCGAACGTTCCGAACGTTCGCAACGTTTAAGCGAACGTTCGGATTTGTGATGTAGTCCGAAACGTTCACCAGAATCAGAGGGTGCACTCGTAAACGACAAACTCGTTGCACGAGTTTTCGTTAGAAAGCTGGAATGCTTTTGTTCAGTGCTATTAGCTTCTTTTGCCTTTACGAACAACTTCAGTTTATTCAGTTTCGTCACCGAGAAGATGTGTTTGTTTACAATTCGCGTATGTTGTTATTTTTCTCGAGGAGTTTTTAGTACATACTCAATATAAAATCAACAGGATTTTAAAAGGAAGAATGGCCTTAATTGAAGGGCACTGATCTAAGTGTAGAAATTTCAACTTGTATTTTTTCAAAAGCATTTGTCAAGAGAAGTTTAAATTTCGATAATAACGGTTTAAATCAACTTCAATGTCAATACTAAAAACATGCATTTTTGAATTTACTAAAATGAAAAATACGACAAAAAGTGTTACCTTTGAAAAATTCTGTACACCCTCCAAAAACAGTATTCGAGCAAGAGATAAATTTCCTATTTTAGATTTGCGAATAATAATTGAGTTTTTGAAAAACGCACAACTTGACAGAAATATGGAAAGTCATATTTATACATAACCTAATTCATATTCTACGATAAATAATTTTTAATATACGAAACCAACGTAGGAAATTTATCTCTTACTCGAATACATTTTTCGAGGGTGTACCTCCGCTTCAGTTTCTAGCGTGTGCATGAATTTCCTCCACTAAAAAATAACATTTGTAGCTTCGACAAACGTAAAATACTTTTCATAACAACGGATGCTATTTCATAACAACAACAACGTTCAGCAAGTGTGTCCTCTCAACAACTGGATGAACCTGCTCCGTGCGCAGTTTACTTAGTTTGAACTAACCGCACTCAGTTTTTTATACGAACGCTCTAGTTTATAAACTGAATGCATGCAGATTCATTTGCGAACAACTAAGATAGAAACTCGTTGCACGAGTATAAATGGTTTGTCGTTTACGAATGCGGCCTATGTTTTGTCCAGGCTTTGATTGTGATTCTACCGGGCCTGCTTGTGCACTCCGATGAGTCATCCAAAGAGGCCTGCAGATGTTCACTTATTGGTTCCATCACTTAGATACGTCATCTAACGACCGAATCTAACCAATGAGGAAACGTCCGTAGGCCTCTTTCGCAGTGCACAAGCAGGCCCGGTAGAGTCAAGATGGCCCCGGTCAGCCTCTCAAAGGAAAATGCTCGAACCTCTTTTAATGATTAGTCACATGCGCGCTCTCTAGCGACGAATCATGATGCAATCTACTACTAAAGCACGCATGCGCACAATATAAACTTAATGACTACGTCTCACTGCGGCCCCCTACGGCTAAATTTCGTATAGCTCATTTAGAATACTTTGATGATCGTCCAATATCCAAGTCCGTGTGCAAATGGCTGCCCTTCTAACAGAGATCGAATTGCAAAGACTTCGTTACCTTCTTACAAAAAATTCCTTAGAACTTACAAAGCAACTTTCCTATTGCACTATGCAAAGAAGAGTGTATAACAGCCTAAAAATGATTATTTAATCAAGATGCAAAATGAAATGCTATGGTTTGACAGTAATAATATCATGTAGCATAATTATATTTTAACTAAATTATTTAATTTTCAATCGTTCATTTCATTCTATATTTTCCAAGTAACATGTTCCACAATATTTTTGTATTTATTTTGCCTATGTTCATATACCGGAGCATTTTCTTATAATTGAATATATTTCGCTTTTCCCCACTTACGAAGATGCATCTTATGTTCCGATTGAAAATCAGCTCTATGGTTTCCTCGCAATCAGCGTACATACTAACTACATAAGCCATGTTTAAATGATAAGTTTGTGCATAATAATTGCCTGAGACTATACACTTTAGCTAAAAAAAAGTTGTTGATGCAATGCTAGCACTATGAAATAGTGATAGAGTAGTTATTATTACTATTATTTTTTTTAATGAGTTTCTGTCTCTTATTTTAAAGTAACCCTTTTTCTATCGCATTAAAAATTGCCAAGAATATCAACTTGAAGCTGTTTCTTTTTGTTTATTTTAATTGGTCAATGAATGTCTCTACTAGATTATGTAGTAAGAAATAAAATTAAGAAGAAAATTAACAAACACTAGTGATACATCTGATGAACGTTTCATAATCAAATAGTGAGTTTTTTAAAAAGAGTAACATTGAGGAAGCGTGAAGTAATACTTTGATTGACACACTTTTTGGAAATCTACTCTTTTAATCATAAAACAAACGTCTGAAAATTCTCTAGTGCTCATTCTTTTTCCTCTGGCTCGACATGATTAGAAAGGGAGCTAAAAGCTGTCCATTAAAAACAATTTTACTCTCAAAGAACATGCAGTTTTGGTGTAAGCTGATTTAACCCTTTATGAGGCTATGGTAATTATACTTACCACCCACGGTCTATTAAATAGAGAAATCAATTATCATTAGTGAATTTTCTGATTTTTATTCAGTTATATTGGATGTGTATTTTTTCCATACATCTAGATTCTAAATTATATTTGGCTTATGAACTTTTCTTTCATTCGTAATTTTAAAGAAAGCTCGAATAATGACTCGAAAACTGAGCATAAGAATCATCGCTCTTAATTATACATTTATGCGTTTAATTCCGTGTCAAGCAGCAGTTAGTTTTCCGACTTTGATTTTGTGAATAATTAATGTATTATCCTGCAAAATTTCTATGTTTGTTGAATACTTTTTTCTCCGATTTTCTCGTGGCATATTACAGTAGAATGAAAATTTATGAATTAATCCTAAAAAATATGCCAGAAAAATCCCAAGTACTTTCTGCACATAAACTTGCCTTATGAAGGGTTAATGAAGTACTTGGTATTGAATTTTTGGAGAAATGGTTACAATGAATAAATGAGTTTTTTCAAAAGCAATTTTATTTTTTACACAAAAACAAAATTTGCAAGTTTTTAAACCTAAAGGGTAATTTTTTTTCGGGGGGGGGGGGGGCTTTTTGTTGGGGGCCCGAGTGCTTACTCCGAATGCCCTTTCTTCAATGGGTTAACCCTTTAACGCACAGAGTTCCCGCTCTGGGAACACCGAACTCTGACGTTTTGACTGTTGCCAGTCACGAAGAATAGATTTGATTTCTATAAAAATAGTTTCGGTTGACCTAGCTCCACGAGAATCCTTTATTTTTTAGCACGTCATTTCCCGTCAAAAAATGGTCACGATTCTTTTTAACAGCACTGACATCTGCTGAAAAATGGAAGAATGCGAGAACAGCTGGATATATTGCCCCATGCCGAAAAAGTGCTGGCTGTGCGGCACAGCCAGCTGTCGTAAAAAAAGGGTCTCTCGATGTGTGGCACGCGATGAACGTTTCTATCGTCCGCCCTCTTGCTGGTCGTTAAGTCGAGCGATGGCAACGGCTGCCCTTTCTTCAGCATTGGGAGAGGGTTGCGCCTCAAAGGGTTAAGAAAAAAACATATGGATTAAAAGAAAATAACTACCACTTACCAACGGATGCTTTTTGTGTGCTGATTATCAAGCGCATCTTTTGATGTAACTGCTGAGGCTAACCCTAACCAATCTTCTCAATACTAACACATGATACGCCAGCTGTAATGTGAAACACCATCTCAGTGAACTTTGTCATTCACGGCGCATTCGTCGCAACTATACAAGGAAGTGTTTTGACGGTGGCAATCCAGAATCGAAACCAAAAACGTAATAGAGACATGTTCCAGAGTTCCCAAAAGCGAACTTTGCGCCGTGATTTAAACGTGTATATTAGGATTATCTGATTTTAATTATGCTGTCTAACAGGCCACTTTGAAAATGTTAATTGTTACAATAATGACGTATGAATTCTTATGAGTTTGAAACACGGAAGTTACTGTTTAATAAGCTTCCATATTTGAACTTCATTTTATTAGGGCAATTCCAAATAAAAGCAACCAGGAAAAAAAATATTTTATTAAAGTCGATACTGTAGATTTTATTAATTCTACGTTTGCCTATTATACCTATTTTTGCGATGAAAATCAAGGCGTAACTTACTAGTGTTAAGAAGGGGCAAATGCCGTTCCCCACAAAGTGAAAATTTGATGTTTATATTGTGAACACCTATAGCGGATTTGTGGGCTTGTCCTGAAGTCCGCTTGTAAATCCTCGTTCAGAAAGACAGCACAAGGGGGGTTCCCTCGGTGGGGGGGGGTCTTTCTAAGAGGTCCTAACCCGTATTTACGCTAAGTTTCGGAGAAAATCCGCGTAAAACTCCGAACGGCCAAGTGAAAATTTGAAAATGGTATTTTCTGCAGTAGGAAATATTTTACCACACCCCCCCCTCCAATTTTACATGCCAGTTCACGCCAGTGATGGAAATGGTGAAGGTTTAGTCTTTTTTTTTTGGGGGGGGGAGGGACAGTTTGCTGAAAAGTGGAACCTTTTTTGAAAATTTGAAAAAGTCAAAAATTTTACATCATATAACAATCTTTAAATAATATATGTAACTCAAGACTTATTTGAACCAGAAAGTTGGAATTTGTCGTTTTGTTCACTATTTTGTGATATTTTACAATATATAATATGATCATTTTTAAATTAATTAATTATTATTTTATTTAATTTATTTATTTGCAACAAATGCATGTGTGTTATTTAACTCTTTTTTTTAGAATTCCTATGAACGCTAAATTTGAAGATGAATCTCCTGTGACGACATGTTCAAAATAAATTATTATCTGTATTCATTATTTATTTTTCTTGGGATGGGGGGGTAATCATTGGTGTTAAAAAAATAGGACTATTAAAAGTGGCTAGTTACATTTAAACTATTCATATTTTCCTCTTTTCAGGTATTCAAGCTTCGTATGTTATCGATAGCTAATATTTGTTATTTAACTCCTTTTATGCCAAATTTTTTGATGAAGTGTCTAATGCATCATGGTGAAAAAATATTATTTTCTGCTTCAACATCTTGTATAATTTCTGCTTCCAATTTGTTTCGGAGTAACAAAAAAAAATTATTTCAAAATGTACTATTTTAGGAATATAAAAAGCAATACTAAATTCACATTTGACTCTTTTTTTTATAGAACTTTATGCTTAATTTAACGACGATATTCCAATGGTATCATGGACATGGGGAGAGTAACGATCAGATAGCATTTGCTATTTATCACTAAGGGATTGCTATCAAGATTAAATTTACAGTTGATAAATTTGAAATAACTTGTTTAGTAATGAGACAAATTATAAAATGTAGACATTTAAATAATAATTGTCTTTGAAATTTAATCACAAGTTAAAATGAGTATTTAATCACTTAGATTGCAGCCTTATTAGTTTGGGTTCAGTACTAAATATGAAATTGAACCAAACCATTCTGAAACTGAAGTTAAATTTAAAGCATCCTTTTAAAAAGTTAAATATCATTTAGAGCATTAAATAAGTTTGCAGCGGCCTCACCATGGCACAGTGGTTATGTCACTGGAAATGGTAGACGGGCGAAGTGTGAAGGTCCCGAGTTCGGGTCCCATCGCGCGTCGGTCGACCTAACCGTTCAGAGTTTTCCGTGGTTTTCTCCGAAACTTAGCGTAAATACGGGTTAGGACCGCTTAGAAAGACCCCCACGGAGGGCACCCCACCCATCTGCCTAAAGCCCACGCGTAGCTAATCCCACAAACAAATAAGTTTGCAGAAACATATCTTTTTTTCATTTTAGGCTGTGAGAATCCATTAATATAAATTTTAAATTAACCATTTCTGTTAAAAATTAACATAAAATTAAGCGCATAGTTTCTGTGCATTGAAATTTTTTATATATCTTAGGAAAATTGTTATTATTATTATTATTGATAATGTTAGTTCTAGTTTGAGAATTTTCTAATAATTTATTACTAATTTATTATTTATATTTTATTTGTTTTTAAAAATAAACAAAAATTATAATAATCTGATTGTTAATTACATAAAATACAGGGTTATCAATTTAAAAGAGTACCCGTTGGTTTTACTTATTACCCATAAATCTGACGGATGTGGCAGCTATTTAATCGTGAATTACAATTTCTTGAACCTTGTTTAAGTTAAGTTAAGACACAATTTCCAACGCTGTTCGACTCTTACAACTATGCGTGAGGTAAAACAGAAACTGAGAAACCAATGCTCCTTAATCCTGTGATAATTTTATTTATTTTTTTTAATTTATAACTTTATTCAATTTTTTTTACATTACTAGGGGCCAAGGCTCCTAGACTCGCTACGCTCGTTTTTATTATGAGGCATTCGGCCCCTAATCAGGCTTATTCGTAAAAAAGATATAATTTCAACAAGCAAAACCCAATGGTTGGATCAGAGTGAATGTTACCGAGCTGCACATTGCTGGGTTCTTGCATGTTGTTTGGAACATAAAAATGTAAACTTCGCACTATTTTTAATTATGCGAAACCCATGGAACACTTTGCGTATTAGCCAATTATTGGCGATTTTTCATAATTTGGCGACTTGCGTATATGTATAGTTAATAATTAGTTCTGCGAAAACAGTACTCCACATGTTTTCGTTGATAAAAACTACGGAACAGCTTGCATAGCTTGCCACCCATGGCGACTTTTCATTATTGGGAGATTGACACAGGCTCACAACCTACACAATTACTGCTCATTTAAGGTTCCCGGAAAACCGTTATCCATATTTTCATATACATAATCCTTTGCAGATTGGCGTATTTAGCACCACGAATTATATCATCTCGCCGCGCTGACAGATATCCAAAGTGTACAATAACTGCTATAATGGCATAGTGAACACCACCCAATATTTCTACTGGTAGCCAATACTCCAGCTGGACCGAAACGGCTTTAAAATAATCTGCATTTTAATTATTTTTTTTATTTTCAAGATACTGGGTTCTAACATTTCGGAACTCGCGGTTTAGATCCACCCTGCTTGGAAAGATACCATTTTGCCAGATCGTATCTAATGCCAAGATGGCACTTTTAAAATGTTACAATTAGTTATTCTGTTTTGGAAAAACGAATAATAGCTCATTCTAAACTCCTGTTGTCTAAGCGAACTTAATATTTGAATCTGTCAACTTTGTGTAACACACTTTGAGTTATTTATTTCATATATTTTTTAATTTGCCGTAAAAATGGGTGTCATTCTACTTCATGTTTGTCTATTTCACACGATTCTACATACTTGGAATTGCTTTGTTGCAAAGGAATGAATTATTTATGCCAAACCTGGCAACCATTATGTTTATTTTTTCAGTTTTTTATTAATATCTTCTAAAATAATTCGATTTTCGAAATTTAAGTCAGCTTACCAGGTTCCTCGGAATTTTTCGAATCCGTGGACACCTTAGTCCAAACTCAAATCCCCACTGTTTAGGAGGAGATGGCCCAACAAATTTTGACAGCGGCGGCAGCGGCCGTTGCTTTTTTTTAGAATACAGAGATTCATTAGTTACAGCAAGTGTTGAAAGAATTCGCCATCATTTTTAATTCAAGTATGAACACGTCGAATCATTTTTTTATACACTTCGCAAACGTTGTTGGTGTTATTGACGACGTTTCTTCAGTTATGATTTCTTTTAATTCATCTATGTTTGCAGGAATTCTCTGGAAGACGCTATCAGCGAGCGAACAGTTTCAACATTTGTTCTGTGGAATGATAATGTAAAAAATTTAAATTAAATTATACTTTTTTAAATAAAATTATCGCACGATTAAGTAACATTGTGCTTCTCCATTCGTTTTCTGTTTTACCTCATAAATAAAGTTGTAATAATGCAACAGCGTTGAAAATTGTCTTCCAGACTTAAACAAGGTTGAAACAATTGAATCGGTGAGTGGAGAGAGAAACCACTTTACTTTTGTATACCCTAAATAGGGTTAGAAAATAAATGGTGATTTGATTTGCTTTGATTTGATTTGAATGATAACCTTTTTCAAAGTTTTCAGCTGACTATAAACCAGTTGAGTGCAGAAACAGCCTAAGTCCGAATCCAATTTTAAATTTTCATGAGCCTAATGGATGTCGAAATTAGGTAATATTTGCATGACAGAAGCATAAATGCATGTAATGACAGAGGGGAAAAAAAAGTTTAAATATTTGAAAATTTGGAGGAGTTATGAAGTTTTTCCTCTCTCCTGAAAAATTTCATTTTTGTGACTGAGGTGGTATCTGCACTCACCGATTCAATTGTACTCCAGATAAAATAAATAAAAACTTTGTGAAAAACACACATAAAATGATACTTATAACAAGATACGATCGTTTCGACTGAAAATTTATTCGGTCTTCATCAGTCAGAACCCTTCGTCTCTCTAAACAGTGGGAACTGAAAAGGATAAACACAAATAAGCATGTTGTCACTTGGCAAAAAGGAAGAGCTAGAAACCACGGAGATTAAAGAAAGGGGGTGGTTTAAAAAGAAAGTAGAAAGAAAAAAAAATATGGACAAGCAAAAAAACATAATAAAAAAAAACAAAAGCTTTGCTTTTTACTTATTTAATTATACTTTTTTTAATTTACATAATTAAATAAATAAAAATATAGTAAATTATGTTATGTCATTTTCTATCCTTAACCCCTCCCCCCTTCCTTTAATCTCCGTGGTTTCTCGCTTTTTCTTTTTTTCAAGTGTCAACGTGCTTATTTGTGTTTATCTTTTTCATTTCCCACTGTTTAGGGAGACGGAGGGTTTATAACTGATGAATACGGGATAAATTTTCTGCTGAAACGATCGTATCTTGTTATAAGTATCATTTTATGTGTGGTTTTTACACAAAGTTTTAATTTATGACTATGTCATTTTATCTCTCACCCCATTTATTGAAAATTGTCCCAAAAGTGTGTCCCAAAAAAAGCGACATAATTTTACATATATTTAAATACTATTAGTTCACAACAGCTTTAATCTATATCAGCATCATATGTATTTTTTACAGATATTTAAATACTATTAGTTCAAACAGCTGTAATCGATTATTACACTATTTCGTAAGCTGTAGAATATGTATCCCATGTATTTTTTACTTATATTTAAATACTATTAGTTCAAAACAGCTGTAATCTATTGTTACAATATTTCGTAAACTGCAGAATATGCATCCCATGTATTTTTTACATATACAGGGTGAATCTAAACTCTTGGGCAAAACTTTAAGGGGTGATAGGGCACACAATGAGGAATCGTAATCACACAGCAATCTGGGATGAAAAACGCAGTTTTAACTTACCCGGTAATAATCACTTTTGAAAAAGCATTGGAAGTGTCCGTCTAATTTCTTAACCAAGTTTCATAAACAATGGGCTCGTCTCCGAAAATTTCATCCATGAAATAAAATTAACTTTTTAACCCATTTATGCCTAGCGTCCCTTTTTTGGGACGGCATTTTCGCTATGAGTCGAGAACGTTATTTATTTTTCCTAGCCTTTATTCATCAGTATTGAGCCTCAACTCTACAAAATATTTTAACATGACCCAGTAGGATGTTGATATTTCGATTTTTATGCATAATTATTTTAAAAATCATCCCTTGTTCAAGAAGTTGACATCAGAAATTTATCTATTATTTCTGTTATCAGTAAAAATCGAAGAAAGTCGCAAAAATATCCAGGCACAAATGGGTTAAACTATCCATTTGAGTCTTCTGCTTTCGGAGAAAAATACATTAGTTTCTGGAGAAACAAGGGTCGGAAAGCACACTGTTGTTTCGGCAATTTTTTCCGAAGTGATTATTAACAGCTACACGAAGACGACGTTGCCGGCCCCACATGGCTATGGGATTCTGATTCCTTAGTATGTGCCCTATCACCCCTTAAAATTTTGCCCAATAGTTTAGATTTACCCCGTATTTAAATACTATTAGTTCACAACAGCTTCAATCTATTGTTACACAATTTCGTAAGCTGCAGAATACGCATCCCATGTATTTTTCTATAAATAGGTTACAATCATAAAAATTTCTACATGGGATTACCAGGCGAAATACACGAAAGAGGAGAGATAAAATGACATAGTCCATTAAAATCGTTTTAATATGGCAATAATGAAACTAAAAAATTAGAAGGGTTCAGGGGGTCTCTCCCTGCGAGGCTCGAACAGCAGAGTTATATTTATTTTATCTTTTAACTCCAGTATTTTGGGTGTTTTCCTGTAACTATTCCAGTTTTAGAATAGTTGTCGTCTTATTCTAAAACTGGTTACCCTTATTTTTCTTATTACCCTTAAATACGTCAGATTTAAGGGTAATAAGAAAAACCAACATGTACTCTTTTAACCCTTTGAGGCGCAACCCTTTCCCACGCACAGCCAGCTGTCGTCAAAAAACGGTCTCTCGATCTGTGGCACGCGATGAACGTTTCGATCGTCCGCCCTCTTGCGGGTCGTTAAGTCGAGTGGTGGCAACGGCTGCCCTTTTTTCAACATTGGGCCATCTCTCCAGCGGTTTTTGCATTCTTCCATTTTTCAGCAGATGTCAGTGCTGTTTAAAAAGAATCGTGACCATTTTTTGTACAGGAAATGATGTGCTAAAAAGTAAAGGATTATCGTGGAGCTATATCCCAGACAGCACAGCAAACTTGCATCAAACTTGCAGCAAGCTTGATTTATCAAGTCAATAAGCTTGAATTAAGCTTGAAAATTCCAGGCGTGTAAGCTTGATGCAAGCTTGAATCAAGTGTTCTAGTTTACACTTGCGCAGCTTGCATTAAGCTTGACATTTCGAGCTTGAATCAAGCTTGACATTTCAAGCTTAAAAAATTTTCTAAATACACGGGGCGCCCGCTGGCGAACGCGCCCCACATACTTTATTTTTCCGCGCATTTTGCCCCTCTATGCTGTAATTTTAAGTAATTTTAATGTGTTTCCATCGAGTGCCCGTGGCTAGAATAGAACCCGGGACCTTCCGATTCGTAGCCGAGCGCGTTATCCATTCAGCCACCGGAGCCTTGTGCAGCTGTGACTAAAGTTTGAAGTGAATTATTAAGCGGTTTTCTGGCCAGATTGATAAGTGGGCGATATGTTATTTGTTTTTTTGTTTTTTTTCCATGGGATGCATCAAAATTAAAATAATGTTATGTGTGATTTAGAGACTCTATTAATAGGGAAATAAACATAATATAAACTTAAGAGCAACACATGTTTTAAAACTTTCGCAACACTCATGAGCAATACTGCCGCTGGCCAAAATCGAGACAAACGACTGATTTTGAAATCAATTTCGTAGTATAATTGTATTTTATTTTGAAGAATTTCCATATTTGGAAATATAGAATGGGTTTACTTACTTAACACAAATTTTGTGTTAAGTAATCTGAAATCAAAGAAACAGATAGTTAAACGTTACTTCGAAATACTATATCACAGTTGGTAACATAACATGTATGGAATACAAACACTTTAGTCATTTTTGTATATATTTCTTATAATAACAAATAATTGAAAAATTTTGCTATTTTTTAACGCTAAAAATTCTCTTTACAAATGTGGTTAGTTATTTTCCTACATATTGGTATGCTATATCGATATAGAGCATTTCGAAGAATTAAAAATAAGTTTAAATTAATTTATACAAATGTAAATTTGAATTATTTTCATTGTTCATACTTTATAAAAAATTATTTAACTTCTGAATTTTTTTTATCCTTTGTAATTTTATTTTAAAACTACAAAAGTGTAAGATGTAAGATTTTTGGGCCCTAAAATCTGTAGGCCCTGGGCAGTTGCCCCGTTTGCCTTGCCGGTAATATGGCACTGATAATAAAATAAACACATCTTTTACGAACTTTCAGCAAATTTGAGGACGCTAGACAATTAATGTCCATTCTCTTTCACAGATGGCGCCTTCAAAGCTCCTTTATAAAGGAAAAATCAAGCGAGTAGCAATTGCCAAGCCTAAATCAAGCTGTATTTAAGTTTGTCAATTCAACTTGACTCCTGCAAGCTTGCTGCCAGCTTAGAATGAGTGAGTTGAACTGTCAAGCTTGCATTAATGCGACAAATTCAAAGAAATGTCAAGCTTGATTTAAGCTTATGTGCTGTCTGGGATCACCCGGAACAATTTTTATAGAAATCCAATCTATTCTTCGTGACTGGCAACAGTCTAAACGTCCAGAGTTTGGTGTTCCCAGAGCGGGAACACAGCGCGTTAAAGCGTTAAAAAGGCATTTATAACCTAGAAGCGACCTCATTTAAATTCTCTCCTACTTCCTGTAGTTAAAAATGGTAAACATTTTCTTAAAAATCAGAGAAAGGTTCAATTTTTAGAGTAAGGCAGAATATTTTCTGTAGTATTTTTATATAATTAAGAAAATTGTCAAGCCGATCACACTAATGGAGCGGACTTTTTTTGCTCTTTGGGGGTAAGGATGAAAAATTTTTAGTTTGGAACGTTACAAAAACCGGAATCGTGTCAGTGATCACCGTAACTGTAAGGTAACCCATAAAGTTCTTGCCGTAACTATAGAGTACTCACCTAAAAGAAAGTGATTTACAGAAGATGTAGCCATGTCCATCGGCATCCAGCACCTCTTGCCAACATGTCTCCAGCGGCGTTGTAATCCCTCTTGCAGTCATAGAGAAGGGATATAGGTGGAGGGAGCCTCCTATTGTATTTTCCCGGGAAAGTTGAAGCTAAGATAAGAGCGTCGTAGGAGAAGAAGAATAAGTGGATTTGGCCTATATTCCTTCTCAATGCTTGCAGTAAAGCTCTGGGGAATTTGGACGCACACAAGTACGTGAGTGCTCGGCGCAAGTCTGCTTCCTTGGTGAAGAATTTTCCACCAAGAGATGGTTGACCAAGGAATGGAAGAGGTGGTCATCGGATGGCGCAAGGCAGTGGCGGCTCGTCATTAGGGGCCAGAGGGGCCTGGCCCCACCTGTATGTATTTTATTCTATTTTGAATTAAGATGGATAAAAGGAATACCGTGTATAAGCCCACCTTTTTCTGACAAAAATTCGGATTGAAAGTGGAGGGGTGGGCTTATACACGGGTCAAAAAATTTCAAAATTTGATCATCGGAGAATTCAATGTTTAGGGAGGGGAGTTCGATGGAGGGGAAAACATCTACACACATGCTCACAAACATGTATATGTAAATATGAAAACCATATGCCCGGGAATTTTTATATTGTCCCCCCCCCCGCTCGGTGCCCATGTATTCGAGATAATAATTTGGTTTTATGTTAACAAAAGAAAGATGTAGCATATTGGACTTTTGTATTGAAAGGCAATATATTAGAAGGAAGATTAAAAAAAAACAGAGAAAAATAAATTACAATTCAGCATATTCAATTACTTTCAGTTTGAAAGCCTTGTCTTAAGACAGACATTTTACTTTAGCCATCTTCACTGAAGCTCTTGCATTTCGAATGCTGTTCTTGAATGTGAAGAACGTGGTTATCGCTATCGGTTTGCAGTCAGAACTGCGCTGTAAACGGGTTATGGCGCAAAACAATCACCTGATGACTGGATGCTAGTCTAAATGTGGTAGGGGAGTTTTTCACAGGGGCGTAAATTTTCAAAGTAGGAGGGTGGGCTTATACACGGATCAGTCAGTTTTGAAAGATTTTTTGCGGAAAGTTGGGGGGTGGGCTTATACACGAGTATATACGGTATTTAAAGGAGCATTTTTTACACCAGCTTTGTCCCTTAATCCAATTATGTAAAGCGAGCCATCATTCAAATCCTACGGCCGCGCCGCGGCATCTCCAATTTCTTCCACATTGAAGCACTCTGGGGCCGGAGAAATGAAGCCCTAATATATTTGCGCCAAGCACAGCAGAGTAGTGTTAGTACCATTGATCATTTCTCAAAAGATGACCATATTTGGCTGGTTATCACAATAAAGAATGCGAAAGCACAGTTAATTTAGCACCAATTTAGGGCCCCTAAGCATTGGCCCGATAGGAGAAATAAAAGTGTTTCCATGGAAACAATGGTGGCAACATGGAAACAACTGAATTTGGCGAGTTTTGTTCTTTGGTCAAAAAAACGGTGCTGATTTTGGTTTTTGTTCTTATTGCTGATATCTTAAAGATTTAGGAATTTTTATTTATCTCATTTAAAACAGACTTGATTTTACTATTTTTTAGGTTTCAAATGTAGTGAAAGTATTAATTGTGTAGTTTAGTGTAGTTTAGGAGTGAGAAATGGTCGTAGATTAAAATATTTTGTCAAATTATAAATATATTTAACAACTATGAATTCTGTTGACAGTTTATTACAAGTTCCTTTCAGCAGATTAAACATAGCAGAAAAGCTTGAAATAAAACGCTTGGAACTCTATCAACCAAAAAATTTTGTCTTTAGACAAAAAGATGGCAAAAGGACGCGATCATTTCAACTAGAATGGTGCAGTAAAGCACCATGGCTTTCAGTAAGCAAAAAATTTTGTTTTTTCGTTTTTATTGTTTGCTATTTGGAGGTGAAACATTATGGACCCATTCGTTTTTCAGCATGTACACGTGCAATTGTGAAATTCAATATTGTATTCAAGAAAATCATACTTTTTTGATATTGTATTTAAAAAAAATTAATTTTCGATATTGTACCTATTTCAGAAAGAAAAATTGAGGAAAAGGTTTTTTGGTGCAGAATAAATCTGCTGTCTTTAAATGAAAACTTAAAGGAGAAATCAATACGACTTTCGTAACTTGTTATTCGAAAGTTTTTATGTATTCACACTGCTTACAAAAGCGATTCATATGTTTTACCTTTTCGAGCTTAAAAAAAAAAAAAGCCCCCTCCACTGAAATAGGTAACGATCCGCCACAGCTCTATATGTGTATATGTATTTTCCCGATTTGAACTGGCACTATTTTTTTTTTTCGGGTCCCACCACTGAAACAGGTCACGAGCCGCCACTGGCGCAAGGTCAGGTGAGTAAGGAGTTATCATGCAATAAGACTGCACCATTTCCGATTTACCCAGTGCTGCCTCGTCTGTTGCACACGTTCTAATGGCTGCGAGGAGTACAGGTACCGAGTGACCGTTTGGCAGCAGCTCATAGTGGACCACTTGACGACTCGTTCACCAGACACAAAGCGCAATCTTGCGACCTGGATTTTTGAAACCAGTGACTTTCCGTACGTTCATTCACAGGACTGTCCCCAAACGCTTCATGCACTCATTTGCATACCTATTCTCACTTCATTCGGTGGCAAGGTAAAAAAATCTGGAGTGACTCCACTCGACTTTCCGAACACTTACGATTACGAAGAATTTAAATAAATGAAAATCGATGAATCATTCAAACATATATACCCAATATGATCTCAATCGAATGTACCCTTTAAACGCTAGCGCACTTTCAAGAATTTCCCCCCGTAGGCCATCATGTAAAAGAAATCTTTGTGGTAGCCTTGTAGAAAAAATATAAGTCCTACACACACCAAAATCAATACCGGTCTTGCGACTGGGGTATATGACATATATACCCTATTGGAGCTCAATCGAATGCCCCGTTTAGGAGTTATCGTGTTCACTCACATACACGCACACAAACACACACACACACACATCTCGTAAAAATAGCATATGGATTCAGAAGACCTCAAAACGTGTCAATACACCAAAATCTCGAAGTCGAATTTTTTCATGATGACAATACTTTCCTTACATGGTACATGGTCGGAAAGTAAGAATGCAAGAACTTTATTGGTTACCTTTTTCGTAACCCTTTCGTCACCGAATGATGAAAAATCAGAAAAAAAAATCTGTCTAGCAATGAATGCATCTGAAATACTATTATAAATCATGCAAAAATATTTTTTTCTAATGTCGATTCATATTAGATTTTTCTAATATTCATTTCTGCATTTTCGAAGCATTTTGTTATGCTAAAATTAATTTAAAAGGATGCACCTATTAGGTAAATGTTGAGGAATAAGAAAAAATATATACTTAAAAGAAAAAAAAAAATGGTAAAAAAGCAGCGTAAATATTTTCTTAATTTTTCTCCTGAAACAATGAAGCGAAAACTATAAAAAATTATCTAAATGGACTAGTACTACAATCTAGGCACGATTGATGCATCGAGTTAAGAGCCTCCTACACTTTCTACATGAATGAATGATATTGATATCACTGAAAGAAAAAAAAATACTAAATTCAGTTGTTTTCTCTCTAAATATTGCTATTTGAAGTAGGAGCCTCTTTCGGGGAGTTCTAAGGCGTGTTCACATTATATCTGGAGAAAACCAACTTAGATCGACAGCCGCGCTGTAGGTCTGAATCTTAACCCATTCGTGCCTGGATATTTTTTCGACTTTCTTCGATTTTTGCTAACACCAACAGTAATTGATAAATTTCTGATGTCAACTTTTTGAAAAAGGGATGATTTCATTTAAAATCATTATAAATAAAAATTGAAATGTCAACATCCCACTTGGCCATATTAAAATGTTTTGTGGAATTAAGGTTCAATACTCGCGAATACAGGCTCGGAAAAATAAATAACGTTTTCGAATGATAGCGAAAATGCCGTCCCAAAAAAGGGACGCTAGGCATAAATGGGTTAAACCTTCGGCTGTATACCATGTTAAGTGTCTTACACACTCTGCCCTTGTAGGACCTTTGTCCTTACTAAAAACAAGAGCACCGTTTAACCCTTTAACGCGCAGTGTTCCCGCTCTGGGAACACCAAACTGTGACGTTTTGACTGCTGCCAGTCACGAAGAATAGATTGGATTTCCATAAAAATAGTTGCGGTGACATCGCTGCACGAGAATGCTTCACTTTTTAGCACGTCATGTCCCGTCAAAAAATGGTCACGATTCTTTTTAACAGCACTGACATCTGCCGAAAAATGGAAGAATGACACTTAAATTTTCATTTTCATTTCTTAAAGATTGCTTTTGTCTGATATTCGTCGATAAGTATATTTTAATTTATTTCATAAACGAAAGAGGACAGCCCTTTGATGAACCCGAAAGTAAACTGTAGTATTATTTGTAACTCTGTAGTATTGCTTGTAGTATTATTTGTGGTATTATTTGTAATATTGTTCCTTATTTATATTATTATTTGCTCATACGAACATAATAGAAGTACGAAAAATATTCACTTTTAGGCATTCATTTCTTATTATTTTACATTTATATGTTATTGTTTAGCACACATCTTGAATTAGCACACATCTTGAAGACTTTTATATCCAGCAAAAACTTTTCTGATCATAATTGCCAAAAAAATGAAAAATTGCTTTTTCTACAAAAAGAAACTTTCATTAAAAAAAAATTATTTTCCTTAGTTTTGGCGTAGGAGAAACTAAAATTAAACATGTAGAAGTCAGACCCAAAAATCGTGTTGACCGGTGTAATCTATAAAAAATAATTTACATAAAATACGAAATAGTTATAAAACTGTGCATACGTTAGCGAAAAGCAAAGTTTTTTTTTTTTTTTTTTTTTTTTTTTTTTTTTTTTTTTTTTTTAGCTCTCTGTATGTTTTGTATTTCATTTTCATGTGTCTCTATCCACCTTTCCTGCAATTTTTGTGAATTGGCAGGGTTCTGGCCTACCGATCTGACATCCTGGAGTGTAGGGTACGACGGTTTTTTTCAGGCAGTATGAGAACAGCGTTTCGAGGGCATTACGTGAATAACCGATTTTAATATTCAGTTTGAATGCAGAAGATTATATCCATCCAATGAATGTAGATGGCAGCACCAAACTTTTGTAGCCCATGTGGGCAGAGTGTTAAAGTTTTTATCAAAGTTACGTGATTCGTGACTTTAACTAGCAAGTAGGTATCTAAATAGCAATAAATATTAATGTTTACCGACAGTACTCTAAAAAACATTCCAGTTAGGGTTCAGCTTTGTAAAGATGAAGCAAGCGATGTGATATTCATTAGTTAAAATGTCCCGATTAAAGATGGCAGCACTAGGGCTCTTCTCCGTCCCACTGAAATTTCGATTTTTGTTTGTTGGATGCCAACAGTGGCGTATCCAAGGGGGGGGGGGGAGGGGTTGGGCGTTTAAATCGCCCCCCCCCCCTTGACACTAAGTGTGATCAGGAAAAGTAGGCTGATCATTACATTTTTTTTCAGGTGTAGGGGGAAAAGGGTGTGCATAAAAAGCGTATCTTTTCTCATTACTCTGTCATGATAAAAACTCCTGACCGGAAAATAACCTTGCCACAGGACTCATTTGTCGCAGTGTGGGAGGAAAAAAAAGACCTTTGAAAAAAGAAACTAGGAAGGTGGGGGTGGGGGTTGGACCATGTGAGCTGAAATCGATAGCGAACATAGGCGTAAAGTTTCCAGAATTATTGGGGGGGCTCGGGCCTCACATATAATGTACGCGTGTGTGTGTATGTATGTATATATATATATATATATATATATATATATATATATATATATATATATATATATATATATATATACACACGCATATATATACGCATATATACATACACACACACACATGTATATATACACATACATATCTGTATAATAATAAAATAGCCTTTGGCAATTTAATCTAATTTAATTTAAAGACCTGAAAAACAATCTTTAATGTCTGAAACAGAGTACTTTCACTGTAAGGTTTGTTTCTCGGCTAGACAAATATTACGTTCTGAGACAATTTAAGCATATAAGAATCAAAAGTGCGAATTAAGCTTAATTTGCAGGCATTTGCGGTTTCTGGTCGCCGAACCTAAAATTCTTGGCCTAAATAAGTAAATGACATCACTTTAGAGAGCCAATATCGCAAAAATCGCGATTTATGGCTCAGCTCGTTTATAAATCACGATTTAAATCCCAGTCTAAACTCATTAATCGAATTTATTAGCTTCAGAATAATAACATTTTAAGACTGAAATGCGTCAAATAATCGCATTTCAAAGGTCGTACAGAAATTACGACAGAAAATCTTTTTTTCCACTCTAGAAATAAACTTTTACATACAAAATCATAGATAGTCCCCGATCCTCTTTCTTTAAAGATATCTCTGCGACATCGTATGATGAAAGGCTCAGATTTGGTACATCACTTTATGAGTGTACGAGACACATTTTACTAATAGGGAATTACGGGGTCGTATAAAAATTTAAAAAGAGTATCTTTTTGAAAATAAACGAGAGGAATTTTTTCTTAACGGAGAATTTTTCCGACTTTATTTGGAACATTTCCCCAATTTATATTGCCTATACTTATCTCTAACAGATAATAATTAAACAGGGTCGCCACTAGTCAGGGAGAACAGGGAAAGCCTGGAAAAGTGTGGGAATTTCATTTTGGCAAAAAAGTTCAGAGAGAAGTCAGGGAAAATTGCAAATTTTGGCCCAAAACCTGGAAAATCATGTAATTTGGACTGGAAAATCGGTGTTTGTAAACAAACAACGTTTAACCTTACTTTAGGAAGCTAAAAATATTAAAGAACGTATGCAAAGTTGGCATTATAAACATAAAAAATAGTCTGGATTTTTATCGCATGATGGTCTGGAAAACCTGGAAAAGTCAGGGAATTTTTTTTTTTCAGAAATTGAGTGGCAAACCTGATTAAAGCCTGTTCAGAGGCAGAAAAAATCTCCAAACATTTACATGCCCAGTCGGACATGTAGCCTAAAATAATACATGCCCGAACAAAAATTTACAAGCCCGAAAATTACTACATTTTATTGCTCTATAAAATTTACATTATTCAGACTGTTTGCATTGAAGGGAAATGTTGCAACCACAAACCAAATCCGTATGATATATGAACCAGCATATTAAAACTATTTTATGAATCACTTTTGATCAATTTTTTACATGCCCGATCAGGCACAAATGGCTAAAAAAATACATACTTGTTGAGAATTTTACATGCCCCCGGCATATCGGGCAATAGATTTTTCCGGGCTTGTATATCTCCCAATTTTTAAGGGGTCTTAGGAGGATAAGGATTAAAAAAATCGATATTTTCAATTTTAATTTTATTTGAGAGCTCAATTATATCTGAGCATTTTGACCCCAATTTTATGCAATTATTCCAACTAGAACCAGAACATAAAAACATTTTATGAATGTTTTATATTTGAACACAGTAAGGTAACTTTAAACTGCGTTTTCTCAAAACACATTTTTTTTTTCTGAACTATCCGTACGATAACAATATTTCTATGATTCGTATCTTCACAAAACTTTGTATAGTTATAGCTGGCGTCAGTATCTATAGAATGATTTAATATTAAAAGTGAAAGTGAAAAACTTTTGAAATTTTAGCAGAAATATAAGAGAAAAAGTAAGTTTTTTTTTCAAATTTCACTTTAAAATAAAATTTAAAATTCTAAAACTAAAAAGTTTTCTTAAATATTAATTCATTCTATAAAATATTTATTTTACTTAATTTTGCAATAAAAATTTTGTTTATATATGTATTTTAAATTGGCTTATTTTACGGATAGTGACACACACTATTGAAAAAATATATATATGTAAAGTAAAAATTAATTTTTTTTTTTTTAAAGATATGTGAAAGGTAATGGATTTTTATCCGAAATCTTATGATGTACTATAGTGTATTATTATACGAAAAAAGTTTCATTATTCTGTGACTTTTATTTTGATCATAAAATGTAAAACCGCTAGGGTTTATAATACGTGTATATTTGCTCCTCAATCCTCCTGAGACCCCTTAATGCAGAAGCAAAAATATAGAAATATGCCTACTGTTCTGTGCAAGCATCACTGCGACTTGCATTCGTTTGAAACGTTTCACTTGCCGTTGGTTCTGGCGTTTTTTTTTTTTTTTTTAATTTTATAAGGTAACTATCCGTTATAGTGCCTTCCTACCAAGTTATCCTTCTTAAAATGCAGTGAAACAAAGTCAAAAATGGAAGCATAGTGAAAGATGCAAAGGTAGTGGGGAAGGAGCATTTTAGATTACTGAACGCATTTTAGGCTGATGTGAACTTTTGATTACATAATTACCATTGCATAGACTGTTTTTTATTAACCGGCTCCTGGCGCGGCCAGCTTAATAACATCTTGTATTATGTGGTGTCAGAATGAATCTCAAATATTCATCGAAAACGAAATCAGAAGAAAATTTTTATGAATAAAAGAAATTTTTTTTTCTATAACTTGAGAGAAATTCTTTTTCTTTAAATTGTAAAAATTGAGTAAAATGCATTTTTTTAATTTAACGTAAATTATTGGGTGGGCTCAGCCCCAACTCATAATTTATTGGGGGGGCTTGAGCCCCATGGGCCCATATAACTCTACGCCTATGATAGCGAAGCTGTTTTAGAAGCGTAGATAGTTTTGATAAGAGTACGTTTGAGTGTTATTTGCTCTCCACTAACTTCGCTGAATTTTTTATGATATAATTTTGAATACTCCCGAAAATCTTAAATCCAAATATCGATACTAGCTTTCAAGTAATACTTTTTACAAGTTCTTGATTATGAACTGTTATCCTTTTAAGCAGTGTTTTAAATTATCAAGTTATAGCTGAATTTAATTCTGATATAAAAGAAATCTCTAAAGTATGTCGAAACGGCTCAATAAATCAATTTTACAGTTCTTTCCTAAGAAGCCACGTGAGGATGACGGTCATTTAGATCATTCAAAAGCTGCAAGTGAACCTTTTCCTGCTCAGCCTGCAAACAGCACGTTTGTTCAAAGCTTCCCTTCTGCTAATGAAACCCCATATGTTTCGCCAAAATTAAATGATGAAACAAAATCAAGTTTGTCAACGGAATTGGAAACAGTTTATGTCGACACTTCAAAAAGCTTCGTTGAAGCAAATTCATATGATGTCGGACTTTACGCTATAGAGGATATACCAAATATGAAAAAATTAGATGTTTTCAACAATATTTGGGTACCCAAACCAGACTTTATATTCCCTGCGAAGGGGAAAAGGAATCTACGATTTCAATATAAATGGCTTTATCGGTGGAAATGGCTAGCCTATTGTGACTTCCAGAGTGGTGCATTTTGCAAATGTTGTGCGCTTTTCGC
The DNA here is from genome assembly GCA_038373885.1 of Cheiracanthium punctorium. Classification (NCBI taxonomy): domain Eukaryota; kingdom Metazoa; phylum Arthropoda; class Arachnida; order Araneae; family Cheiracanthiidae; genus Cheiracanthium; species Cheiracanthium punctorium. The sequence continues at coordinate 34,924 of JAWZYV010014559.1, read as the reverse complement.
ACCTAGTGCTAGTGTTGGATCCGGAAAACAACCCTTCGGACAACTGTGTAAAATGAAATTTGAGAATTGGAAAGATGCCGTCGAAAAATTCTCGGATCATGAAAAATGTCTCTATCACAAGAAATCGGTAGAGATTGCCGGAACATTGTGCAATATCCAAGATGGAAAGAATACGCCGATAGATGAACAATTAGACACTGCATTCACTAAAAGGAAATTAGAGAACAGGAAAAAAATCCTCCCAATAATTGAAACGGTTTGTTTTGTGGAGTGCAAGGTCTTGCTCTGAGAGGACATAGAGATTCCGGAAGAATTCTAGTGGATGAAAATCCTGAAATAAACGAACGAAATTTTCGTGCTCTATTACGTTTTCGGGGCAAGTGCGACCCTAATTTGAAACTGACTTTGGAAAACAGTGATGGAAATGCTCAGTATACAAGTCCGCTAATTCAGAATCAAATAATTGAAATATGTAATAATTTAATTTTACAAGAGCTGGTGAAAGAAGTTAATAATTCTGCTTTTTTCTCAATCCTCGCCGATGAAACGACGGATATAGCATGTGTAGAACAATTATCCTTGTGTGTTAGATACATGCATCCAAAAAGTTGTATTTTAAAAGAAAACTTTTTGGAATTTATTCCGGTTCATGATGTAACAGGTGAAGGAATAGCTACAGAAATTGTAAATAGATTGCAATCATTAAAAATTGACATTAAGAAATTAAGAGGTCAAGGCTATGATGGGGCTGCATCAATGGGAGGAAAATTAAAAGGAGTGCAAGCTCATGTGAGAAAAATTGTTCCTTCAGCTCTCTACGTTCACTGTTCAGCCCATAGTCTTAACCTGGCTGTATCCTCTGCATGATCACATTTTAGCAATAAGAAAATGCATGCGAACTGTTGCGGTGTTGTATGACTTTTTAAATACACCAAAAAGGCATAATGTACTGACTACTGCTATTCATGAAATGGAAATGTGCTCTTCTCGACGAGAGAAATTAAAAAAGCTCTGCGCAACTCGTTGGTTAATGAAGTACGATTCAGTAACAGCATTAATAGAGCTTTTTGATCCTGTTATCGAAACACTTCAGGCTATTTCAGAATGGGCTGATAAAGACTCATCAGCTAACGCCAATTCTCTCTTATGCACAGTATTGAACTGTCAGTTTATTATTTCACTGTATTGCATCCAGAAAGTGTTCGCCTTAGCTATGCCCTTGTCCAAGTTTCTTCAGAAACCAACCATCGACTTGCTGGAAGCTGTAAATCTTTCAGAAGATGTCAGCAGTGAAATCAGATCTGTGCGGGAGAACGTAAATGAAGAATTTTCAAAAATCTTTACTTCTGCTTCTGAAATTTTACAGAGGTTCGGTTCATGTGTAAAACTCCCACGACAAGCTGCAAGGAAAACTGATAGTAGCAGTTTAACATCTTCAACTCTGGAAGCATATTTTCGAGTGAACGTTTTTATCCCATTTTTGGATTCCTTTTTGAATCAAATAGACTCGCGCTTCCTGATGCATCGTGAAATTTTGAAAGGTTTCCAAAGCATTCTTCGTACTGTTCCTTCTATTTTAGAAGCACAACTTCAAGCATTTGAAGAACTTACAAAATTTTATGCGAATGATTTGGATGGCAACAAAGAAGACCTAAAAACCGAAAATAGCTTGTGGTACAAAAGGTTAACAAGAATGAACCAAGAAAATCCAACAAAGTGCCATAGAAGCTTTTGCCTTCTGTAATAAAAATATTACGCCAAATATACAGGGTGTCCAGCCTTAATGTGACCCAATAGCTAATTCCCGAACCATTCGGTTTAGATATGCACTTCCAAGTTGAAAAATGTTTTAAAAAAGGTAAAGAATGTTTTTACGTGCTTTTCGAACCAAAAAACCCATTTAGAAAAAAATTACAAAAGTTAAATTTTTATACGGTCCCCAGGTCCTATCACTTATATTTAGGAAAAGATGCAGTACACAAAAACAAAGTAAACACAAAAAGTTTCATTTTATTGCGATAAAAACTGACCAAGTTATGGAACTTTGAAAATCATACATTTCATCCATTTTCTCGGCCAATTTCAAGAAGCTAGTAAGGGACCGTCTCCAAAGTGAAATTAATTGGAACTCTGCCAGGAAACATTCGCTCTTGCACGTCACTCTTATGTAAATCGTTTTTAAATTTAAAAGTACACACATTACGTTAACATTACAATAAATGAGTACTTAAGAAACAAAATTTATTCTGTGTACGTGTAAAACATAGGTAAAATAAAATATTTTGCACGAAGAAAACTTTTCAAAAGCAGTTCCAAAAACTTAGACTTATTTGCCTGCGGCTTCAGACTGATTTGCTGCGGTACTGATCATGGCAAACGTTAAAAATCTTTTGTGTAGTCGCTTGCAATTGCATACAGTCGTATTCTAATATTACGAATTCTAGTACAGGAGAACGAGACGTATACAAATGAAGAATACTGCGAAATGGTACTGTTGTATGGGCAGTGTAATCGAAATAAGAGAGAGGCGGCAAGACTTTATGCCATTAAATTTCCCAGTCGAAGACATCTATCTTATTGTACAATTGCCCGTTCTGTTCAACGCTTGTATAGAACTGGGAGTTGTCATAGACATATTCCCTTGTCTCGTGCCACACCTTCAAGCGTGCGGATACCCGCTGAGGATGTTCTAGGATAGGCCCTGGCTCATCCTGAAAGTAGTGTCCAGGATATTAGCAAGACTTGTTCCTACTCAAAATCAACGGTGTGGAACATATTACATACGTACGGTGCATTTCCTTATCGTCCAGTCCTGGCGCAGGAGATAATGCCTGGAGACCAGTTGTATACATCTCGTTCTCCCATACTAGAATTCGTAATATTAGAATACGGCTGTATGCAATTGCAAGCGACTACACAACACATTTTTAACGTTCGCCATGATCAGTATCGCAGCAAATCAGTCTGAAGCCGCAGGCAAATAAGTCTATTTTTTTGGAACTGCTTTTGAAAAGTTTTCTTCGTCCAAAATATTTTATTTTATCTATGCTTTACATTTACACAGAATAAATTTTGTTTCTTAAGTACTCAATTATTGTAATATTAACGTAATGTATGTACTTTTAAATTAATAAACGATTTTCATAAGAGTGACGTGCAAGAGCGAAAGTTTCCTGGCAGAGTTCCAATTAATTTTACTTTGGTGACGGTCCCTTACTAGCTTCTTGAAATTGGCCGAGAAAATGGATGAAATGTATGATTTTCAAAGTTCCATAACTTGGTCAGTTTTTATCGTAATAAAATGAAACTTTTTGTGTTTACTTTGCTTTTGTGTACTGCATCTTTTCCTAAATATAAGTGATAGGACCTGGGGACCGTATAAAAATTTAATTTTTGTAATTTTTTTTCTAAATGGGTTTTTTGGTTCGAAAAGCACGTAAAAACATTCTTTACCCTTTTTAAAACATTTTTTAAATTGGAAGTGCATATCTAAACCGAACGGTTCGGGAATTAGCTATTGGGTCACATTAAGGCTGGACACCCTGTATATAAACTTTTAGAAATTTTAGCTGTCCTGCCGGTTTCAACTTGCACGAGTGAGAGATCATTTTCAACTCTCCGTCGTCTAAAGAACTATTTGCGCAATTCCACCGGGAGTACGAGATTAAATGGCCTTGCTCTTCTAAACATACACAGGAATGCTACCCCATCAACAGATAATATTTTGAACGAATTAGCGAAAAGTTCTCGAAGACTAGATTCCGCTGTGTAATTTAGAAAATAAATGCAAATTAGTTTGCACATTTAGTAAATATACATCGAATTTTTGCTGTACCAATTTACTCTGTTTAAAAAAAAAAAAAATTATTTTCCTTTCCAATTACAGAATTTTGTAGTTTGATCATCTAATTGGTGACTTTGTTTTACTGTTTCTTATTTTCTTGCAGTTATTTCAGGCAAATAATCAGGATATTTTAAGATTGCTACACTTAATAGAAAAAATTTGCCGAATCCAGTAGCGGATCCAGAAAAAAATTCTGGAGCAGACACAAAATTATTTTTCTCCTTTTTCTTATACTTTCATTTTAATTCATAAAATAAGTTTATCTTCTATAGTGTGAACTTAGTTCGTTGGGTAGGGGGCACGTGCCTCTCTGCCACCCTCCTCCCTGGATTTGCCAATGCACCAGTTGAAAATAGTTTTTTTCAGAAAAGTAATTCGTTATGTTATGGAAAACGTGAACTTGCGGAATTGAACCACGTGCACTCACGTGTGTGTGTATATATAATGTGTGTATGCTTATGTTTAAGTAATCGGACAGAAACCCCCCCCCCTTGAAAAAATCCTGGTTACGCCACTGGATGCCAATAATCGAGTTCTTTTAGTGAGAAATTCATCTTTTTCCATCTGTTGGGTCCTCTCAAAATTCTTTCCTCGCTGTGTCCCTGTGTATCTCCGTGGGAATAATTAGATTTGGAACTGAAAAAAAATACTCATGAAATTTATTCAAGATTGGTCAATTTAGTCAAGAAGTGAAATTCTTTTATAGTTTTGTGCTGACGCAGATATACGACACGGGTATGAAGAATAGTCCGCGGTGTTCTCATAGGAAAGAGAAATACTTTTATTTATTTTTCCACGTACAAAAATGTCTATCCCAGACAGCACAGCAAATTTGCAGCAAACTTGCAGTAAGCTTGATTTATCAAGCCAATAAACTTGAATTAAGCTTGAAAATTTCAAGCGTGTAAGCTTAGTGCAAGCTTGAATCAAGTGTTCACGTTTACACTTTCCCAACTTGCATTAAGATTGACATAGCAAGCTTGAATCAAGCTTGACATAGCAAACTTAATTCAAACTTTAAAAAATTTTCCCCCAAAAAAAATGTTTAATAATTCTTCTTAAGCGCCGGTCGGCGCTTTCGCCCCACAATTTTTGTTCCCACGCATTTTCCCCCTCTACGCTGAAACCTCTAATTATTTTAATCTGTTTCCGTCTAGCGTCCGATCTCGGGACTTAAGGGTTGGGAAGCGAGCGGTCTAACCACCATGCCAGCAACACTCGCGGTGATAAGACTAAAGTTTGAAGTGACTGTTATGGTTGTCACGCCGTTTTTTGCCGAGATTGGTATTGGCCGATGCCGATCTGCTTTTATTTTTCCAAGGGATGAATCAAAATTAAAATAATGTTATGTGTGATTTAGAGACTCTACTAATATGGAAATAAGCATACTATAAACTTAAAAGCAGCACACGTTTTAAAACTCGCAATATCGCAACACTCATGTTGGGCAATATTGGCCAAAATCGAGACAAGCGACTGATTTTGAAATCCATTTTGTAGTATATTCGTATTTTATTTTGGAAAATTTCAATATTTGGAAATATAGAATCATTTTTTTTTAATTCTATGGTCAAGTAACATTTATGACTGATGATAAATTATTTGTTATGTGGATATGGCTTTCCAAATCAAGCAGTCATCCAGTTGTATTCAAGCTTGACAGTTCAAATGACTTAAATTCGGCGGGAAAATATTAGCCGACTCATATTTTTGTAGTCTCCAAGCTTGCTGCAAGCTTAAAATAAATTGAACTGTCGAGCTTGTATTAATACGTCAAATTCAAAGAAATGTCAAGCTTGACTTAAGCTTATGTGCTGTTTGAGATGTGGAATTCGCTGAACGGTAAAAGGTTAAAATCCCGAATCATGAAATTGCTGTGAACTTTACCCCATGCGAGATCTAGCGTGGGCAAGAAATACTAAGAGCCACTTTTTTTTTCGTCCCTAACCAGCTCTGATCTCTGTTTATTCCGTTTAAAAAAGTCGTTAAAATTTTGAGGAAAATAAATTTTAGAACACTCTCAATCTCCATGACCGCATCCCTTTCCAATAAATTCTGGATAGGACATATCTTAGTTTTATCAGGTTGTAACGAAAGTTTTCCGCCATATCTGCCTGAAAAACTAACTTCTAACTCCTTAGATAACTGTTTTCGAACTTTCGGTAGCAAACCTGCACAGTGTCACGTGATACAACAATAGTACTTAAAGCTGTACTCATAATTCGTTGATATTGTGTAGCTGACTTTTTGCAACACAACTGAAAGTAAATGATGGTTCTAATCCTCTAGAGGGATAGTTCCATTGAGACACCTTATACTTAATGATAACTATATATTTTACAGATTTCACAACACAGTGTTATAAAGTAAACCTCTTTCTTTCAAATGCCAAAAAACGTTCGACAAAATATGGGCGAATACGCCAACGAGAACTGTGTGCTGACGATGTTTGCGGTGGCGGGAAACTTTCGTTACAACCTAATAATATTTTCCCGAATGAGAGCCCCTTAGAAAGTTCTCCGCCTCCGATGCGTCTCTGCAGGCAGATGTGTGCGATTAGTTCTAACGCGAAAACTCCTGACATTTTCCCATTCATGCCGTTTCCAGTACAACTCCTCAAACTAGAGCTGAAGCAAACCGCATGTATTCGGTACTAAGATACGGATAATCACTCAGACTCGAAGTAACGAATTGTTACTTTTCGGTTGATATCGTTACTCGATCCGAAGGTTTCGGATCGAGCAGCTTCGAACTTCGAATACAGACTGCGAGGCGAACTAGGGGGGAAACAGGTTCCAGTAATCGAGTATTTGTTACTGGCAGTAACTGGATATCGGATCGCGGTTTCAAGGGGGAAAATGACTTTCGAGTGTGCATTTCGGATCGACCAGGTTCGAACTTCGAATACAAAACTGCGGGAGGGAGAAAATGAATTTCGGTATTTGAGTAATAGTATGTTCCGTTCCGTTACTAGATACCGGAAGTATTATGGATTCTCGCTGTTTGAAGGGAAAAATCAGTTTCGGTATTTGAGAAGTAGTATGTTCTGGTTGCAATTCGCTTGTGCCGAGCCGGATGGTATCGTTTTGATGAGGTTTGGAAGAATCCGTATGTATCGTTACAGTTATGGAGATGGATATACTATCTGCTGCTCTATTGATATGGGTCGTACAATGGGGGGATAGGATCCGGTGTATAGCATGTTCTCATGCGCAGTTGAACTTTTTTTGCGGGGGGGGGAGGGGGTGTTCTTATAATTGTAGAGGAGCAATACATATAAGAGAAGCATGTTAGTAAGGGGTGCTAATTTCGGGCTTTCTAACATTTTGGTACTAAATAGTGGTGCAATCAGAATTCTTTCTTTCAGGGTGGTTCCGAAGCAGGATTGCGAACTTAACTTTTTCTTTTTTTTTTTTAGCTAGAATCGAAATATGAGTAATAAATAACAAATTATTTAAATACACCTTTTAGAAAATATATTTTTATAAAGTAAACGAATTCACACATTTTTATTATTTAAAATATTATTTGGAACTAAAAAAAATATTTAGCATGGAAACCTAAACACATTTTTTAAGTAATTGTTTAAAAAATATATAAAAAATTGTGAGCGACCCGGGATTTCTATGCCCACTCCTGCGTAAGCCACTGGTATTAAAATAATTCAATGAAGTTCAGTATGTTTCTAAAATGTCGGCGTTTAGGGGGCCATCTGCCCTATTTTATGGTACATTTTATTCCATGAACTCATGGAATACGCATAGCCCGGTGCAACCATTCTTTCTGTATGAAAGGAGTGATAATTTTTGTTTAAAGAATGCTCTCATATATGCACCCACAGAAGGGGCTAACCCCTTTCATCCCAAAAGTGCAGAAATAGAACTGGGAAATATCTTAAAAATAGGTAATTCTCATTGAATAAAATAATTTTAATTTAAAATATGGTAATTTTTAATTTACTTCGAAAAATGGTCCAGCAAAAGAAGTTTTTGATATGAAATAAGAACTCACAAATAATAAAGATATTATGCTTTTAGAGACGCAAAGTAGTTGATATCATACTGAGATCCCCTGCCCTGTGAATTTTATATATGTGGCCCAATCCCTGAATTTCAGTATTCGAGAACCCGCTCCCAGAAAAAACACGAGTCACAAGCTTTCCTTTACACTTTTTATGATAAGAATGAACAGGTTAAACCAGCGTTCAGAATTTAAAAAAGGGGGGGTTGAGAAAAAAAAAAGAATGGCATATGTCTTTGGAAGATTTCTATGTACACTCAGTAATTCGGATAATTTAGCATTGTATAAAACCATAAATGTGTATAAAAACAATCTGTAAATCAGAGAAAATAAGCTCTAAATACAACTTTGTACAACTTCGCTAAAAAAAATTCTTTTTGGTTATGGATTTATGTATGGGCGGCATATACCCATAACAACACTGTCCCGGATGTGTTGTTATGGGGCACTATATAACACCCTATTACCGATTCTATTAGTAGTAACGAAAGTAACGAGTAACGAATACTTAGTAACGAATAGCGAACATCTAAGTAACAAATACATACGGATACTCATTTTGTCGTTACTTTTACAGCACTACCTCAAACTACTTTTCTATCTCGGTGAGATGTCTTCGTCTCCGCACTCCATCGGTCACAGCACCCAATAGTTCTCTAAGAATCTTTCGTTCAAAGATAGCCAGCTGTTCTGCTGTGCTTTGGTCAAAGTTGTTGTTGTTGTTGTTGTTGTGAACACGTATATTGGATTTGTGTGCTTGGCTCGAGGTCCGCTTATACAGGGTGGCTACCAAATTTCTGAAAGTCAATTTCCTGACTTTTTCCTGACTTTTGAGAGGTCCCGGGAAAAAAATTCCTGACCAAATAATTTTACTTTGGGGAATTGCACAGTGTCTCTATATTCGCATATTTTGTACAACTTCTTGAAATCAATTTTAACTAAAGTATACAGGATTTAGCTTTCATCGATTGAGAAACAGAAGTAGTCGCACTTTCTGATAGAATTAACTAACTGTTCTTGGAAATACGGTCCTAAGCCATAAGTTACCAAGTAAGTTAAGCCATAAGTTACCAAGTAAGCTAATTTGTCTTTTACTCTCCCGTCACGATGGATGAGCCCCCTTTTTCCCTCCTTATACAAACACATCGATTGATGCTTTCGCGGTCCGAAAAATGCGTTGCAGTTGCTTTCGGTTTTGAGTCTGACAATTAGAGAGAAAGGGTAAAAAAACAGGACACGAAAAAAAAATTGATTCTTTTGGTGAATTTTCCGGACCCATTATCCAATTTCCCGGTTTTTTCCAGACTTTCCGGACCCATTTTCCAATTTCCCGGCTTTTTCCAGACTTTCCGGATTTTCCGGAGCGGTAGACACCCTGTTATAAATCTTCGTCAGTAGGACAACTCGAGGGGGGGGGATGCCCTCCGTGGGGGGCCTTTCTAAGGGGGTCCTAACCCGTATGCACGCTCAGTTTCGGAGAAAACCACGGAAAATTCCGAACGGTTAGATCGACGGACGAGCGATGAGACCCGAAGCCGAGACCTTCACACTTCGCCGTCTACCATTTCCAGTGACATAACCACTGTGCCATCATGGTGTGGCCTTTAGTCAAAGTCCAATGTCTCGGATCCATAAGAAAAACCAACAATAAAGCTGTGAACGAGGGGAGTCGGTGCCTGAAAAGTTAAGGGCCTGTCCTCCTCTCCGTTAAGCGTACGGTCCTGTGTTCGATTCCCACTTTTCCCCTGGTTGTTTGTGTTTGACTTTATGAATTGTATAACTTCTTTTTTTTGCACTAGTCATTGGCCGCATTCGTAAACGCCAAACGAGTTACACTCGTGCAACGAGTTTCTATCTAAGGTGTTCGTAAAAGAAACTGAGTGCATTCAGTTTATAAACTACAGCATTCGAATATAAAACTGAGTGCGTTTAGTCTCAAACTAAGTAACCTCAGCACAGAGTAATTTCATCCAGTTGTTGAGAAGATACACTTGCTGCACATTGTTTTTCTTTAGAAATGACGCCCGTTGTTATGGAAAAGTATGTTGTTATGAAACGTATTTTACGTTTGCTGAAGCTGCGTATATTATTTTTTCGAAGAGGAAATTCATGCATACTTTGAAACTGCAATGAAGGTACATCATTTTTCAAAGGTAATCATTTTCTTGTATTTTTCATTTTAGCCAATTCAAAATTGCCTATTTTAATGTTGAGATTGAAGTTGATTTAAAACGTTATGAGCGAAATTGGAACTTCTCTTGCCAAATACTTTTGAAAAAAATGTAAGTTTAAGTTGAAATTTCTAAATTTTGATAAATGCACTTCAATGATGGCCATTCTTTCTCTTTAAATCCTGTTTATGTTATATTGAGTATGTAGTAAAAAGTCCTCCAGAAAAATAACAACATGCGCAAATTGTAAACAAGCACATCTCCTAGGAGACGCCACTGAATAAACTGAAGTTGTTCGTAAAGGCAATCTAAACTGATAGCACTGAACAAACGCATTCCAGTTTTCTTACGAAGACTCGTTCAATGAGTTTGTCTTTACGAATGCACCCATTGTGCTGTCTATTTTATTCGACGAGGACCTATGAGCGGTAACTTGGAAACAAGCTAAAGAGTTCGAAAATGAATGAAGTCCAAATACAACAGTTAAAGGAAAACTTTAAATACGGCTAAATACTTTGATCGGAATGTTTGAAGAAAGACAATCATCCAGCACCGTCGCCGAGAAAGGGTAGGTAAGACCACATGGTTTTCCTGCTACTGAGCTACCAGTAGGTAGAGAATTCTGAGGGATTCCAGTATTCAGGAATTCCTTTCCCTCGCTACAGACCCTTGCGCAGAAGAATTTCGACAGATGGATCTTCGAGAGCAAGCCTAGGATACTGAAATGTGTGTTTGAAGGAGACGGCAACGATGACAGCGAATCAAAACTGTAAACAAATGCAAAACATTGTCATCGAAAGATAAAGAACTTTAAGAAGATAAGATCCAGCTCCATCGCCGAAGAAGGGTAGGTGAAATCTTATGATTTCGCTTTTCTACTCCACCCGTGTGTCATCTGCTATTGTTGTGCAAAAATCACCAATGAGAGTACTTTTCAGATGCTTGATGATCGGATTTTACGTATCCATTTTCTAGCAGCCATCTTGTTGCGTGTTCAGTTAAATAAACATCCGAAATTTGCAGTTGTGTCATGATCGCAAGCATTATCTAAGTTTTTTCTATGGTAACGATCTCCTTTCACGTTAAGTTAGACATCTGACGAATGAGAATAGAGTTGTATGTGAGGGTATGGGGGAGGGGGAATGCAACTTTGTATGTTTTGCACTTACTTTGTTTGGGCGTAGTGAATGTTTTCATGGTATGAATGAGCTGTAAAGGATAGTATGTGCTCCTAAGGGCCCCACTAGGACCACTCGGTAACATAATTGAGACAATGATATTCTGTAATAGTTGCAGATGCCAAAATGTGTTTACATACTAAACATTCTGCCTTGTAAATTCTTTTCAAAAGTACATTTAAAAGCCCACCGGCTTGATTATTGGTAAAAGTAATTTTTTATGTGATTATCATACTTTGTTTTCCTCCTTTTTAAGCAGTTTACTATTTTTTAAATCTTTTCTGCGTTCATGTTAGAAATACCCTTATACAAGACGAGCAGAACTTTCGTTGGAGTTTGTAAAGCTGTTTCGTGTGATATGAAACGGGAAGAAATTTCATCAGCATCCAGTCTGAAATTTGGAGGGTGATAATGTGTATCTGTCATTTCTGTAATGGGTAAAAGTTTTTAAAAACTTACAGAATGGATGTTTTGGATTCCTACAAATGGATCTAAATAAAATAGTAAGAAAAAGAAAAATGGAAGTCTGAAATCAGATACTTCTGAAAAATCACTCAGGCCAGGTTTAGTTTGGAAAGGCCCCAAAATAAATAAAATAGTTCAAGACAGAATCTAATGGGCCCGACCAGCGGCCTAGCGCATAAAGCTTTAAACTGGGAAACTCAGGGTGCCTGGTTCAAAACCAGCTCGCGTCAGCCGATCTAACCGATAGGAGTTTTCCGTAGTTTCCTCCGAAACGCAACGTCAATACGAGTTAGGGTGCCTTAGAAAGACCCCCACGGAGGGCACCCCACCTCTCGGCCTAGATACCTCGTGCAGATATTGGGCCATAATCCCACAACAGAATCTAATGGACGTTCAAACACGTTTTTTTTATAACATTAACTACTAATAAGTAAAAAATATGGATGGTGAAAAAATAGAGTAAATGAATAAATAAATCGTGTCAAAAGCATGTACTCTAAAAACACTTTCCAACAGAATCTTGTTTCTTTACGTTCTACCACGTAACAGATTATTAACTTTTCGCTACCATCGTTGCAAAAACGCAAAGGAAAGGATTACATGGTTTAAAATATAAAACTGTTTAAAAGACTTTTCAACGATACTTTTCTTTAAAACGTAACCAGTCGAAATTCATTGTTGAAGCAGAACTGCTTTTTCATTTAAAATTTACTAAAAATTTATTTCTTTGAATTTCATGTTTTTTTTCTTTTTTGGAGGGGGGAAAAACTTTACTTTTCGGTACACCCGATAGAATGAACGTTATATTTAGCGTCGGTGCTTCGCGGTTTCTAAACACTCTATGAGTCCTTGAGTCCACTTAACCCTCTGAGGCGCAACCCTTTCCCAATGCTGAAAAAAGGGTAGCCGTTGCCATCGCTCGACTTAACTACCAGCAAGAGGGTGGACGATCGAAACGTTCATCGCGTGCCACTGATCCAGAGACCCTTTTTTGACACAGCTGGCTGTAACGTTCGTCCGCCATCTTGCTGGTAGTGAAATCGAGCGATGGCAACGACTGCCCTTTTTTCAGCATTGGGCAATCTATCCAGCTGTTCTCGAATTATTTTCTAATTTCTCTCTAATTTCAGCAGATGTCAGTGCTGTTTAAAATAATCGCGACCCTTTTTTGATGGGAAAGGACGTGCTGAAAAGTAAAGGATTTTCGTGGAGCTGTATCACACGCCACTATTTTTATAGAAATCCAATCTAGTCTTCGTGACTGGCAACAGTCAAAACGTCAGAGTTTGGGGTTCCCAGAGAGGGATCACTGCGCGTTAAAGGGTTAAATATACCGTTGAACCCATGTCCAACCTGTTCCCTCTCATCACTGAAGGACCCCACCGGACCGAGTGGATAAGACACCGAACATGACAGATAGCTGAAGGTCCGGGGTTCTGGACGACTGTGCGGCTGTCGATCTAATGGTCTTAAGTTTTAGGCGGTTTGGGAAGCAACTTCGGTCCGAGAAGGAGAGTCTCCTCCGTTGCATCTCTTCAGCGATGCGAGCGAACAGGCTAAGCACGGATTCGAGTTTACAAAAGGAACGTTAAAAAAAACAATGACCCATTTCCAAATGCAATGAGATGACCTCCGTTTGTTAACGACAGCGAAACCTGTGTACAACGATGCTGTTTAGAGCGATCAACCTCCTTATAACGATCCTTTCTTGGGTCCCGACGAAATTCTTGTTTACTTAACCCTTTAACCCTTTAACGCGCAGTGATCCCGTTGTGGGAACACCCAACTCTGAGGTTCTGACGGTTGCCAGTCGCGAAGAATAGATTGGATTTGTATAAAAGTAGTTGCGGGTGATAGAGCTCCATAAGAATCCTTTACTTTTGAGCACGTTATTTCCCGTAAAAAAAGGTCACGATTCTTTTGAACAGCACTGACATCTGCCGAAAAATGGAAGCATGCGAGAACAGCTGGATAGATGCCCCCATGCTGAAAAAAGAGCAGTCGTTGCCATCGCTCGACTGAACGACCCGCAAGAGGGCGGACGATCGAAACGTTCATCGTGTGCCACAGATCGAGAGTGCTGTGCCTGCCCAGCCAGCTGTCGTCCAAAAAGGGTCTCTGGATCTGTGGCACGCGATGAACGTTTCGATCGTCCGACCTCTTGCGGGTCGTTCAGTCGAGCGATGGCAACGACTGTCCTTTTTTCAGCATTGGGAAAGAGTTGCGCCTCAAAGGGTTCAATGGTGCAATGGCAACGGCTGCACTTTTTCGACATCCGGGAAGGAGTTGCGCTTCAAAGGGTCCATGTATTTTGAACGTGTCTGCATTGGTATTCACTTTCTAGAAGCATCTGTCTGCAGTGATCCTTTTAACTCTTACAAACAGTTTAATAAAGCCTTGGTACAGAACATACTGCACGATGATTGCAGTAGGAGAAGAGGAAAAGTAAGCCTTTTGAGTCATCCAGTGCCTCGTTCATCTTGAATTTTGAAGTTAAAAAGGCAGATTATATATATCTAGATAGATAGATATATACAGGGTATCCCAAAAACAGATCTCTGCGCCTATTTCTGACGAAAGGCTGACATTTTATGCATCCCCTCATTCAATGTAGGGAGCGCATTTTACTTTTTGGGAATTTTGCATTTGGATGGGGGCCGTCTAAAAATTGAAACTTTGTATCGATTGAGACTGCATCGCCTGAAAATGTTAATAAACTTCTTAAATTCTGCAGCTTTTTTTTTACGTAACTTTGTAGTTCATTGTATAGGTCTATGATCAATATTGTCTATGATCACTTCATTCCATCCAAGGAATGAAAACTTCGGTCAGTGATTTTGGGACCCCCTGTCTATACAGAGTGTCCAACAAGATCCCATGAACTCTTGCTCGGCCAGATTCTTCTCTCGGAGTCCTTAAAAAATATCCAAAGAACCCTAACACTAAGACCCATCCTTTTCGAAAAAAAATACGGGCAAAATCTAGAAGGGGCCCAATACGAAGAAAACCTCTCACGCAAGTATGAACTGAGCGTAAGTATTTGCATAGGTTTGTAGGAAGCCATTTTCAAAATGTTCTGCATGCCTGTCGAGGCATGCATGCGTGAGTCCCGTCGAGGCTCACGGCTCGCGTTGCATCCACCTGGTGTCCACAAAAGCGTGAAAGGGAGAACTCATTTTTTAGAGTCACCCCGTCTCGGTCGACGAACTCTGTCAGACGTCCACTGAACCCTTTAACGGGCAGTGTTCCCGCTCTGGGAACACCCAACTCGGACGTTTGGACAGTTGCCCGTCACGGAGAATCGATTGGATTTCTATCAAAAGAGTGGCGGGTGACAGAGTTCCACGAGAATCCTTTACTTTTGAGAACGTTCTTTCCCGTCAAAAAAAAGGGTCACGATTCTTTTGAACAGCACTGACATCTGCCGAAAAATGGAATGCGAGAACGTGCTGGATAGATGGCCCCATGCTGAAAAAAGGGCAGCCGTGGCCATCGCTCGACTGAACGACCCGCAAGAGGGCGGACGATCGAAACGTTCATCGCGTGCCACAGATCGAGAGACCCTTTTCTGTCGCAGCTGGCTGTGCGGCACACAGCCGGCTGTCGTCAAAAAAGGGTCTCTCGATCTGTGACACGCGATGAACGTTTCGATCGTCTAGCCATCTGGCTGGTCGTTCAGTCGAGCGATGGCCACGGCTGCCCTTTTTCCAGCATTGGGAAAGGGTTGCGCCTCAAAGGGTTAAGAAGACATTCAAACAGTGCTTTGGGCCTATTTTATGCTCTCCGTGAGAAGAATAGGGTTGTCCAGATCTCAGCCAGACCTGTTGGGACACCCTGTATAGAGTTGCAGTTCTATATCGGAGATAAAAGGGCTAAAATGAGTTTTGTGCTTTCAGGTTGAAGGCCGTGGAACCGGACCACAGTTGAGAAGACGGCGCCTGGTGAGTACGCCCCCTCTCGTTACTCCAGGAGGAAGGAGGAGGAAGAGGCATAAGGAGGAAGGCTCTCCTAACTCTGGATCGCCCGTAGGACTGTGTGCGCGGTTCCAGTTAGGATAGCCTTCCTTCGGGATAAGGAGTATCACGTGGCCTAAAAGGCAAGAGGGGTTTACGTTATTTCGTTCAATGAAAGCAGTCCTATTGACATGTATAATTCTGTATTGACATGTATTGACATGACATTCTTAAGCTTTTAGATTTTTAGTTTTATTCTTATTTCATGTTTGTATATATTTTCAATTTTTAATTCGCTTCATCATTGCGGGTGAAATAATTCAAACTTTGTAAAAAAAAACACGCGTCTATGACACGCAATCGTCTATAAAACGTAAAATAGCACGCAACGATCCAGATGGGCTTATCGTCAGTCTGCGCGTTTCGATGTCCATGGACAGGGTGGGCGTTTGGGTTCCACGTTCGATGAGTATCTACGTCCCACAGAGGTGCCGGGCTGATTTTTAAAAATGGCAATGAAAAAAAACGGGCGTTTTTATTGGATTTGAAGGGCTTTTTTGACGAGCGGAATCCTTTTCCCTTTCTGTGGAGATAGGCTTAAGGCGAGGGAACTTGCTGATTTCTGACTGGGTCACGCCGATTTTCCAAACATGGAAACCGTCGGCGTTTTTATGGCTTTCGATCGAGTGACGGTTCGACTTTTTCTCTAGGTTTTGACACTCTGTCCTTCTGTTGTGGGAGGCCTTATCCTCTGGGGTCCTAGAGTGTCACTCCATATTTCAGTATACTACTAAAATGATACGGTTTCAGTAGTGGGTTATGCATTTTTTTAACCTTTTTTTTTTATTTCTAACTAAAGGCCGGTTACAAACTTTGAATGGAGATCTGCTCCGAGTTCGGATGGAGTCTAAACTTGTTGATCTGCGTGTCCAAACAATTCAATTTTGTGTTTTAGATCGGTTTACTAGAACGCACAGTATGGATCTTTCACTGGCCGATCGGGCAGCATGAGGGTGCGTGGTTTTCACGCCCTGTAAGATGTTAAGCTAAGCTGGATGGGGGGACCTCTTTGTCTCCCGCTGGAGCGATATTTTGCCAAAAGTGTGTGTCTATCAGCATGTATGCGTGAGGGATTGTGTTTCGCGTGTGCATGAATCCGTTTATGTGTATGCATGCAGGTGTGTGTTTGCGTATGTAAGTACGTAGGTATGCAGGCATACGTGTTTGTGCACGAGTCGTGTGTCCATGTGTTTTGTTTTTTGAGTTTTAAGTAAGTACATGTCTGAGTTTTAAGTATGTACATGTGTGATTGCGTTGGGTGTATACATAACTGCGTTTGTGAGTAGGTATGCCGACTTGTTTATGAGTGTGCCAGTATGCATGCACGTAGGTGATGGAGCATGAGTGTGTCCCTGTGTGTATGGGACCCTGTGCATGTGAGTGTTTTGAGTGTGTAAGTGTATGTATGCATGTGTGTTTGTGAATGAATTCTCTGTGTGTGTGTGTTGCTTGCTTGCTTGTGCATGAATGGATGAGTGTGCATGTGAATGTGTGTTTGTATGAGTGAATGTGTCACATAGTGTGTGTGTATGCTTGCTTGTGCATGAATGGATGAGTGTGCCTGTGTATGTATGTTTGTGCGAGTGAATGAATCCCCGTCGAAGTGCGTATGGGCACCCATCTCGAAGCGGGTGCTTGGGATACCACGTGACCGTCGAGGTCCTGCACTCGAAGGAGGAGAAGTGAATCCGCGCGGCCGCCTCATGTGGCATCGTGCGGGCTGGCTCACTGGACTGCGTCGTGCCGAGCGCAAGGGAAGGTTTAGGGGGCAGACAGCCCGATTTTGCGAACATCCATGACTTCTGGTTAGAAAAAATGAATTCGAACGTGAACCCTGCTAAACACGCTCTTTGTGTTTAGGAATCACCGACTCGGTTTACACTCACGTGAATTTTTGTGAATGTGTACGTGGGGGCTCGATTTCTGACACAAGAAGTACAGGAGCTCAAGTTGGGTGTACTGTAAAATGCAACAAAAATGACCTAGTTCGCAGTATGAAAATAATCCAAAAGACTTTCGATGCAGTAAGGTCTATGGATACATTCCATTCATAAAGAGTCTGTGGTCCACGACTATTTTGGCTATGCCCAGAATCTCGCCAACTCTCTCGAGATTTTCATCTTTTTTCCGAAATATCGCCCCATTCAATGCCGAAAATAAATCTTTCAAACGGAACCCAGCTGGGCGATATCTGAAACATTGAGCTAAAAATAGCTCAACCTTAGTCTAATAGCTATACTGTATCCCTTCCAAATAAACATAAGATTAGATGAAGTAAACGAAAACTATTGAAGATGTATTAGGAAGTGATGGGGTGGCCCCATTAGATTTTTTATATATACCTTAGACTTTGCTTCGTTATATTTTGCCTCCGTTAAACTTGGACGCTGACGTTCGAGTTCCCCTCTAAAATGGGCCCCGTAAGCCAGACTAAAAGAACAAAAAATGAAAACTTGGTTGTTCTGACTTTGTCCTTTCAAAGCCCCGTGAGGACTCAAAATTCCGACATCTTGGCTGCTATTTTGATCCACGAAGAATCCATTGGATTTCAATAAAATACTGAAGGAGGACATAGCTACACGAAAGTCCTTTTCTAATGAGTGCATCCTTTCCCTTAAAAAGGATCGTTTATTTGGAAAATGGACGTCAAAATCATTGTTATCAGCATCAGCATCTGCATTGGACAATGAGATGAAAATAGACATCGATGTAGAAGAAAAAATCGATAAGACTTGTCCAATGCTGAAAAAAGTGTAGCCGCTGCCACCGCTCGATGGAACTACAAGCAACAGGGCGTTCGATCGAAACACCCACGGCGTACCACGCAGCTCGAGAGCCTGTCTGACACAGCCGGCTGTGCGGCAAATCTGTGCGAACGAGTTCCATCGACCGGTGGCGACGGCTGCACTTTTTTCGGCATTGGGGAACGGTTGAGCTTCAAAGAGTTCATTCTTGAGTATTTAAGTCTTTTTATAGTAATAATTGTAAGAATAAATAACTATACTCTTGTTTCGTCTTGCTTTATTCGTGAAAATCTACGTACCTCTTTGCTTTCTAAAAAGATAAAAGGAACTACGGGCTGCTGCTCCTTCCCCGTTTCCATGAGATTTTGTGGATGCGCTCTGCAGCGCTCTTAAAATCCACCCAGTTTTTGAGCGTCGACGTAACTTGTCTACGCAAGATGGGTCACGCCCAGGCACTTTTCAAATGCGCTTGCGAGATAATGAGGGGGGAAAGGGGGCGAGAATAAAATGTTAAAAGTCGCACAAGGTTTGCCATTTTTGATAATGGTTTGGTGCCAAACAGTGGCGCACCCAGGATTTTAGCTTAGGGGGGACTGGGCTTCAAATACTGCTGAAATCGGTTATAGTGACCTCAATTATAGTTATAACGTCAAAATATTCGGTACTAGACTACTTGCCCATGAACACATACTCACGAGCAGTGTAAATCATTATAGAGACAAATAATTATCTGCTCATTTCAGTGATGTTTTAGCCGAGTTTAATTGTGTTTCATATACTAACTGTAAATTTTTACTTAAGAACTATCATCTTTTTTTGGTAAAAGGTATTTTAGGAATAATTTGAAGGCAATTTTAAAAACGAAAACAAATAAATCATTTGACAATTTCCAATTTTTAATGCTTTTCAATTCTAACTTTCCACCTTTAGGGGGGGCTTGAGCCCCCATAACCCCCTCCGTGGGTGCGCCTATGGTGCCAAACAATAAGTCTTCAAAACCGAACCCATCTTGGCGATCTCTTCCAAATTGGGCTAGAAACGGGCAAGCGCGACAGTTTATTACAAAGTATAGTTAGAAAATGCCTGTCGAAGATAGTAAAATAGTTTTAGTAGGCGATTTTAATATGGGTTCCAAGTACGAAGAAGTGTTTTATGGAACAGGGAAGACCAATACGGTACACTCATACATTATGATGTACTTTCCAATTTATAAAGGTGAAGTATAGTTAGAATATGCCTGATGAAGACTGTCAAACAGTTTTGGAGAGTGATTTAAAATGGATTTCGATTCTAAAGATGTGCTTTAAGGAACCAGGAAGAAAAATAAGGCACACTCGTGAATAATAATGCACTTTCCAACTGAATGGAATAAGGAAGAAAAGTAGGGACGACGCATGGATTATGATACGCTTTTAATATATAGCACGTTAGTGCGTATTTAAAGTACGAAAGAGTTTCGGATTTTATTTTTATTTATTTTATATTTATTTTATTTTATTTTATTTTTGTAAAAATGACCCGCTAGTCTCACTCTGTGGGAGATGGCCGGCGAAACAAACAGGTCCGCCGTGTTAGATTAGACGACAGTGGGGATTCAAAATGAACTGCTGTCTGCCGTTCCGACACTTCTAAAATATAGAACGGACCAGTACGACACAGAATTGGAACTACGTTTCATGGGCAGTTTTCTTTTGCAAACATCCCTCCATCCGTTCCACAACGCAGGTCATCTCATTTTACCAATACATACATATTATTATTCGATCTATTTCGTAATTTTGTAATAGGCGTTCAGATTTCTTAAATTCGGCTGTTAATCGAAATCAATATCTATTGTTCATAGAATTTCTTTTGTTTTGCAATGTTTTTTAGACCGTGTGTACGGACCCGTGAAGTCAGGGAGTCACTGGTGCTATCAATCTATTGATTTAAACAAAAAAAAATTGATATTTTACGTTTAACCGCGAAAAATGTAAACTGAAAATAAATAAAGAGTGCATATTTCATGGTTGGAAGTCTAATTTATGTTGGAAACCAATTCTAAATTTTAAAAATCTTTTTTTTTTTTCTGTACTTACAGCAGGAGTTGTACCGTGGTCGGAAGTTCGAGGGGCGATGATTTGATTTTCTCCCAGCACCCCTCAAATCTAATTGGTTTAGATAGTATTTTATTAGCATCCAATACCATCTTGATGCTAATAAATAGCAATTAAATTTTTTTTAAGTAAAAATCAATAAGTATATTTACTATTTCGTTTCGTTTTAAATTTAAAAAAAGAAAAGAAAAATAAACAATTATTTCAGAGAAGCATAATAAAATTCCAATTTTAAGAAGTTGTTCACAACTTTGAATTTTTATTTTCAAAAATGTAATGTACAAATTTTCAAAAAACTAATTTTTCTAAATTTTGGAGTTGAAATTTTAGAAATTAAAAAAAAAGTACAATTTTTAAATGATTAAGTTTCAGATAGGTAGCAATTTGCCGATTGTTTTTCTGACCAGACTTGCAAATATAAAACATAGGCATTTTTGTTTACTGTTTAGGTGTTGGAGTCAATGGACTTTCAGTTTAATGACTATAACATAAAACTGTAGAAAGCCTTCTGAGGGAATTATTTTCAAAATTCTGTATTGAACAAAATTAATTGAAAATTAAAATTTTTAGAGCCTTTACAAGTAAAATTAGGTCTGTTTTATTTTCTAGGATTTTTCATACATGCAGAGTGGATAAGATATGTGCGTGAGTAACAAAAGCATTGTTTTTTAAAAACCATGTAACTTAATTAAAAATCACTTTTTGCTATTTATGTGAAATCTCGCTGAATTCAATTTTAAATTTATGCATTGAGGCATTTTGTTATTTGTTTAACCTGTACATTAACACCTTACGAAAATTAATAAGTAGAAATGTAAGCGTTGTTACTTTTTGAGTTGTGTTTAAAGAACTTTCAGATGCATGTTTATGTTTCCAAGCGAGTGCAGTTTTGCTTCAAAGACAGCTTTCTACACATATTTAGTTAACTTTGAAATTATTGTTGAATGTTTATTGAAAATCCATGAAAACTTACCCTTATACTTTTTCTTCCTGCTGATTTTCTTTCAAGTGTTAAATGATCACTATTAAATTTCAACAGTTTTGAATATATATGTACTTGTAGATGTGTCACTTATTGTAAAATGTAGCAAGCATTTGTGATCATTATAAAAATATCTTTATTGCTTTCGTTTTAAATTTATGTATTATTTTGGGTCTTGTTTATATATACTGTAACCTCAGAGAGGAATAAAACGTTTTTTTTTTCTTATTACATGGAAAAATAGTAGATCTACGGTGATATTTTTTATGTTTGCTGTTTTATGTAAAGTTTTATGGACATTGACAGAGTCTATCTAAATATTTGTTATATGACTGTGTCATTTTAGATACAAAACAGCACTGAATGTTGAATGGAAATGAGTAAAAACGTTTATTTTGATGCTTTTTTCTCTCTTTTGTTTCTGGAAAATTCCTTTCAAATGTGAGATAACTGAACTTCAATCATTCTATTTTCATTTGTTTATATGTCCCTTAATGCACATTGTACTGTGCATAATACTTAAGAAGATTTATATATTAAAAATCTTGTATATATTTTTAATGTCTGTATGTCCATCAAAATGGAAGGTTCTGCCATATACCGTTGGGCTATTGTGCGAATAAATGAATCAATAACATTAGAATGTCCAACTTTTAAAGAAAAAAGTTTCAAGCTTTTTAAAAATAAATTAAAAACAGATACCGTTACTTTTGCATGTTGGCTGCCGGGAACAGTCCAGTTCATCCTGGTGCCACGACCGTGTTGCTTATCCCTAAAGGCACTCTCTTGAAAAGAGATGAAATATGTCTATCCAGTGAGATTTTTGTATTCAAGACGTTTTGTACAAAAGTGTTTCATATTCTTTTATATGTATTTTATTTTACCCATAGAAATAATAAGAAGAAATAAAGCATTGCTTGAAAAAAAAAAAAAAAAAAAAAACTAGAATTGTACAAAAAAAAAAATTTAAGTCATTGCTAAAAAATTAATTTAAAAACGTTGCTTAAAAAAAGCTTTGCTTAAAAAATGCTTTAACAAAAAAAGAGTATTACTTTTAAAAAAGTATAAAAAGGTGCATTGTATAAAAACATACATTTGTATTTAAAGGTCTGTAAACAGGCAAAAATTATATCATTTTGTTGTAAAGCTTGTAATATTACGTGCATTGAGTTGCTAGTGATACTCACGGCATCCAAGTGAAACACTGTAGAATGAAAAGCATGAACACATCACCGGTGATTTAAATTTGTTATTGACAAAATATCGTTAATATACTGCAGATCAATACAAATCAATTTATCTCACATCTATTATTATAGTTTCTCTCCGGGCGGCTCCTCCGGCAGCGGTCAGGTCCTTTAAACTCGGTTCCCATCAAGAACACCGAAAGTGAAGTAGCACCGACCTAGGTCAGTGCTTGGGAGGGTGACCACCTCTCTCGACTGGACTGCTGTGGGAGTGTGCACGCTGAAGGGAGTTTGAGCGAGTAAAAGCTGTCGTGGTTGCGACGTCCTCTCTGTTGGAACGATAGCTGTGAGGGGACCGGCCCAGGTGCTAAGTCTCTCATCTGAAATGAGCTCAAAATTAGTAAACCCATGATGATTAGGCACCTCCAGAATGAAACGGTGAACATCTTCGGCCCTTTTAGTGGTCAAACTTCTGCAGCTGAACCGGAAATTAGAAAGGGAAAAAACGTCCCTGCTGTTGGAATAATGACCCCTTTTTTTTCCAACGGCAGCCAACATGTTAACATAATGTATTTAAAGTGTATGACGCACACTCTAAAGACAACTATTAAAAAAAAAAAAGATTTAGTCCTGGTAAATGAAGTTCCAAAAGTAATGACTAATATGGACATATCTTTATTTTAAAAATGATCCCCTTTATTTGTAGTTTGCATAGTATTGAACACTTTGAGCCCGATCATTTTTCGGGTTTGTCTTTGAAATATCTGTGTTATTGGCAGAAATAAATAAAAAGATATGTAAACTTTTGTTACCTTTTTTTTTTTAATTGTGCAAAACATTTAGAGTTATGTTTTTATTATTTATACAGTTCAGATTTTGCTTCAAATCAAGCTTTCAACTTATATTATAGTTAACTTTGAAACTATTGTTGTGAATTTTTGTTGAAAATCAAAGAAAATTTATCCTGATACTTTTTCTTCCTGCTCATTTTATTTCAAGTGTTTTGTGACCACTATTTAAACTTTTTTTGCCAGTATTAAACAGTCAGCTGTTTTAATTATATTTCTACTTATAGATGCGTCATTTAATGTAAAATGTAGCAAACATGGGTGATCATTGTAAAAATATCTTTATTGCTTTCGTTTTAAATTTATGTATTATTTTGGATCTTGCTTATACATACTGTAACCTCCCCATGGGAATAAAAGCGTTTCTTTTTCTTATTGCATGGAAAAACAGTAGATCTATGGTAATGATTTTTATGTTTGCTGCTTTATGTAAAGTTTTAAGGACGTTGATAAAATTTGTCTGAATATATTTTATATCACTGCGTCATTTTAAATACTAAACGCCACTGAATGTTCGTTGGAAATCAGTAAAAATGTTTATTTTGATGTATTTTCTCTCTTTTGTTTCTGAAAAATGCATTTGGAATGTGAGATAATCACCGCTGAATTTCAACTATTCTTTTTTCATTTGTTGATATGTCACTTAATTGTACTATGCACAATACTTAAGAAGATTTATTTATTCAAAATCGTGCATTTTTAGTGTCTGTATGTCCATCAAATTGAAAGTTCTGCTATGTACCGGTGGGGTACAGTGCGAATAAACAAACAACAAAACAATTTCAACGGTTAAAGAAAAAAGGATCAAACTTCTTAAATTAAAAAACAAATACAATTACTTTTACATGTTGGCTGCCGGGAGCATTCAAGCTCACCTGGGTGCCATGAGTGACTCAACCGTGTTGCTTATCCCTATGGGCACTCTCTTGAAAAGAGGTGAAATATTTCTATCCAGTGAGATTTTTGTATTCAAGATGTTTTGTTGAAAAGTGTTGAATATTTTTTTATATGCATTTTATTTTACGCATAAAAAATAATGAAAAGAAATAAAAGCATTGTTTGAAAAAGAAAAAGAATTGCACAAAATGTTCTTAAAAAGTCATTGCTAAAAAATTAATTAAAAAAACGCTGCGTTAAAAAAAACTTTGCTTAAAAAATCCTTTAAACAAAAAAAAGTGTATTACTTTTAAAAAAGTATAAAAAAGGGCATTGTTTAAAGATATACATTTGTATTTAAAGGTCTGTAAACAGGCAAAAATTATATCATTTTGTTGTAAAGCTTGTAACATTATTTGTATTGAGTTGCTAGTAATACTCATGGCATCCAAGTGAAACACGATTGTATGAAAAGCACGAACACATCACCGGTGATTTAAATTTTTTATTGACAAAATGTCGTTAATATACTGCAGATCAATAGAAATCAATTTATCTCACATCTATTATTATAGTTTCTCTCCGGGCGGCTCGTCCGGCAGCGGTCCGGTCATTTAAACTCGGTTCCCATTAAGAACACGGAAAGTGAAGCAGCACCGACCTAGGTCAGTGCTCGGGAGGGTGACCACCTCTCTCGACTGGACTGCTGCAGGACCGTGCACGCTGAAAGGAGTTCGAGCGAGTAAAAGCTGTCGTAGCTTCAATGTCCTCTCTGTTGGAACGATAGCTGTGAGGGGGGCCAGTGCAGGTGCTAAGTCTCTCATCTGAAATGAGCTCAAAATTAGCAAACCCATGATGATTAGGCACCTCCAGAATGAAACGGCCGACATCTCCGGCCCTTGTGGTGGCCAAGCTTATAATTTGCAGCTGAACCGGAAATTGGAAAGGGAAAAAGTGCCTGCTGTTGGAATAATGACCTTTTCTTTTCCACCGGCAGCCAACATGTTAACATAATATATTTAAAGTGTATGACGCACACTCTAAAGGCATCGATAAAAAAAAAATACTGATTTAGCACTTGTAAAGGATGTTCCAAAAGTAATGACTAATATGGAACTATCTTTATTTTTAAAATGTTACCCTATATTTATAGTTCGCGTAATATTGAACACTTTGAGCCCGATCATTTTTCGGGTTTGTCTTTGAAATATCTGAGTTATTGGCAGAAATAAATAAAAAGATATGTAAACTTTTGTTACCTTTTTTTTTTAATTGTGCAGAACATTTAGAGTTATGTTTTTATTATTTATACAGTTCAGATTTTGCTTCAAATCAAGCTTTCAACTTATATTATAGTTAACTTTGAAACTATTGTTGTGAATTTTTGTTGAAAATCAATGAAAATTTATCCTGATACTTTTTCTTCAAGTGTTTTCTTCTCATTTTATTTCAAGTGTTTTGTGACCACTATTTAAATTTTTTTGCCAGTATTAAACAGTCAGCTGTTTTAATTATATTTCTACTTATAGATGCCGCATTTAATGTAAAATGTAGCAAACATTTGTGATCATTGTAAAAATATCTTTATTGCTTTCGTTTTAAATTTATGTATTATTTTGGATCTTGCTTATACATACTGTAACCTCCCCATGGGAATAAAAGCGTTTCTTTTTCTTATTGCATGGAAAAACAGTAGATCTATGGTAATGTTTTTTATGTTTGCTGCTTTATGTAAAGTTTTAAAGCCATTGACAAAATTTGTCTAAATATATTTTATATCACTGTGTCATTTTAAATACTAAACACTACTGAATGTTCGTTGGAAATCAGTAAAAATGTTTATTTTGATGTATTTTCTGTCTTTTGTTTCTGAAAAAATGCATTTGGAATGTGAGATAATCACCGCTGAATTTCAACTATTCTTTTTTCATTTGTTGATATGTCACTTAATTGTACTATGCACACACTTAAGAAGATTTATTTATTCAAAATCGTGCATTTTTAGTGTCTGTATGTCCATCAAATTGAAAGTTCTGCTATGTACCGGTGGGGTGCAGAGCGAATAAACAAACAACAAAACAATTTCAACGGTTCAAGAAAAAAGGATCAAACTTCTTAAATTAAAAAACAAATACAATGACTTTTACATGTTGGCTGCCGCGAGCATTCAAGTTCACATGGGTGCCATGAGTGACTCAACCGTGTTGCTTATCCCTATGGGCACTCTCTTGAAAAGAGGTGAAATATTTCTATCTGGTGAGATTTTTGTATTCAAGATGTTTTGTTGAAAAGTGTTGAATATTTTTTTATATGCATTTTACTTTACGCATAAAAAATAATAAAAAGAAATAAAAGCATTGTTTGAAAAAGAAAAAGAATTGCACAAAATGTTCTTAAAAAGACATTGCTAAAAAATTAATTAAAAAAACACTGCTTTAAAAAAAACTTTTAAAAATCTTTAAACAAAAAAAAAATGTGTATTACTTTTTAAAAATATAAAAAAGGGCATTGTTTAAAGATATGCATTTGTATTTAAAGGTCTGTAAATAGGCAAAAATTATATCATTTTGTTGAAAATCTTGTAACATTATTTGTATTGAGATGCTAGTAATACTCATGGCATCCAATTGAAACACGGTTGTATGAAAAGCACGAACACGTCACCGGTGATTTAAATTTTTATTGACAAAATGTCGTTAATATACTGCAGATGAATAGAAATAAATTTATCTCACATCTATTATTATAGTTTCTCTCCGGGCGGCTCGTCCGGCAGCGGTCCGGTCCTTTAAACTCGGTTCCCATTAAGAACACCAAAAGTGAAGCAGCACCCATCTAGGTCAGTGCTCGGGAGGGTGACCACCTCTCTCGACTGGACTGCTGCAGGACCGTGCACGCTGAAAGGAGTTCGAGCGAGTCAAAGCTGTCGTAGCTTCAATGTCCTCTCTGTTGGATAGCTGTGAGGGGGGCCAGTCCAGGTGCTAAGTCTCTCATCTGAAATGACTTCAAAATTAGCAAACCCATGATGATTAGGCACCTCCAGAATGAAACGGCCAACATCTCCGGCCCTTTTAGTGGTCAAACTTATAAGTTTGCAGCTGAACCGGAAATTAGAAAGGGAAAAAAGTCCCTGCTGTTGGAATAATTACCGTTTTTTTTTCCCCAGTGGCAGCCAACATGTTAACATAATATATTTAAAGTGTATGACGCACACTCTAAAGACAGCAATAAAAAAAAATGCGGATTTATCCCTTGTAAATGAAGTTCCTAAAGTAATGACTAATATGGAACTATCTTTTATTTTAAAATGATGCCCTATATTTATAGTTCGCGTAATATTGAACACTTTGAGCCCGATCATTTTTCGGGTTTGTCATTTACATATCTGAGCTATTGGCAGAAATCAATAAATAGAAATGTAAACTTTTGTTACCTTTTTTTTTTTAATTGTGCAGAACCTTTAGATTTATGTTTTTCATCCTTTATACAGTTCAGATTTTGCTACAAAGAAGGTTTTCTACCTCTTAAAATAAGCAACAGTCACATCTACGTGTTGGCTGCCGGGAGCATTCGGTGCAAGTTCACGTGGGCGTCATGAGTGACTGAACCTTGTTGCTTGTCCCTGTAGCTACCTTCTTGAAGAGAGCAAAAATATCTGTATCCTATGACATATTTATGTTCAGTATGTTCTGTAGAAAAGTGTTCAATACTCATTTATATGTAGTTTACTTTATGCATAAAAGTAATAACCCCCCCCCCCCAAAAAAAAAAGAAAAAAATCTCTTAAAGAAAAAAAAATATATATATATATAAAAGAAAGAAAAAAAAGCTATATAAAAAAGAAAGAAAAAACTATATAAAAAAGAAAGAAAAACTATAAAAAAATAAGAAAAAAAACTATAGAAAAAAAGAAAAAAAATAGAAAAAAAAGAAAGAAAAAAACTATATAAAAAAGAAAGAAAAAAACTATATAAAAAAAGAAAGAAAAAAAAACATATAAAAAAAGTAAGAAAAAAAACTATATAAAAAAGAAAGAAAAAATCTACAACAAAAAAAAAAAAAAGAAAAAAAAGCTATTGTAAAAAAAGAAAAAGGAAAAAGTCTCTATTAAAGAGATAAGGGGAAAGGGGGGGGGCGGGTATAAAAGAAAAGATCATTGTATAAGAAAATGTATAAATGTATATATATGCACATTTGTATTTAAAGCTCCCTAAATAGGCAAAAATTGTATTGTTTTCTCAAAATCATGTCCTATTCCTTTGTATGTATTGACTATTATGCAGTTCCTAGCAGTACTCATGACACCCGAGTGAAACAACACTCTATAAAAACCGTGAGCCTCATTTTTTGTTTTGACAAAATATCGTTACAAATCAATTTATCATACATCTATTATTATAGTTTCTCTCCGGGCGGCTCCTCCGGCAGCGGCCCGGTCCTTTAAACTCGGTTCCCATCCAGAACGCCGAAGGTGAAGCAGCACCGACCCAGGTCAGTGCTCGGTAGGTTGACCCCCTCTCTCTACTGGACCGTTGTGGGATCGTGCACGCTGAGGGGAGTCCGAACGAGTCCAATGGATCGTGGCTCCAAAGTCCTCTCTGTCGGAAAGATACCTGCGGAGGGGGCCTGTCCAGGTGCTCAGTCTCTCATTTGAAGTCCGCTCAGTCACCAGTCACCTCCAGAATGAAACGGCCAACCCATCCAGCTTTTGTGGTGGTCGAGCTTAGTTGAACCGGACATTGGAAAGGGAAAAAAGTCCCGGCTGCTCGAATAATGACCTTGTTTTTCAACGGCAGCCAACATGCTACCCATAATGCATTTAAAGTGTATGACGCACACACCCTTAAAACGACGATATTAGGGAAAAGAAACACAAATAAGTCCTTGTTAACGGAATTTCATAAATAATGACAGAATATAGAAATGTCTTTCATTTTAAAAGTCATACGCTTTATTTCGAGTGTGCATAGTATTGAACACTTTGAGCCCCGTTATCTTTCGGGTTCATCTTTCACACATCTGAGCTATAAAAGTACTTGTTTGTTATCTCTCCAAAATCTGTGTATGAAACGTTCAGTTTAAATATATACATATATGCATGCAAATGGCAACAAGAAACAAAATTGGGGCATATGAATGACCTAGACTTAGTCACTTTTTTAGCATTCCGTGGTCCTATTGCTGTGTTTCAACAAGTTTTACTCAATAATGTTTGTTTAAAAATCAAAGCCATATTTGAGTCTTTTTACAACACTGTGGTCACTTTATTGGGCAAGTCTAAAATTTTATGTTAAAAATACTTTCCGACATGTAACTTTCTTTTAACCTTAAAGCATGCTGTTTGCAAATTAAAACATGCCATTTCTTATTCAGTATTCATTCTCGGTACGTTTAAATAGTATTTTTCATAACAGATAAGAGCAGCTGGAAAAGTTTATAATTAAAAAAGATATTAAAATATTTATCTAACAAATATTTTTTTTTTAATCATGAAAAGAACTAAAGCTACCCTCGAGCCCCACCAGTGACCGAACGAAAATCGCTCTCAACTGAAAGGCGGAAGGTGCCTGGTTCAAAACAGGGTCCCGTACGCCGGCCTGACCGTTCGGAGTTTTCCGTTGTTTCCTCCGAAACTTGGCGTCAATAGGGGTTGACAGAAAGACCCTCGCGGAGGACACCCCACCCCTCGGCCTAGAGCCCACGTGTAGCTGATTGGCCGTAATCCCTCAACAGAACACAACGCCAGATCTCAAAGTGTCAAAGTATTTAATTGTTTTTTAAAATCAAGACTACTTTCAGAAACTGTACTCGGGCCAACTGCTCTTGCAGACTTTTAATTTTAAAAATGATATTTCATCCAACTAATGCGTATTGTACTCACATAACTATAATTATTTCCTCTCCAGTCAGGAAACTACACGTCTTATGCACTTTTTCTAATCTAAAAAGGGCAACACTTTTTAAATGTAATGAATATAAAGTCTGAAATTCTACCAGATACGAAGTACTGATTTCTGAAAGCTATAATAGAAAGTATTTCTCACATCAGTATCATCCAATATCCATTCATTTATAATTTAATCCAGAACCAAAAATTCAAAAAACAATATTTTTTTAATGATCAACTGTATCTTTTTAATAGCACGGCCCATAAATAGGCTCCTAGCTGACCTAGTCATCATTCGTTTGATTCGTTCATCATTCCAGCGTGAGTGTAAGCCCGAGGCACTCTGTTTGTTCCCAGGAGCTCCTTGACAGAAACTGTGTGAAGGGCACGAGTGCGGAAGGCTGCCGGAATCTTGTGGGGGCCGCCAACTGAGTTCTGCCGCCCTCCAGAGTTCTGCCGCTCCGTTCTTGGATCCGGGATTATGTTGCGGGCTCAGTCACTCTGTAATTTTTCTACATTCATTTTTCGCGCTGTTCCAAGCTGTCTACACGCTGTCTCAAGCTGCTGTTTTTCTTCATAGTCGTCCCATCTGACTATTTCCATCTACACGCTGGCTTTGAATCGCCCGGCCCATGGACTGTTCGGAGTGGACGCCTCTCTCTTCCAGGACCTAGTCATCGCTGCAGCTGATTTGGGCTTGCGGGTGGCAGCCGACAAATGGTGTGGCGGACTTCAGACGCTGGCGTAAGACCCGTTAAAGAACAGCAATCAGAATGCAGGAGACTATTTCAGAAGATGGAGACCGTCACTTTATGGATGTGGCACCCTTTCCGGGGCGATACATAGGGCGCCGTCCTCGACTGTCGGTTGTGATTCCGTCCTGGCT
Organism: Cheiracanthium punctorium; assembly: GCA_038373885.1. NCBI lineage: Eukaryota > Metazoa > Arthropoda > Arachnida > Araneae > Cheiracanthiidae > Cheiracanthium > Cheiracanthium punctorium. The sequence goes on along the minus strand of JAWZYV010014559.1, from coordinate 3,727 downwards.
GCATCACGCTTCTCTCCAAGCCCTCCTAACATTGTCTAGGTCCTTTTTTCTGAAGACTTTCGTCACCATTCTCGGTTTTCTGTCACCTCCTCGGAGAGTCACTCTGCTTTCTAGCATTTTCACGTCGTCCAGCCGCTCTGTCATCCATTCACACTGGTTCATCGAATCGTCGGCTCCTTGGACTGTAGGGCGTGAGGCTTCAACTTGCTGAGATGGTTCGTCGCTTCTTCTGGATGGTCGGTTTGCGTGTGGCAGGCGACCCACGGTGTGGCGGCTTTCCTGAGACTGTTGGACTATCCGCTAAAGAATAGCTACAATGAATGGTTTGAAGACCGTAGCCGGGCTCCCTCAGCGGAGGGTTAGCCGTCACTTTGTGGACGTGGCACCCTTTCCAGGGCGACGTTGGGCACCCTCCTCAGATGTTTGTTGTGACTCATCTCGGTTTGTTTGCGTTTCGTGCCAGCCACTCCTAGTCATTGGACTTTGTGTACTTTTCATCGCTGCTATCTTGGGGTCGTGGCCGAGCAACCCGCTGTGAAGCTCACTCCTAGTGGGTGGGGGGAAGGCGGGTCGGCCTCCATTCCATCTCTTTTTTTCCATCTTCAACTTGCAGCTTGTTCAGCTCTTGTTCTCTCTCTTTACCTTATCCTCGTTCTCTGGGCCCGACTTTTTTCGAGCCGTAATCGATTTTACGCCCCTGTCATGTTTTGGGGAATTTCAACATCGAGATAATTCAATGACACGCTTCAATGACACTCTGGAGGTTAGCGCCGTAGGAACTCCCTTAAAACCCCTATTTCGGTTCGGTTGCTTACCTAGTAATAAATCATTCATAAGTTGTCGGCTGTAATATTGATAATATACATAAAAGCCGCCACAACTAAAACGATTGTATGAATAAAAACGCAATATTAAAGATTTTTTGATTTAAAGAACATATTCTCAAGTTGCATTTAAAAGATTGTGGCAGACTTTCACTCCCCACGTGCAAAAATTGCATATAACTTGACATGCAATACTTGCTTATAAGTATTCCCCGTACACCACAAATAAAAGAAACTGAATCTATTTACACATCTGTCTATCCAAGATGTTAAGTTTATATTTTATCCAGAATTAAAAATTTTTTAAAAACCTAAAAAGGTGTTTTAATGACGATCCACTGCATCTTTTTCATAGTATAGCCAATAAATAGGGTCCCAGTTGAGCTAGTGATAAATTATTTATAATTTGTCGGCTATAATATTAATAATGTACGTAAAAGTCGTCACAACTAAGACGATTGTATGAATAAAAACCCAATATGGAAGATGATTTGATTTAAAGAACATCTCCATTAGTGACCAACTGGTCTATCTTCGAACCCTGAAAAAGTAACTTTACTAGGAACATGACATTTGTTCATATAAGTATTTGAATAGTATTTTATCTGTTACAATCATGAGAATTATGCATTATATTAATTAAGTTTATATTATTTCTAAAATTGTTTTATTTACGGAAGTGCCTTTTGATTCAAATATATGTTGGTATATTTATAATCGTTTCCCAATGTCATTTTTATAACATGAAAATTATGTTTATGCAATAAAGCATCAAACATTTTTTACATTTAGTTCGAAATACAGTTCCAATGTTATTTTATGTATTACGGTATTCATCATTTTATGTATACTAATTACATATCTAGTAATTCTAAAATTGTTTCATTTACGGAACAGCATTTTTCTCAAAATATGTTGATATATTTATAATCTTTTCTCAATGTCATTTTTATAAATTAAACATTATATTGATGTTATAAATTGATGAATGATGAATAATGTGTAAATAAATCTTTAAAGCATCAAACAGTTTTTACATTTAGTTCGTAAATGCAGTTTCAATGTTATTTTATGTGTTACAGTATTCATAACTATATGTATATTAATTATGTATCTAATATTTCTAAAACTGTTTCATTTGCGAAAGTGCCATTTGCTAAAAATATGTTGGTGTATTTGTAAACTTTTCCCATTCTTGTTTTTATAACCAGAACATTATATTTATAAGTTTGTAAAAATTGATCTATAAGAAACAGTGTACTTCCTGAAATGACTTACGAAGCCAGGAATGTTTTGAGGATTTAAAGAAAATAAATTGTAATTTTTAGATCTTTCTAAGGATTTTTTTTCGCCAAATATGTTTAAACTTCTGTAGTAACATGAAAACTGTTTTCCATGCTGTGGGCGATCGCATTATCATTGAAAGAAATCAAAATTTGTACTATTATTACATGATAAAAGCAATGTTTTTGTTACAATTTTGCGCACATGTTTTTAAAATGATACCTTAAACCGCGCAAAACTCTGCGCATAAGTAGAAATGTAGAATAGTTGCGATATCCTTTTTTGAAGTAGTCAATTAATACAATATTTTAACTTGAAGTGAGTTTCAAAAAATTAATGAATAAGGAAAAATTATAAAAATAGATTTTTAAAAATTTGAAAGATAGCTTTTTTTAAGGCTCTAAAAATTAAGTGTATTGGCTCATCTAGAAAAAATTAATAGTAAACATCAATAAATGCTTATTTTTATATTTGCAAGAAATCAATGCTATGTCAAAAGAAAAAACTTAGTTGTGATAGACAATTTCATTATATATAGAGTTAGATGCACACAGAGTCACATGATCTAACCACTAGTAGCTCAACATACAGTCCTATGTTTAGCCAACAGCACGCAAATTGTTAGCTAAACATATACCTAAACTTCTGTTACCCTGTAAAATTAAAAAAAGAAGGCCATCGTCACATGTTTTTGTACATTATATTTTTGAATAATTTAATGTGTTTCTTTAAACATGCTTTCTCTAGAAATAATCCCTCCACCTCCCCTTTTAAAAAAAAAGAACTCTGTGAGTTCGGTAACGGTTTTATGAAATACAAATATCAACAGGGCCAAATTCTGCCTTTTCAACTGGATATCGGATGTCAAGACCTCGCCCACTTGAGCTTCCGAGTACTGTACACACGTACTGTTATGAAAAGAAAGAGTACTCAAAAATTTGTTAAAATATAAATGTTTACTTAAAAGAATGATTAGTACAATAGTATAGTAATTATTAAAAAAATATCATTAATATATAAATACTTAATAAAGTAATATAAAATATGTTAGAAAATGAATAATATATTTTATAAAATAGTTTTTTGTACCATGTTTACTAATGAACAACTCAGTGACGTGAAAAGTCTATTTGTTCATTTTACCAGTCAAAAGGCACGTAGAACAAGCCTATTGATCACCTTTGCCTGCCAAACGACACTGTGACGTCACGTGGAAACAATCTATATTAAAAAACTTATCATTAATATGTTAGCAATTTGAATTCATACTAATTATTTTCTCTCTTTTTTTTTTTTTGTCCTTGAAATCTAAAAACACAGCAAATTTCCACGTTTGTATTCTCTAAACGTTTTATACATCTTTCATAGGTCAGTCGTAACATGTAAGTATGGCCTCTGTTTAAAGCATGATCTTCTAATACTGATAGCTTATGCCATATCTGGTAATGTCAGGAATATTTGATGGTTGGTGGTTTTTTTTTTTTTTTTTTTTTTTGAGAAAGTGAGAGGAGAGAAAATATATATATATATAGTAACATTCAACAAGTAAAATTAAAAAAAAATAAATGAAGCACCTTCTCTCTATAAATGCGCACTTCATATATTAAAGGGGTATCAAA
>JAWZYV010014558.1:0-92272 GCA_038373885.1 Cheiracanthium punctorium | reverse complement strand
TTTCTGCTCCAATTCAAAAGAAGGTAATTAAATACATACGTATATGAGTTCAACTTCATTTCTACAAAAAAATATTCATCCCCCAACTTCACTGCATAATACTTGCCTATTAATGATGACTGAAATGTTATTCTGCTAGATAAATATATTTTAGCTTTATTTTTGATGATTAGATTCTTTAATGTTAAAATAATGCACTAAAGCTTAACCTGTCTACAACAATTTTCTTTTTAGGTCCCTACAATATCACTATATGTAGGTTTCACTATGGTGATAGAAGACCCCCAAGAATATTTTAAATTTAATTTAAGAGTTGATGAAAAGTCTTAATTAAGAGTTGATGAAAATTTGTGAGGTTTTTCACTGTCTAAAAGTTTTTTTTTTTTTTTTTTCCCCCAAGTTTGCACAAAATTGGAAGTTTTAAAATATCAAGCATAGCAGAGAGCCTAACCTGTGTATCATGTATATATACACACTCACACAAAAATGTTGCAAAATTTCTGTATACTTCGTATGGAAGAATGTAGTTTGCAATCTAACTATATTTTAAAAAGAAAGTACTAATATAGTTAAATACTATATCAAGATCTGAAAATATTTTACTAGACAATTAAAATAATAATAAAATTTAAAATTAACCTTTTCCCGGCGGGGAAATTTTGGCCGTGCTGTTTCAGAAGGACGGGAGCATCTGAAAAATGCTTTCCCCCATTTCAGTGACTCTTAGCTGAAGCTGCTATTTGTGCAACAATCATTGATGGATTACTCTTTCCCGCCCCGAAGTAAAACGAACTTCTTGAACAAGGGGATTTCCTTTACGCGTATATTCTCCTTTTCAGGAACTGGGGTGCATCTGAATTGATGGATGGATGTTGACATCTCTCCCCGCCAGTCCAGTACAGGTGAACAATTACAGAGGGGGAAAGCATTAGTTGGTCGAAATATGAACCAAGCCCATCCTTTAAGGTGTTCTACTGCTTGGTTGAAAAATCGACCGCCCGTCTTCAAAGGGTTAAATAACACTATTATATGCAACATTACAGAAATTTAGAATTTTAATTCATTATATTTTATGTATTTTTTATTTACAGTTTTGTTGAATTTACGTTAACTTAAAAGACACACAATTACAAGTTTTCATTTTAAATAGTGTAAAATTCTCATATCTTCCTAAATCTAAACCTGGGTTCCTTTTCAGCAACTACTTGGTGCTTAGTCCAAGTAAATGGCTGAGTACTTGGTAACTCGGCCAAAGAACTATTTAGTGCATCACTATTTATGATGTCAAAATATTCTGTATCATTTTGCCATTCTTCTGTACAATTAAAATTTCCTTATAACATTACTCCAGTGGCGTAGCCATGGGGTGTCACAACCCCCTACAATATCACTATATGTAGGTTTCACTATGGTGATAGAAGACCCCCAAGAATCTTTTAAATTTAATTTAAGAGTTGATGAAAAGTCTTAATTAAGAGTTGATGAAAATTTGTGAGGTTTTTCACTGTCTAAAAGTTTTTTTTTTTTTTTTTTTTTTTTCCCCAAGTTTGCACAAAATTGGAAGTTTTAAAATATCAAGCATAGCAGAGAGCCTAACCTGTGTATCATGTATATATACACACTCACACAAAAATGTTGCAAAATTTCTGTATACTTCGTATGGAAGAATGTAGTTTGCAATCTAACTATATTTCAAAAAGAAAGTACTAATATAGTTAAATACTATATCAAGATCTGAAAATATTTTACTAGACAATTAAAATAATAATAAAATTTAAAATTAAATAACACTATTATATGCAACATTACAGAAATTTAGAATTTTAATTCATTATATTTTATGTATTTTTTATTTACAGTTTTGTTGAATTTACGTTAACTTAAAAGACACACAATTACAAGTTTTCATTTTAAATAGTGCAAAATTCTCATATCTTCCTAAATCTAAACCTGGGTTCCTTTTCAGCAACTACTTGGTACTTAGTCCAAGTAAATGGCTGAGTACTTGGTAACTCGGCCAAAGAACTATTTAGTGCATCACTATTTATGTCAAAATATTCTGTATCATTTTGCCATTCTTCTGTACAATTAAAATTTCCTTATAACATTACTCCAGTGGCGTAGCCAAGGGGTGTCACAACCCCATCCCCCCCCCCCCCCCGTGTGGAATTTGTTGCCATACAAAATGTATATTCTTTACTTCCTTCTCACACACATGTATACATATGTGTGAGAAGGCGAGTCGTAACCCTCCCATGAAAAATTTCAGGCTACGCCACTGCATTACTTAAAGCATTATGAACCAATGGTAGATCCAGTAGAGGGGATAAAAAAAAGCTTGCTACCCCCCTCTCTTATATATATATTAAAAATAAGCTTTGCAATAAAGCAGTGATTCCTAACCAGTAGTTTGTGAGGTGTATAAAAGGGTTCCCCAAAACAGTGGCATATACAGACTTTCTTTAAAGAGGGAGTTATGAATGACATCCTTAGATAAAAGGTGCAATTTTTATGTTGACTAAAATTGACTTTGTTAAAAATTCATTGAAAAGAGGGATTTGAACCCCCCCCCCCCAGTACAAAAATAATATACTAGTCCAGAGTGACCTATACAGGGGTTTACACAATGGAGGAAAAGGTATGGTAGTAAGGAGTACCTTGTTAGGGTAATACATTATTTATATGGTACATTTTGTCAGCCTTTTCAATTTTTTTTTCTATCCACCACTGTCATTAATTATCTATTTCATTCTATGAGTTTAAAAGAGTTGTGTACGTTACAGTAAGAGTTATAAATTTGGCATTTGTGCATAATCATTGGCACTGTTTGGTTAATGTGATAAACAGAAACGGTTAAATAATTAAATTAACAGTTTTTTTTAAGGTTAGCAAAGGACTGCTTAGTTAGCTAAGGTTTAAAAAAATCAAAGATAGTTTTATTTACATATTGAGATCCATGTTTAACAAATCAAAACATTTTTCAAACATATCATTCATCATACTAAGTCAACTAACTTTGAAAATGTGAATACATTTGCAATTTATTACCACTGTGAAAGTTTGTGAATTACTGCTTAGATTTTTTATAGAACAATTAAAAATAAAATTGCTACATTGTCAGATACAAAAATTGCACACACAAAGCCTATTTCAACTCTGCACTTTTAACAAATTACTAGAAAGCTGTATTCTAGAGTTTAATAAATTCAATAATATTTTTAACAGTTTTAGGAAAAAAAATACCCCTTTAGATTAAAAAATATACCATCATTAATAAATAAATCATCATATAATTCAAAAATCAAATTATTATTCTGGATTATATGTTTCTGAAATGTTCCTACAACGTAATAAAGAAAAAATAAAAATGAATATTTACAATACAGCAGCGAGTTAACAAAGTTCAAATAATTTTCATTGCTTTTCAAATTCAGCATGTAAGAAAAGTCCGACATGTAAACAAAACCACAAGCTAATCAACAAATCTTCCTTGGCGAACGCACATTGCGCGATGAACTCTTCTTTCTAGTGATCTGAATATGTGATCTAAACACCGCTAGCAACCCTATTTAGGGAAAAGTTCTAGGTCTAGGGAAAAAAAGAGGTGGATATAAGTCTTGCCAAATAAAATAGCAACATGCTACTATATCAACTTAACCAATCAACCAACCACGAAATATGGAAAATATGGAATAAATAAACAACTTCAGAAGTCATAACAATGGTGTTAACCAGCATTAACTTAACATATAAGTATGTTTCGTTTGTTTATTTGTTTGTGTAACATGTATTTTGGATTTGTGTGCTTGGCTTATAAAAAAAAGTCCGCTTATAAAAAAAAAAAAAGTACGTTTCACTGCACGGTGTTAAAACCCCGTAAAAGCCACTGAAAGAAAACCGTGGATCACATCCGAATGTTAATGCAATTAGGAAACAGGGAAGGGAAATAACGGATTTGCATTTTGGGCATTTTATTCCTTTTATTTTGATACTACTGTCGATCAAGTTGCTACGTCGAGTACATTTTCCCCTTGCTTACGTAGACTTGGTCGATTATCTCTAGAACTACTGGACCGATTTTAACACTAGAACCGCAGCGTTTCAGATATACCTAAAACCGCGGGCTGGGTCAAATTGACACAACTGGCAGAATTCACGTTGCCATGCAAGAACAATGTTATATTTCAACGGTAATGATATTAGTTCAATCTTTACATTCGTATAAGTTTAATATTACATTAAAAGTACAAAAATAGTGTTGCTATAATTCTCATCAGAACCGCGTCGCTCGAGATAGGTATACCTAAAACCGCGGTATGGGTCAAATTGATCCGACTTGTAAAATTCACGTTGCTATGAAAATGACATAATGGTATGCTATTATACCATTTATTATGTCATTACCGTTCATTTTATGAATGATAATGACATTTATTTAATCTGAACTTCGGATAACAGACTCGTGGGAAATTTTGGGTCAAAATGACCCATTCCGCGATATCAGGTGTACATATTATAAACAAAAGACAGATAAAAATTACGAGCTTAAATATTTTTACAGATAATTAATAACATAAAGTTAGGAGAAGTCACGATTTTTTAAAAATTTCAGTTCGTAACTTTTTGAAAAAAACAGAATCAAATCTGGTTTAGGGTCAAAATGACCGATCCCGCGGTACTAGTGTTAATGAAATTTGGGCTAAAATGTGCTTTATCGCACTGTTTGGCGACGTTCTTTTGGAGGGACGATAAATGCGCCAAAATTGCAAATTTGATATTTTAGGACTATGGAAAGATCCGAAATATCTTGCACTCTCGCGCATGCGCAATTGTTATTTTTTTAATTCTAGCTTCTGTTTGACGCACATACATGAAAGCCAGGGTTGCGAGATCAAAATTTATTAAAATAGCCAAATGGCTTCTAAAAATTAGCCAAACCGGCGATTGCAGAGCCATCTTTTGTATTTTGAATTAACTTTGCAGAATTTGAAATTGGGGTAGAGTATGGACATGTTTTTTTACACATAAGGCGGGGGGGGGGCAACATTCTCACAAAATCTTTTAAAACATTTTTTTAAAAATCAAAGAGAAACTTCAGTAAAATCATACAAGATGGTGTGCACCCCATGGAAACATGGCGGCAGTCGCTGGAGCTTGGCGGTTTCCAAGCCCCAGCGACTGTCGCCAACCATTTTGCACGATCAGCAAAGTCAAAGTATTTTAACACATTAAAACACTATATATATTAAAACACTATAACACATTAAAACACTATATTATATTCCACTGACATAAACATTAAAACAAAGTACAACGTCCATATATAACCTAAAAAACGCCTGCAAATTCAGTAACAGGCAATTTAAAATGAGCAAACAATGGACCGTTTTTAACTAAACAAACTACAGTGCATTAAGTAACCTAGTTGTACAGCTAATGTAAACTGGGAAAACACTGGTCCGTTTTCATTAAACAACCTAGTTTTACACCTCATATAAAGTCAGTATTATTAGAATAGCACTTACAAATACATCAAATATCAGACTATATTCTGTATCCGGTGCTTGTTTAGATATCAATGTTTGTGTTTACGTTTCATTTGGTGATCCTTCAGGCGCCAGGGTGGGCAATGTACAGCGGGAGTCAAGTAACCTGCCAGTGGTATTTTTGACTGGCAACAATAAAAAGACGTGTATTGCCAGTTTGGGAATTTGAAATTGTTTCATGTTATGGATGGAAGGGAATGAAATATGTTATGCTATCGTATGAAAAGAAAGTCTGTGTGTGTTTGTTAGAAATATAGTGTGAATATAAAGCTAAATAAAAGAAAGCAGGGAGTAATTTTGTAAGTGGGTGGCGCCTATCTGTGGCGACTTTTTTTGTTGCCAACATCACACAATTTGGCAAATTTTTTTGTTGCCAAATTTTTTCGCGAATGAAACGCCATTTTACAAATAACAAATGCAAAAAATAATCACTCACCTTCACATATCCACATTCTAAAAAGTCCACTTTTCATCAAATTAAAAAAAAAAAAAAAACCCTTGTCTGTAGGGTACGTGAATTCATTTCCCACTCAAAAATTATTAAACATTTTTATTACTTTAAATATTAAAAACCTGCTATAAACAACCAATACTACATAATATTTTGCCAAAACACCTACTTCATTTTTTTAAAACCAAAAACAATCTCAAAAGCAGCTGCTTCATACAGAAAAAAAACCGAAACTACAATAATACCTAAGCTATCCCGCCCACCCCAAAAATTTTCAATACTCTTCCTAATCTGTATCATCAAATTCTTCAATTTTTACTTTCAACATCCTTACTACAACCAGCAGTAACAACTCCTTCCGGATTCTCTGATTCTATGGTAGGAATGACAAACTTTTGCATTTTCAAACCTTCTTTCCCAGGTCCCCGTTACACTTTCTTGATATCGTTTAAAAACCGAAATTTTTTTCCTCATTTGATGCAAATTTATTCAGCAAACCTCACAACAAGAAAAATAATCCGTCGCATTCCTCATCGACATACTCTCCTCTCCCTTCTTCGCACGGTGCGCATTAATCTAATTTAAAGTAAACAGAATAGTTATTTTCAAAACAAAACAAAAATTACACCTAAAATAGCTCGTATACTGATTCCAGTTTTCTCAAAAACAGTATTCCTTAAGTGGTAAAACGTTCCAGAGCATTTACTTTTTTTTTTTTTTTAAATACGAATCTAAACCCAACTTTCCTTTCATTATCCTTCCAACATGGCATTTACAACCCACACATATCACAAAAAAAAAACCCCTCGTCCGTGCATGTATTCATCCTATGCCATTTAAAAATTCAAGAAACTTCACGTCTAAAAACATGTTAAAAATGCTAAAATTCAACTATAAAGTATGCATGTTAAAAACTCTTAAAACCATAAATACAACTAAAACTTTAAAACCATTCACTACACCTTTAAGCAACAGATGATGTTTACAAATAAGAAATATACACCTTATAATCCCCAGAACAAATACTCATGTACCCCACAGAAAAACAAAAACAAAAAATGATGCATCGAACTCAAAATCTACCTCTTATAAAACTTCGGTTTACCGGTTGCGTATTTGATGTACAAGATTTGCATTTTTATCTAGAAGAAGGGGTTTTACATTCAGTTCAGTTCTTTCCATGAAATTCGATAAAATATGCAAATTCTCTTAATTTATTTCACCAGTGTACTTTGACCTTCCTTATGATGTGCACCCTCTCAAAAAAGTACAGTAAAGTATCATTTATACCTATTTCAAGGGACTTATCTAAAACAGCATATAAATGAAGAGACGTAGAACTGAAATATTAATAAGCAACTTACATTACATTACAGGTTTGTCACTTGTTAATGTAAATTTATATAAATATAAAAATTTTAAGTTTTTTTTTTTTTCTTCAGGTGCTAGTGCAATGAGAACAGCAACTAAATTAAAAAATAAAATAAAACACTTGTCGTAAAGTGAAACAAATCATGCCTTTATTGTACTATATCTTAAACGCTGCATATCTTTAGTATAACTATAATGCACATTGCATACCATTTATGATGCAATTTACATTTCCATATAACACAGAATAAAAAGAAAAACCTCTCATATTCTGATTGTATTTGATTAGCATTAATTACAGGGATTATATTCCGTATACGGTGCTTTGTTTACATATCATGTTTTTGTTTACAAATCATTGGCGAACAATCTGACGGCAGAGTGAGCGATGCACCGCCAAAGTGAAGCTACCTGCCGGTGGTAGTTGTGACTGTCAACCATAAAGAATTTGTGTTTCGTCAGGTTCGGGAATTTGAAATTGTTTCTGTTATTGATGGAAGGGAATGAAATGTGTTATGTTAATATATGAAAAGAATTTGTGTGTTTTTATTAGAAATATAGTGTTATTATAAAGCTAAATAAAAGAAAGCATACTGGTATTACATTATAAGCCGGTGGGTGTTGGGGACATTTCTGAGCGGTTATTTAAAAAAAAAATATAGGTAAGTGCTCTTTTTTAACGTATCTTTGCAATGTTTAAGGTTTTTAGTGTGAATTTTAAATTGATATTTGATGTGTTTATGTTTTCTTAAGTGCTATTTACGTGCTATTCTAATCATACTGACTTTATAAGAGGTGTAAAACTAGGTTGTTTAATCCACAGATGTTTTTTTGAGTTGAAAACGGGCCAGTGTTTGCCCAGTTTACATTAGCTGTACAACTAGGTTGCTTAATTCACTGTTGTTTTTTTTAGTTAAAAACGGTCCACTGGTTGCATAGTTTACATAGCTGTACAACTAGGTTGCTGAATCCACTGAGGTTTTTTTAGTTAAAAATGGTCCACTGGTTGCATAGTTTACATAGCTGTACAACTAGGTTGCTGAATCCACTGAGGTTTTTTTAGTTAAAAACGGTCCACTGTTTGCTCATTTTAAATTGCCCGTTAGTGAATTTGCAGACGTTCTTTTGGTTAAATATGGACGTTGTATTTTGTTTTAATGTTTTTGTAAGTGGAATACATGTGCAATTTTAATGTGTTAAAATACTTTGCTGATCGTGCAAAATGGTTGGCGACAGTCGCTGGAGCTTGGCGGTTCCCAAGCTCCAGCGGCTGTCGCCGTGTTTACATGGGGTGCGCACCGGCTTGTATGATTTTACCAATTACAGTATTACAGAAATTGCATTAAGTTCATGAAATGTTTTTTCACTCATGTTCTGAATAAGTTTTTTAATATAGTCGATTGCATGTTTAAAGGAAAATTGTTAAAGATACATCCTTCCTTACATACTTTATTAGACATTCTATCTAAGAAAAAGTTCTCCCTAAATAAGAAAATACCGTATTTACTTGTGTATAGTACGGGAATATATCCTTAAGCAGGGGCAGGTTGAGTTGGTGACTTTTTAGGTCTCCAATGTCTAATCTTGGTAACTTTTTTTTCTCGCCAAACATAACATAAATATATGTAGTTACAGAAGGAACAAAAAACCCAAAACTGCAAAACACCTTATTAAAACATACACATATTTCAAATGCAATAAAAAATAAAATGAACACAAGCTAAACACTACATTCATCCACATTAACTAAACACACAAAACTTATATTACTAAAATCAGGATAAAATCAAAACTCATTACAAACAACGAAAAAATCCTCATCTATTGATTCACATTAAATTGAAAAATGTACGTGAATTCTGAAATAGGTAGCAATCCCATGTATCGAATTAAATCATTCATGTTTCATATAACCTTAAAAATTTCCATCTGCCCTTCCCTATTCAGAAAAAGTAAGACAAAATACTAAAATCTTTATATAAATCGGGACCATAAAACAATAAAAATTCTCCCCATCAAACCAATATACATTACAGCAAGAAATAAACAAAAGCACATACCTCAAATTTTTTACTAAATTCCTTGTTTAATCGTATAGACATACGCTCTTATTTGTTAACAACACACCTTTATAATGAAATAAATCCATCAAATAGTATTCAAATAAGCAAAATTTCATCCTAGCACGCCAGAATATATTCATCACAACAAACAATTTTCATCTTTATTCCAATATTCACTCTGTTGACGATAAGCATCTTAAACGAATTCATTTGAGCTCTATGCAACATACAGTACTAAGCTGAAAATCGGGAATGTACGGGACTACGGCGATTCCGGATTCTTGGATTTTCCGGATTATTGGTCATTAAAAAAAAAAAAAAAAAAAAAAAAGCGGCTACGTCATGGATTACGGGGTCTCGCCGTGAACTATGTATTTTTATAACGTTTTTCGAAATCGCCGCGATCCGTAGGTTGTACTGTAGAAATATTTCTATTAAATTCACTTAAAAAAAAAAAAAAGGCGCCCTACCAATTGCCGCGTATATATTGCTTGCCCAATAACGTGAACGTAGTCACAACTTTAAATTTAAAAAAATCTTCCGGTATCAAAGGATAAAAGATATAACAGCAATTTTTATCGCCATCCCATGCACTAAAACACTGATTATGGGTGCGCAGAAGTTCCCCCCTTCACTGGAGTGACTGGAGCCGGTTTTTCTGTGACTGGAGCTTTCTCTTTCCAAACAAGTTGTTACATTCTTGTCTTCGTTGCACGTGCTTACTGATATTTTTATTTATGCGTTTTTTTAAACAAGGCTTCCAATGGTATTTACGCTAATGTATGTTTTTACTGCAGACTTGAATGATGTTATAAAGAGTTTAATTATTTCTTTGCCTCCTTAAAAAGAATAATATTAAATTAAAAATAATATCTCTACCGATTATTAAAGCTTAAATGCTTTACACTAACAGGAAGTGTCTCCACTCCCCTTTTTGCGTTTCTGTTTAGAAATAACAGTTAAATCTTTGGAATGCAAAGAAGTAAAGTTAGGTCACGAGTCAGATTTTACCCTGAGGTTTTGGATATATATATACTATATATATATATATATGTGCGTGTGTGTGTATATACATATATTGACGCTATTGTTATGATAACAAACTAGTCTAATGCTTGAGCATCCTGTAGTTTATTTATTTATTTATTTATTTATTTTTTTTTTGAGGGAAGGGAAAAAACTGAAATCCAAAAAATGTCCGGTTTTTTGGTCTTTCCGGATTTTCGGCGCTCTACTGTATTCATCACAATAAACAATTTTCATCTTTATACCAATATTCACTCCGTTGAGGATAAACGTCTTAAAATATAACAAATTCATTTGAGACCTGCACAACTTTTCTACATTTAATATTTAAAAAAAAAAAATCATTTCTTAAAAGAAAAACCTTTCAAAAACTTCAAGCAGCATTTCAACAAACAAGTATGTTAAATCGCTGGTTGTGCCATGTTCAAACAGATCAGTTTGCGTAAAACTTTCAACCAATCACATAATTTCTTCAAATTTACTCAGTTTCTAGTTAATTTTCTTGACCAATCACATAATTTCTCATAACATCATGAAACAACAACACAACTCTGCACATGGGTTGCTAAATATCTCTTCGCGATGCAACGCTGACAAACCTGTTTACTTATCATAAGCTTTGGCGATCCCCACTTATGGAACTTTTACCCCCACTTACGGAATGTATACTGTTGTAGAATACTCTGCTTATTTCCTGGGTTCGTTGTTCTAAAGTCCAGTTGTTGTAGAAAGTTCTAGTAAAGCGTCCACTTATCAGGATGGAACACAAACTTTATTGCTTCTACAACTTTGTCGAACAATCAGCTGTACAAAATTCACAGGCACAATCAAACAGTAATGTGCTTTTAACAGTCCACTTACATCAGAAGCTCTCACAAATGCTGTATTTCTCACACAAAATAAAACAATTCTACAGTCAAAAATTCAGTGGAAGTATACAAGGGAGATCGCAAGCAGTCCTTCAAGACTCAGCAATAAAGAATTTACGCACAGAACTTTAAAACAAAGCTTCAAAAGGGCAAGCGAAAATACCACTTCTATAGTACAATACAATTCACAGCGTAATGCAGCAAACTCACGTAACAGGAGAATTAATTATGTCACTACCTACAACCATGAGTCACTACTCGCCTGCGTGGAGTGTGCCAACATGATGGCAAGAGGTAAATATGTATACTAATGTTGACAAACATTGTATTTTCTAAACACCAGAGCATAGGAGTAGTCATTTTTTAGTTTTATTTTATCATTCTAAAAAAAAAAAAGTTGGTTATTATTATTAACTTTTTTAAGCATTTCTACATTTCAGTTCCTTTTTGGAGTTGTTTTTATACATTTTCAGCAACTTTTATACACACATGCTGTTATGCAAGACTAACTAGTGAACCATATTATTTACAGGTTTTACGATCATAGACGTAACTTTTATTGTGAAAAGCATTAAAGTTTAGAAAGCCAAATTTTTATTCAGCATGGCAGATGATCGAGGTAAGTCATTCTATTGTAGTATTGTAAATGAATAATTAGTACATCTTGATATGTGTGTATGTGTAAGTTTTTATTTATTATTTACTTTTAATTTCCAATGAGACAATACAGGCCCGATGTAAGCAGGACGACAATCATTGGAGCTTGGCGATCGCTAACCATTTTGTATGATCAAGAAAAGAAATTAAAATAATTTTAATCAATTAAAATTGCTCTTAAATTACCCTGACGACAACAGATAAAAAACATCCAACTCTACAAAATAATTCAAAAATTTCCATTCATTGGCCCTTTTTTAACCTAAAAAATCTTTGGCAGATCAATAATTCACTGTACAGCTAATTTAAAATGAGCAAACAGTGGACTGTTTTTAACCTCAAAAAACTTTGGTGCATTCAGCAACCTAGTTATACAGCTGGTAAACTGGGCAAACACAAATTCATTTTTAACTCGGGGCCTCACCATGGCTCAGTGGTTATGCCACTGAAAATGGTAGACAGCCGAGGTGTGAAGGTCCTGGGTTCGGGTCCCATCGTGTGGCTATCGATCTAACGGTCTGGAGTTTTGGTAGGTTTTCTCCAGATCTAACGTGAATATGCATTAGAACCCTTTAGAAAGTCCTTCTACCAAGGCACCCCTTTCCTTGGCAGATCGTCCAATTGTAGCGATGCCATAATCACACACAACTTATTTTTAACTCAAAAAAATTTCAAATTTATCAACCTAGTTATGCAGCTAATTGATATTTATCTGTTATATGGATGTCAGCCAAATTTGGTGTTTTTTCACTGTCAGTGGAGGGCGAAGCTTGGTGATCTTTTTTTTTCTGGTAACCCTTGCTTGATCATGCACAGGTCCTGAGAATATGTTTGAATAGCAAACAAAAGGGATTAGGTCTGTTTTGTATTCTTCCATGAGTTTAACATGCACTGCCATATTTATTTTAGTTTTGGTGAGTGTTGGTTAAATTTCTTTTTTCTTTTTGGATAACTATGAATTTACGAGAAATATCAACAAATGAGGAAGATACAATAAAGTTTTGTCAAAGCTGTTGAAAGGAGGGATTTGTAAAGAATGAATGCTTATTTATCTTACAGACACACTAAAAAACGAGTGCCATCAAGCTGTAATGTGTAAATAACACTTCCGGCAATTTACCTGAACAATTCTTTTTTTTCTGAGGAGTTTTTTTTAGAAAACCACGCAAGTTTTGCTTCATGTGACATGAAATGAAATTGCATATTTTTGATAGTGAAATTGTTTGAAAGTGCAATGTGAACTATATGTGAAAGGTTGGAATTCAAAGCAGCAATTGGTTGAAAATTAATAAATACATTTTAAAACAGCATAAAGATTTGTATTTATTGTACATGTGAGGAATTGATGTATGTAAAAACTTGTGAGAAAAAGCTGAAAATGTGAGTATGTTTTACAATACTTTTATTTGTGTAGAATTGTCTATTTTATGTTTTCAGGTTATACAAAATGCAGAATGAATTGAGTGTAACAGGAAAAAAATCCTTGTAGATGCTTGACGAATAAATTAACTTGCCCCAAAAAATTTTCCGTAGGTATTTTATTTGCCGTATAGTTTTGAAATGTAAATTGAGGTCTTGCAGATGTAGCATCGGCATTTGAATTGGTAATTGGTTTGAAAATTATTCATTTAGTTTTTGAACAGCATTATGTTTCATTTATTGTTAGCGTGACTGGGTTCGCATTTACTCAGATTTTTGAGTAAATTACCCAAATTTTGTTGACTGCAATGCAAAAAATCTGCACATAATAGGGTTTCGCACATGCAAAAACTCACATTTCTCAAGCTAATGGGCCTTTGTACCCACTTTTATCAGACTTCAGTGTGATCTCTGGGTGAGGATTTAACATTAATTAAATTTTGTCGTATGTTGTGTTGAGTCTGTATTTTTAATTGTATATTTTGTGTTAAAATGTTTGTTTTCAAGGCATTGAAGATGCTAAAAGTGAAATAAATATGCCATAGGTGTTTGGAGACAGAAAAAAAAGAAAAAAAAAAGAGCATTGTAGCTACTCGAGGACAAAAAAACATTACTTGGCGAAAAAAAAAAAAAAAAAAAAATCACCAACTTTGGCAGGCATCCGTCTAACGGATAATGTAAACTGGGCAAACACAATTCCATTTTTAATGCAAAGAAACTTCAGTGGATTAAGCACCCTAGTTATGCAGTGAATGTAAACTGGGCAAACACTGGCCCGTTTTTAACTCAAAAAAACTTTGGTGGATTTACCAACCTAGCTATACACCTAATCTAAAGTCAACGTGATTAGAATAGCAAATAAATAGTACTAACAAAAATATAAAAACATCTAATATCATTTTAAAAGTGATTAAAAACCGTAAAGAATTCAAAGATTCATTAAGAAAAAGCATTTACCTTTATTTTTTATTTCAGTCACTTACTTCAGAGTTGAGAAATGTCTCTTACATCACTCTCCCACCGGCTTAACATGTCAGTATGGCTTCCCCTTTCATCAACATCAATACACCAACAACTAACATGCTTTCTTTTATTTAGCTGTTTGTTAGAAATATTCACACCACATTTTTAACAAACATACTCTTCCTTTTCATACATCAGTCAGTAACATATTTTATTTCGTTCCATCCATAACATGAAAAAATTTCAGATTCCAAATATCGATTCTACCAACAAACAGTGAAGATAAAAACGAAATATACGTGTCTTCCGGGTTAACAGAACACCGACAGCATTCCTCACTGTTGCCATCCATTGCCCGAGGATAGCGCCAAAAACATAAATAAACAATAAAGTACCGTTTTAGGGATTAGGCCCATTTACTTAATTTAGGGCTTGTGACATGTTACTTTTCATAACTTTTTCAAAACTTCGTCACTTTTCATCCTGTTTTTGAGTTTTCTTTCATATTTTCTAGATTTTTTATTGTCCTCTTCTCTATTATTTAAAATTAAAAATAAATTCTCACAGAGACTTTTCTTTTCAACTGCAAAAAATATTTTCAGCTTTTCATCAAGATTGTTGCCAGTGATGCTAATCTGAGGCAGTTAGGTAATTGTAGTTAAAAGTTAAAAAAAAAAAACAACCTTTGTTTGCCCTACATCTACAAGCACTTTTGGTCACGTATCATGTGGTCTTGTTGGCACTGGTTGCTCTTCCCAATTTTAATGTTAATTAGTTAATTATAAAAATAGGCTCTATGATTATCGAAGGGAGGCTATCAAAATTTTAACTGATGACAAGGCAGTGAACGACATCACATATGCTCAAATTGATGATGGGTGGCAAAAGATACTTATAAACAAGTGAAGAGCAACCAGTGCTAAAACAAAGGCCATGTGATGTGTGGCCGAAAGTACTTGGAAATACGGTATGAACAAATAGTGGACTTTTACTTTTTTCTGTGGATTAGGTCAGTAAAACATATGTAATATTATTAATTAAGATTATATAAAAGATTCATATATAATATTAATTGTCTTATATGTAGTTAACTGCATTTAAGTTTAAATGTTAGTATTTTTCTTGTAAAATGAGAAATTATAAAGGAAAAATTGCTTCAGCAACTATTGCAATGTGAAATTGGCATGGTAAATAGTACAATCAAACCCCGTTATAGAAAACCCATCATATAATGACCTCACGGATATAACAAACTGAATTTTTCATCCTGCCCTTTTATTGTATTTCTTAACGTTTCGGATATAGCGAACGAAACTTTTAGTACCTTTAAATTCGTTCTAATGTACTTTACTCATTCCTGCTTAGTAACAAATCTAGTATATGGCAAGCAGGACATGAAGCATAGGTGCCTTCTGAAAGGGGGGTGTAGATAACTGGTGGACTATTGACAAACAATATTGAATGTAGCTTCTCAGTCTCAGGAAGAGCTTTAACTGAAGAAAGGTTGACAGTGTCAGAACACAGATTAAATGCACTGATGAGAGTTAAAAGTGCCTTAGTAAATTTTGATAATATGCCTTATCTGGTACCCATTACATCACAACTGCTGGATATGAGAAAAGTGGCATATAAAGCATATAATGCCTATTTGAAAGATGTAAAAAGAAAGGAGCGAGAAAAATTAGGAAAGACTGTAAGCAGAAAAACAAAATTTTAAATTGTTGGAAAAGAAAAGAAAGTCAATAGAAGATCAAGAACAGAAACTTTTGAAAAATGTGTTTTGAAGAGAAAAATGCTTTCGATAGTGCTTCAGATCTATTCAAAGAGGCCAATAAGAGTCTTAAAAGTGCTTTGAAAAATAAAAATTTAAAAGAAGCAGCATTTGCTTTGGAAATGATGGAAGAAGTAACAAAATATTCAGATGCTATTCGTAATCAAAGGCATTATACAGTCATAAATAATGAGACAAGCCTTTTACTCACAAAAACAACTTTACTGACGGC
Source organism: Cheiracanthium punctorium (assembly GCA_038373885.1). Classification (NCBI taxonomy): domain Eukaryota; kingdom Metazoa; phylum Arthropoda; class Arachnida; order Araneae; family Cheiracanthiidae; genus Cheiracanthium; species Cheiracanthium punctorium. The sequence goes on along the minus strand of JAWZYV010014558.1, from coordinate 75,904 downwards.
ACATAACTAAACATAAAACTACACAGAGTTAGATTTTAAGAAAGGTTAGATGGTGGGTTCATGGACCTGGCCTTACAGGCCCAACTCCAGAGGAAAAAGTTGCTGAACTTCTCACTTTCTGAAGCAGATCTCTTCTCTCTTGAGCTGCCCATCTAGGCTCTGGGTTAGAATCTGAGGTGGATTTTGATCACGTGGGACGTTTGTAGTAAGTATTCGAAAGTTATGAGATTCACCGTGTCACTACAGTATTTAATTCTGGAGAGCCCTTGAAACACCCAGTGATTTATTCGTTCTATAATGTCAGGACTGCACATTATCAGATATCTATAGCCTCTTATTGAAGACTTTACGAGACCGCTCAGATCAAAGGTTATGGGAGAGATTCAAGTATGAGGGGTAAGGAAAAAGGGGCATCACACATACATCTATAAGTACTAATTGTTCGTAATTATTTGGACAGTGTTACAGCATACTTCAAAAATATGCAGTGTGCAATAGAAAAGAAGAAGATAAAACTCATTTCAGACTTTTTCAATTAAAAAAAAAACTAAGACTTGATAAAATTTTTTAAACTTTACTTGCTAACCATTTGACAGTACTAAACTTATAATTTTCTCAAAGCAGTAAGTGAGATTGTATAGTTTCTTGTTCGTAAAGTTCAGTTATTTCAAGGAAACATGTATACTGCTTTAAACACTTTTTGAAAAATTGCATTTCTTTTTAATTTGTACACTTAATATATTACTTTTGAGTTTATTGATCTGGAATGTCTTGTATTTTAATATATTGTGAAATACCTCCAATTTAGTTTTTAGAAATCCCACATTTTTCATTCCTTGTAATCACTTTTGTAATTTTAATATGATAAGAAACTATGATGATAAAGAAAAAAAGGGGTGGATGTGAGGAGGGCTTTTTCTCTTCTTTAAAATTTTATTATAAATGTAAGTTAAAATTTGTAAATGCTTAAATTATAATTAGGAGTATCTTGTTACTTCTCTTTATTTACTTCTTTCATTTTCCATCTTTCAAATATGGACGTGCTCTTTTCTTGAATAAAAGAGAGTGTCTATATGTTGATTTTCATTTTCTGTGTGTAAAAAAAAAAGTCCCTGTTTGCATTGCCAAGTAGTCACTTTTTTCGTCATTTTTGACACTTTTTTTTAATATAAAATGTGTTATAAGCCCTGCTTATTGAAAAAATTGTTTTTCTGTTTTAATAAAGGTCTTATTAAAAGATTTACTTACATTGTTGTGCTTTTGTTATTTTTATCGCAATGCCATGTAGAATTTTATTTTTATCAAAAGATTAAAAAAGAATACAGAAATGCTTATTTATCTTAATAGTTATTTCATAGTTGCTGTATACTATAAAATGTACATTTATATATTTCATAACAAAATCTATTTTTATTGGTTCTTACAGAAAGTGCACAAAATTATCAGTAGTGTGAATTTACCCAAAAGTTTTATTAGTTGCAATGCTTCAAGAACTCTGTTACAATGTTTTTAAAAAAAGCTGTTTAAAATTAGACTACAGTAGTTATTCACATGAATGTAATCCAGAACCACCTGTTTACCTTTTTACTACAACACATTTTCATTAAGATAAAATCAACTACTAAATGCTATACTATTTAATTGAATAGTCTTGTAAAATCATTTTCTACATCAATTTACATCAAACTTTTGATATGTCACTAGCCAAAAATTTAAAAATATTAATATAACAATTAATGATTCATATTAATAATTTATTAAAATATTATAATAGAAAATTATGCTTGGGCTTAGTTCTCGTGGGATAAAAATTTGCTTCTTAATTGGAATGTTGAATAAGATATTGAATTAAAGTTTGGAAAAAGATTAACATTGGTAGAAGGAAATTTTGCTTGCTTATAGTTCAATAATTAGCTAAAATGTATTAAAAACTAGTATATATGATTAAAAAAGTGGTTAGTTAAATTTTTAAAAACTAGGGGCCAAGGCCCCCAGACTCGCTACGCTCGCTTTTCGTATGAGGCATTCGGCCCCTAATAAGGCTTATTCCTAAAAAAGACATAATTTCAACAGACAAAACCCGAAGATTGGATCAGATAGAATATTACTGAGCTACACATTGCTTGGTTCTTGCATGTTCATTGGTACATAAAAATTTAAACTTCACATTACAGTAGACCCCCTCCCCCCTCATAACACGGAAGATATTTTGTTATGGGAATCTGTGTTGTACGGGTTCTGAGTTATACTCCACCTGGAGTGCGGACTCCGCTTATAATCGCTAGAAAAATTATTTGCACTCCTCAGAAACACAATGATATTTAATGTTGCCATTCAAAAGTTATATTAATTAGGAGCTAAAGCGTAATAAAATCAGAACATCTGTTTAAGCTGTATTTTTAATATGTAAAACCTATTGCACACCTTGCGAATTTGCCACCCATGGCGATTTTTAATTATTTGGCGACTTGCGTACATGTAAAGTTAATAAAAGCTACGGAACAGATAGGATAGCTTGCCACCCATGGCGACTTTTCATTATTTGGCGATTTACACATGCACATAACTTATAATTACTGTTTATTTAAGGTTACCGGAAAACCGTTATCCATATTTTCATTTACATAATCGTTTGCAGATTGGCGTACTTAGCATCACGAATTATACCATCTCGTCGCGCTAGCAAACATCCAAAGTGTACTATAGCTGCTATAATGGCATAGTTAACGTCGCCAAATATTTCTCCTGGTAGCAAGTAATCCAGCTGGACCGAGCCGGCTTTAAAATAATCTGCATTTTAATTATTTTTCATTTTCAAGATATTAGTTATTCTGTTTTGGAAAAACGAATAATCACTAATTCTAAACGCCTGTTGTCTAAGCGAACTTACTATTTGAAAATTGTCAACTTTGTGTAACACATTTTGAGTTACTTATTTCATATAATTTTTATTTTGGCGTAAAATGGGCATAATTCTAACTCATGTTTGTAAATTTCACGCAATTCTAGATACTTGGAAACACTTTGTTGCAAAGGAATGAATGATTTTATGCCAAATCTGGCAACCATTATGTTTATTTTTTCGTTTTTTTTATTAATATCTTCTAAAATAATTCGATTTTCGAAATTTAAGTCAGCTTAGCAGGTTCCTCGGAATTTTTTGAATCTGTGGGCACCTTAGTCGAAACTCAAATCCCCACGGTTTAGGAGGAGATAGGCCAACAAGCTTTGACAGTGTCAGCGGCCTTTACTTTTTTTTAGAATAGAGAGATACTACAATCTCTCTATGACTTTAGTTAAAAAAATTTAAAAATTATTATTAAACAGGCTGTTTAAAACTATATATTTCAGCCAAGTAGAACTTTGTCATCCTATGATAATCTAACTATCAGTGTTTGGCCTTTCACCACTTCTGATCTTGATGAAGGCTCTTCATATGTCATCAAAGGATGCTTGCACCATGTTGCGTATGACTAAAATGTTAATAATGTAAAATAATGTTTTTCAGATGCCCTGAATGTAGCTACTTCGTTTTCTTAACCTTTTCGCTCCGGCACACACATGAGGATTTTTGTCCCAGAAAGCGGCGGAATCTATAAGATTTCATTCCCCTACTTTCCAGCTGAAGAGCACGCCTTGCCTTTTGTTTGGTAGGTGGGGGCAAATATCCCTGACCACAAAAGTCCACAAACAAAATACAAATCTGTATGCTCAATGCCGGTCAATTCACTACCACTTTCTCCCCAGTCAATTATCTACTAACCCGCCTGACTCTCCCACAGCATAAGAAAAGGAATTTCGAGAGGCGGGAATCTCTTATCCATATTCTCTTATCTATCTTGTACCGCCGGAGTGAGAAGGTTAAACCTGAAAAAAAAAGTTTATTTATATGATTTGGGAAACATTAATCCTAAATGAACAAAATGCAACTTTTGAACAACAACAAATGAAACAAAACTTTTATTTCAGAAAATGTACAATTTTCTTCTGAAAAAGGTTTGCGTTGTACACAAGGGGAAATAATTTTGCAGCTGGTGAATGTTTGCTAAGATAAGAGCTATCCAGGATATTGCTTTGTGATGGAATAAATATCCACATTGTCTCGAGTCTGCATGCTTGCTGTCAGTTGACTGTATATGCATAGGAAAATATATTTTCTCCTGTACAATACAGTGGAACCTGTCTAATGTGACCACCTTCGAGAGGAATAAAACTGGTCTCCTTACAAAGACAGTAAAGTTTAGGGGCTGTAAAATGAAACTGTACAAAAGTGGTCACTATAGACAGGTAGTTAATTTAGCAGGTTCCACTGTAATTCCTTGTATCGGGATTTTCAGAAATCGATCATTTCATTACATTGATATTTATTTAACCTTTTTTAACCCCTTAACCGTCGTATTATTTTCAAGAAAACGGTCATAAAAGTGCTTATTTCTTTTATTCCAGAAAATTGTATAAAACAAGTGAATATATATAGTATATTTATTCATTTTAAGGTTTTGGACATTTTAAGCACTAGAGAAAAAAAAATAATTTTTAGGAAAAGTCAACATTCAGGGTCATTGTGACTGAATGTGTGTTTTGTAGTAAGCAGGAAATCATTAAAAATATATGTTTTAAACACTAGAAAGTTTTATTAAACTTACTACGTAAAATAAGTAAACATTTCTAAAATTTTCTTTGAACATAAATTAAAAAAAAAAAAAAAAAGTAAGCTAATATTGCATAATGCATATCACAAATACACGTCTGTTTGAGTACTGCTACCATGTATTTAAAAATAAACTATCTCCGAATTAAGTTAAAAATACTCTGGTATTGTCATCTGTTGTGTAAAATTATATATTACAAAAAAATCCGTGCATCAGAATTGGAACGCTCTTATCTTTCTGGCGCATTTTTTTGAAGAGTATTGCCCGGAAATTTGACGGGCACGAGAAATAGAGGGAGAAAGCTTAGCCCGTGATTTTGACAGGAGCGAAGATTAAGGGGTTAAATTGCTTTTCGCATGGGGACTTTCATGATTTTCATACTAATGGTATCTATCACTATTCATTGTAACATAAATTTACCGGATATGCAACTTTGCTGTTTGATGAGCAGCTGGGTAAAGTATGGGTGGGTCTTTCTCATTTTCAGCAGGTGAACCTTTTAATGGAGGGGAAAAAAAAATCTGGTGAATTTTCAAATTTCAAAAGACTATTATCAATGTGCCGTTATTTCAGGCCCGGACTGACAGTCGGCTATTACCAAGAGCCCTGAAGAGGCCCACAAAAATGGATATGCTACATTATAGTTAGAGTAATTTGATATATATATATGTTATGGTAAAAGTAATAAACTGGTGATTATATATAATAACCAGTAATTATGCATAATCACCACTAAATACGGTAAATGTGATAAATTTTTGAAAATATATCAAATTAACCGGCTTGTTTGCATAATTCCCAACTCATAATGGTAAATGTGATAAATATCATGACTGATTGGGCCAGTAGAATAGAGTGCAGTTGTTTTTTTTGTGCAGTTACTACTCAGAAGGATATTTTTTCATTGGACACTATGGGGTAAGAGACCATGAATTACAATGTTTTATATTTTACAGTTAAAAAGTCAATAAATGGTTATTTTAAGTCACATACATTTATTTAGCCTGAACGAAATTTGAATAAGAGACTGACAGGTGTTTTCTTACTTGCTCTTGCCTGCACAAAATATCTGTCTGGATTAGAGCGACCGCTGCTTCATTCTCTTTGCGAGTCTTAAAATTAACTTCAGATGGAGATTCATTTTGAGATAGATAGTTATTGTCCATATTACAAACATTTTCTGTTTCGCTATTGGTGTTTTTGGAAGCATTATTAACTGTCTCGATTAATGCCTGAAGCTCTTCTAAGTTCTAAGATGTTCGATAGAGTCATTTCGGAAAGACGTTTTCAAGCCAAATTTTCCAGGTGTCAGAAACATTGTTCATAAGGAGAATGTTGGGGTTAGCAGAGCCTGGTACTTTCAAATTTAACTTCCATTTAATTTTTACTGTAAATTTTGATATCAGAGGTATTGCATGGATCAAAATGAAGACAAGTTCTTGAATGACAAAAACAGTTTATTTATGAAGAACAAAAGGTTCATCCAGTCATAAGACAGAAATACAAGAAAAAAATTTGTTTCAAAAAATTACCAGCATGAGCAGGATAGCCAGAAAAGGGAGGTACAAAAAAAACTTCTATTTTACTTGCAAAGCTCACCATTTACTGGTGGTAAAAATTGGCTTCCACTCATCTTAAAGCAGGTCATCACAAGAGCTTCCACAAAAAAACATAACAAGGCCCAGCCTTTCATTTGCCTTTTTCAGGCCTACCACAACACATCTGCACTGGGTTCAGAACTGCACTGTACTGCACTGCTAGACAACCAAAACTAACACCTCCCTTTATACTACCCTGCCCATGCTTCACAAGCTCAAATTTGCATACTTTCCAAACCTGGAAAGAAAATTAAAGTCATTTCTGGTTTTATTTAGATGAGGTGACACATCAAAGATGATGTCACAGCTTTCAGCCAATGGAATAATTTTATTAACATTTAGTTATTATTAAGTGGCAACTAATGGTTTGTTTACATCTACAGTATGTCAGATGGTGAAGCAAGTTATTTTAGTATGATAATTTAAGACTATTGTAACTTAAACTACTTCTAAGTTACTCTTAATCATTATATTATCTTTTACTTTAAATACTATTGCCTTTAATTTTAAATGCTGTTTTAAATAAGTTAAACATTTTTCAAGACTATTTTAAAAGGTAAATGTTATTTTAGAGCTTTTGTGTATAAAAGAAAACAGGCATATGCATAATAAAAATAAGTCTTATATTCCACAACATACCACAAAAACATTGCTAGGACTTTGGTGAAGATGGTTGGAAAACTTATTGGGGGAAGGGAAACTTTAGATATTTTACTTTAGGGTTAAGGGAACTTCAAGTTTTTAAAAAAATACTTAGACTTAATGAAAATAAAGTTTTAATATATTATAATTTAGCTAAACAGATAAAATATATTTAGTTTATTTTTACATATTCCAACAAATGCCCCCTTTTTCCAACTCATCCACTACCAATTTCACAAAAAAAAACACAAAGAATATTTCTCATGTTCAACCAAACAGGCATTTACAAAAATAATTAAACTTTTCACCAGTTAATGCTTTTGTAAAAACATCAGCAACATTGATTTTTCCAGAAACAAATTGTAAATTGATTTCATCTAAATAGTCTCTGACAAAATGATATCTTGTGTCGATATACTCGGTACGATTATTTTCAATTTTACTTTTAGCAAAACATATAGCACTCTGATTATCACAAAATACGTTTGGCTTTTCATTATTAATCTTTAAAAATTCAAAATTATCAAGTAATCTACGCAACCAAATCAGTTCTTTAAGACAGTCAGATAAGGAGACATACTCTGCCTCCATGCTCGAAAGGGCTGTACATTTTTGTTTCGAACTATTCCATATCACAGGTACATTATCTACAAAAATTCCATATCCAGAAATGGATTTCCTGTCCACAATGTCTGATGCCCAACTTGCATCTACATAGACATTTAAGTTGCAATCTGATACACGACTAAGGTTAATAGAAAAGTGTTTAGTATTTATAACGTATTGAAGGACTTGACATAAATTTTTCCAGTGGGAATAAGATGGATTTGAAGAAAACTGAGCTAATACAACAACTGCAAATTGAATATCAGGACGAGTGCGAGTAGCAAGAAAAAGTAAAGACCCTATTAATTCTCTATAAGGCACATTTACTGCCTCTTCACCTTTAGCTGTTACATTTAATGTAGTTCCAGGTGTTAAGGGCAATTTACAATGGATGGTAGGCACCTGGAAGTTTTCTACAAGTTTGTCAATATACTTTTCCTGGTGCATGTAAAACTTGCCATCTTTTTCTACAAACTGCACTCCCAAGAAAGATTCTATTTTCCCCAAGTTTTTAATCTCATATTTGCTTTCTATTAATGTAATAGTCTTTTCCAAAACGTCTAAATTTTCGGCAAAAATTGCTAAATCATCTACATAAATTAGTACAATGACAGATTTATCCAATGTATAAACACAATTACAATCATTAATTTTACTAAAACCTAAATCCAAAAAAATTTTATTCAATTCTTCAAACCACTCTCTCCCTGCTTGGTGGAGGCCATATAAGGCTCTCTCTAGTTTCCAAACAAAATTCTTATCAACAACCTCAAAACCTTCAGGCTGCTCAACAAAAATCTCTTCCTGCAAGCTAGCATAGAGGTATGCCCCCTTAACGTCTAAATGCCTGGTTAACCATCCCTTAGAGACCACTAAGACAGCAAATAAATATCTTATCAAAGAAAAAGAAACTACTGGTGAGTAGGTATCAAAATAATCTATCCCCTCAACTTGTCGATAGCCTTGTGCCACCAGCCGGGCCTTAAACTTTTTAATCTTTTTAGAAGCATCTTCTTTTAAGGGTAAATACCCATCTTGTACCTAATACCTTTTTACCTTTGGGACGAGGGACCAACCTATACACGCCCCTATACTCCATGACTTTTAATTCCTCTAATATTGCTTTCCTCCAGTTGTCCTTTTCTAGCAGTTTTTGCGACTGTTTATAACTGTTGGGAATTTTAGTTTCAACACAAAAAATTTCTCCTACTGACCCATCCCCCCCGTTTTCTACAGCAGGAACTTCATCCTCTGATTCCTGTTCCTCCCGTCTTTCCTCAGAAGGCCCTGAGCTTGTTACAGCTCGAAAACTGAATTTACTTTTGTCAAAAAAAAAGATCTTTACTTCTACAGTACTCTTCAACCTCTCTCAGGCTCCTTAGCCTTACACCCTTTTCAGGATGGTAATATACATCAACACGCCCAGCAGTTTTACCCGTCTGATGTATCTTTTCAACCCTTTTCCATCTTGTTGGAGGGCTAACAGAAGGAGATTCATCTCCAGAATCCTCGTCTTGAGGGGGAGGTTCCTCATCAGTTTTACTTTCATCATACAATTCAAAAGTTACATGTTGCTTACTTTTATTTTCACTTGAAGGGCCAGAACCCAAGTGCTGAAAATTTTCTACAATTTGTACATGCTTTGTCTCTATCACCTCAGTGGTGCCAGGTAACCAAATTCTATATCCTCCACATGGCATAGCCCACTAAATAGCCTTTTGATGCTCTTCTATCCAACTTACTCCTATTCCGCTGGGGCAAATGTACAAAAGCTTCACTCCCAATGGCTCGAAGGTGCCTAACCGAAAAACTCTTATTTTTCCAAAGGTTTAGCGGAGCCTTTCCGTTTAGTTTCTTATGTGGAAAACGGTTACGGAGGTAAACTAAAGCATTGGCAAATTCAGCCCAGAGGCTTTCGGGTAAGTCAGATGAAAACAATAAAGCTCTTACACCTTCTAAAAGAGTTTTATTGAAACGTTCGGCAACACCATTCATCTGCGGAGTGTAAGGATTAGTTTGTTCATGAATGATTCCCTCTTTAGAAAAAAATTCTTTAAAATTATTATTGCAGAACTCTCCACCACAATCAGTTCTTACTCTTTTAACCAAATGGCCCGTTTGTTTCTCAACCATAGTTTTAAATAATTTAAACTGATCAAAGACAAGATCCTTATTTTTCAGCATGTAAACAAAAGTGTAACGAGAGAAATCGTCAACTATAACAAATATATACCTTGCCCCACCAAGGGAAGGGACGCGGGAGGGACCCCACAAATCCATATGAATTAATTCTAATACATTTTGGGTTCTAATTTCTTCCTGTTCTCGACAAGCCTTTTTAGTGCTTTTAGCAAAACTACAGGCTTCACAGTTACCTACTTCCCCCTTTAGATTGTCTAGGCCATATACATATTCAGATTTAGAAAATTCTTTAAGAGATTTCACATTAAAATGGCCAAATCTCATATGCCATTTAAAAACATTATTGCTTAAAATACAGGTCCCAGCCTTAATTTCATTGTCATCATCAAAATTACAATATACATTACAACTATAAAATCTGTTCTTATTTATACAAGTTAAAATTTCATCATTATTTTCGTTAAAAACTGTAGCTTTAGTCTTACTAAACAGAACATTATAATTTTTATCACATAGAAACTTGACAAATATTAAATTTCTGCATAAACCGGGAGCATAATATACTTTATCAAGATTTAAAATGTTACCTGAATCTAATCTCAAAGAGATACTGCCAGTACCCTTGATGGCCATAGTCCCTCTTGCCATGGCTGCCTTGCCCTCAGTGTTCTGGAAGGTCTTGAAGGCTCGACGATTATTGCAGAAACAGTCAGTCGCGGCACTATCCAAGCTCCACTGCATAGGAAAACACTCGTTGACGAGAGCAGCGATGTAGGTGGCCTCTGGTTTCTTTCCTCGTCCTCGTGAAGAAGACCTTTTCCTTTGGGGGGATCCTCTTTTGGAACAGTCTCTTATCAAGTGACTTGTCGATCCACAACCGAAACATCTCCTGGCATACCGTACTTTCGGTCTTGACCTCCACTTAGTAGAACTGGAAGGAGATTTAGCACCATCTTGATCTTTATGAAGATAGCTGTCGGACACAAGAGCCTCGCTGTTTCCTTTCGGGAACCTGAATAATTTCCTATCAGCCTCTGCCAATAGTGCCTGTCGCACCTTTTCAATATTAAAGTCACTGTCTGGCAGCTGGTACAATTGAGTAACTATATTCTCAAACTCTTCTGGCAGATTATCTAAAATTTGAAAAACTATTTCATCTTCTGGGACTTCTTTTCCAGGCTTCTAGCATTCTGTACCACCTTTGCAATGTAAGAACTCATAGATTCTGAGGCGTGACATTTTGTGGTGTAAAACTGCTTTCTTAACTGAGCAATTCTTGCTCGGCTGCTAGGTTCATAGACTGCCTTGACTGCAGCCCAAGCTTCTCTAGGGTTTGTACTATCAAACACTACATTCTTGCATTCATCACTGATACTTAAACAAATTATTGCTAGAGCTTTTCTGGCACTTTCATCTATAACACCACTAACAGTAGATTTTTCATCTTTAGCAACTTCAGCTGGTCCCTTTTCACACTCTTCAGAAGTATATTTAAATAAACCAATGCTAGTCAAATACATATCTAAGTTAAACTTCCATAGTCTGTAATTATTTGAAGTAAGTCTCTCAAAACTAAAAGGTAACCTCTGCTCAGCCATATTAAACATGTGAAAAAATTTTAAATCACTTGGCAAGAAACATCAGGAACAACTTCTGTAAAAGGATGACAGTCAATAAGATCAGAACCACGCTCTGCTACCATTCTGTTGGGGTTAGCAGAGCCTGGTACTTTCAAATTTAACTTCCATTTAATTTTTACTGTAAATTTTGATATCAGAGGTATTGCGTGGATCAAAATGAAGACAAGTTCTTGAATGACAAAAACAGTTTATTTATGAAGAACAAAAGGTTCATCCAGTCATAAGACAGAAATACAAGAAAAAAATTTGTTTCAAAAATTACCAGCATGAGCAGGATAGCCAGAAAAGGGAGGTACAAAAAAAACTTCTATTTTACTTGCAAAGCTCACCATTTACTGGTGGTAAAAATTGGCTTCCACTCATCTTAAAGCAGGTCATCACAAGAGCTTCCACAAAAAAAACATAACAAGGCCCAGCCTTTCATTTGCCTTTTTCAGGCCTACCACAACACATCTGCACTGGGTTCAGAACTGCACTGTACTGCACTGCTAGACAACCAAAACTAACACCTCCTTTTATACTACCCTGCCCATGCTTCACAAGCTCAAATTTGCATACTTTCCAAACCTGGAAAGAAAAATAAAGTCATTTCTGTTTTTATTTAGATGAGGTGACACATCAAAGATGATGTCACAGCTTTCAGCCAATGGAATAATTTTATTAACATTTAGTTATTATTAAGTGGCAACTAATGGTTTGTTTACATCTACAGTATGTCAGATGGTGAAGCAAGTTATTTTAGTATGATAATTTAAGACTATTGTAACTTAAACTACTTCTAAGTTACTCTTAATCATTATATTATCTTTTACTTTAAATACTATTGCCTTTAATTTTAAATGCTGTTTTAAATAAGTTAAACATTTTTCAAGACTATTTTAAAAGGTAAATGTTATTTTAGAGCTTTTGTGTATAAAAGAAAACAGGCATATGCATAATAAAAATAAGTCTTATATTCCACAACATACCACAAAAACATTGCTAGGACTTTGGTGAAGATGGTTGGAAAACTTATTGGGGGAAGGGAAACTTTAGATATTTTACTTTAGGGTTAAGGGAACTTTAAGTTTTTAAAAAAATACTTAGACTTAATGAAAATAAAGTTTTAATATACTATAATTTAGCTAAACAGATAAAATATATTTAGTTTATTTTTACATATTCCAACAGAGAACACCTGATGCTTTCATGAAATGCTCTGTTTTTCATAAGTTGCACAAAATGTAACTCTTTGGACTATTTGTGTGATTGCTTTCTAACCAAGAACTTAGCATATTTTCAATATCCTGGTTTACATGTTCAACCGAACCTTGAGTCTGGCTGTGCCTAGGTTTTCCGTGCACAATTTTCAGATCCGCCCACATTGCACAAGCTGCTTCTTACAATTTTGCTACTAAACTCATGACCGTTGTCACTTTGCAGTACACTGGGGGCTCCAAATACAGTAAAAATAGTTAGCTTAGTTAGCTAACTATTTTTACTGTAGTGTTAGTTAGCTAGAACTAGCTAGCTAGTGTAGTGTTAGTTAACTAGATGAGCTTAGTTAGCTAGAAAATCGTCAGAAACGCCACACCCGGCATAAACGCCGCGGCCGCGATCGTTGGTGGTGGTGGTGGTGGGGGGGGTGATCGTGGTCAGAAGAAGTCAGTGCCAGATAAAATTCAATGTTTTCTAAAATAATTTCTTAATTAACAAAAAATAAATAAATAAAAAATATGTTGCATTACTTATTAGACCTAATTTATTAAAAAAGCTATTAAGTTGATCGGATATATTTCGGGTGAAATTGGATAAACGGTAAAAAAATCTCCTTTTTTCTCCCCCTTCCCATAGAATGTTTTAAAGTAGTTGCCACTATTTTACGAAGCTTACGATTTCTATTTTCAAATAATCAGATATCAATGTTTATATTCACAAATGCGAATTTATAGAAATAAAAAAATAACTTCTAAAAACCTTCTTGCATCCGCACAAAGTTCGGACAGACTACCAGGCGCCATTAAAATGAAAACAGCAATCGATGTGTGAGAAGAGGCTCCAGTTAAAAGTAAACATTCCCTTCCCCCCCCCCCCCCCGCGGATGGCCAGCTGTTGATTACGTAATGAGCTTGCTTCAGCAAATTGTTGTTTTAAACTGAATGCTGTGTAACAACTCTTGATGGTATTTATTTATTATTTTTGATATTTATAACATTGGGATTTATTTTAAAAGCACTCAGCATTTCTTGAGCATACCAATTAGTTGACAGTGTTTATTCCATAGAGTGCACAGGACGCAAAGCCGCACGGCGAAAAAAAAAAACTTTCAGATTAACTTTATTTATTTATTATTTTTTTTTTTGGGGGGGGGGGGAAGGGTTAAACTCGCACCGTGCGCAACATAGACTAATTTTGGCTGAAATTCAGTATTTTAAGAATAATAGAGGTTCATGTGAAAAACGGGTGCATTTAATAGAGGGTAGTGCACTTTTGCGGTATTTTACAGAACTTTAACCCTTCAAAATATATATTCAAAACTTCATTAAAATTTAATTATATTTCTGAAATGTAGATGTAAAAGATTTACTTCTATTTTTTTTTTCTTTTTACTTAATTGAGGAGACATCGGTTGGATGTATGAAGCCATCCACTTCAGAGCACGGGACATGGACCCATCTCAGGGTGCTCTGACTTTCTCCAAAACTGGATCAAAGATCAAGCCTCTTTTCTATGGGGGTAGGTTCGCATTCTGATTCGCTACGCTGTGATCTTTGCACGCTACAGAGTACATGTCGGTGGTGGCGCCATCTTTTGAGAAAAGTATCACCAAACGAATTTTTCGATGTTTCGTTGAAGATCAGCTAAAAAAAATTAAACATATTGTAAACGCCGCACCTGGTAGAAACGCCGCACTTACTATTTTTTAACTTTTAAACTCATAAACGTCGCGGCGTTTCTTCCATAAATTACGGTAGGTGATATGCAACCTCTTCTGCACGTTTGCATTTTAGGACACACAACTGTACGAACTTGGTCAAGTGGTCTTAATAGACAAATATAAACTTAAAGTCATTATCTGGTTGCGACTGCATGTCAGTTAGGTCCACCTGGCATCTTGAGTTCATCTCTTGAAAGACCATTGGCCTAACAACAAGTCCTTTCTTAGGTACCTTTTTTTTTTTCTTTTGACAAATTTCACACAAATTTAAGTAAATCGGGACTTCTTCAGTAGTAATGTTTTTGCACTTATTTTGAAGTTCTTTTAACATCCTGTTTCTACCACCATGGCCTATTGTTAAGTGTACTTCATGAATTATGGTAAAAAGTTCTTCAAAATATACATAAAATCTAACATTGGAACTGTCTTTACTTGCGGGAAAGATAAGGTTTTTCAACATTGCCTACTTTCATTACATCTTATCTTTTTAGTCTTTGATAATTTTCCGGTTTTTTCCAACGTTTTTACTATTATTCACTTTTTTTTAAACAAATTTTTTTAACAATCTTTCTTTCATCAGAAAACCACTGTTTGCTTTCTTAGTATCCATAATATTCACTAATTTAGAATTAAAACGCTGAAGCATATCAGCCATTATTCATTATTTTATAAAATACGAGAGGTTAGCGAAAAGGTCTAGATGCATTGAAATATGAACAACTACTGAAATCATGTGTTTGTTACGTAGAAGCCAAGCAGTAGTGACAACTGAACAAATTTTCTTAAAGTTAGGAACTGATCACATTTACCATTACGAGTTGGGAATTATGCAAACAAACCGGTTAATTTGATAAATTTTTAAAAATTTATCATATTTACCAAATTTAGTGGTGATTATGCATAATTACCGGTTATTATATATAATCACCGGATTAATCACATTTACCGTAATATATACATGAGTAATTTATTATTCATTTAGAAGTAATCTTATATCTTTACTCAGTGGAGTTGCAGAGGACCCCAGAAACCCCGCCGCTCCAGAAGGCCCCCAAAA
The DNA here is from genome assembly GCA_038373885.1 of Cheiracanthium punctorium. Taxonomy (NCBI): domain Eukaryota; kingdom Metazoa; phylum Arthropoda; class Arachnida; order Araneae; family Cheiracanthiidae; genus Cheiracanthium; species Cheiracanthium punctorium. Next base: position 60,650 of record JAWZYV010014558.1, on the reverse strand, counting down.
GCTCTGAAATAGTTAAATGTGGTTTTTAGGCACATAAGCCTAATTTTCAAATATTATGTACTGTAGTATTCTATTTCCTCTAAATTCCTAAGTATGGGGGCCCCTTTTCAATCTCTAGCCGAGGGCCCCCAAAGGAGACAGTCCAGGCCTGTGTCATTTATTTGAACAGGTATTACATTTAGTTGCATTTTTCTGAGCTAATGGTAACATTTTCCTTATTTTGGTCTGTACATACTTAAACTAGCATTGAAAATAAAAGTTTTGGGGTATTCTGTGTCCCTTAAGGCCTGTATCTGAAAAACCATTTTTTCCTTCACCTTATGTATTCAAAAGTAATTATTTTTTAAAACCCATTATATCAGTAGTAGTTACTTGCTGAATCATAATTTTTGTTCTTAGTTTTGTTGCAGACTTTAGTTGCCATTCTGCTTAAGTGATACACTATTTTTAAAGAAGCATGAAGAGGATTTACTTTAAAAAGTGTCATAAATTTGTACTTCTTTGAAAAAATAAATTTTCCTTTGTAGTTTTATTAATGTCTTAAAATTAAGTTGCTTTTTTTTTTTGGTTTATTTGTAGAGACACCACAGATTTCAAGATCTGGAAGGGTATTGAAGAAGTCTGCTAAGGTGAAAGAAATGGAAGATTTCGATATTAATGAACTGGATGTGCAAGGGAAATCACGCAAAAAATCTAAAGGCGATGATTTTGATGAATTTGATGACAAACGAGTAGCTCCTATTAAAATACCTAAAATATCTCTCAACATGCAAGGTGGGGTAAGGAAAAAGGTAAGTGATATGTCGGCAAGCAAGCAAGTTTTTAAACAACAATCTTTTCAAGCTTCAATGAAAGCAAAGCAAGATGCAAGAAGAGCTATATATAATGATTCATCAGATGGTTCAAAAGAATCAGGTAAAAGTTATTATTTTTATTTACCTTAAAAGTTTATTAGAAATAAGTATTAGAAAATATATATTTATACAGTAGCCCCCTAATAATACAGTTGATATGTTCCGTGTTATAAGAATCTGTGTTGTACAGGTCCTGAGCTATGCCCCACCTGGAGTGTAAACCATGCTGTTCAACTGCTGCACACCTTATTTGAGTAATTTATTTCACATTTCACTTAAATACTGCTTACTTGATACTACTTATGCACCAGAGATAACTGATATGCACTTCCTCTAAATTAAATCGGGTTTAAATTTGTAGATTTATATTAATAAAAAGTTGTTTTTTTTTCTCAAGTTGAAATAGAAGAATAAACTAAGAATAAACTTCCAAAGAAGAATAAACTTCCAAGTTCTTTCAGATATGTTTAATTTACACCACAATTACAAAAAGCAGACAATCACCTTAATTCATCATATGTTTTTTGCATGAGGCGTATCTTGTGGCCCGCAAAATGCTGGCTTGTGCCTCTTATTCTGGGTTAGGCAATGATTTCTTTTAGTATTGCCATTCAAAAGTTATATTAATTACTGGAGCTAAAGCATAATAAAATCAGAACATTTGTCTCAATTTACAGTGATACACAAGTCTCTTCGTCCTCTTTTGCCGTATTATAGGGGGTCTATTGTATATCATAAATTAATCTTAGAAATAAAATAAATTTTTACCCTTCATGCTGGAAATTAAATTCTCATCAGCAATTGCAAGAGTAGGTAATTTTAAATCACCAAAACAGCAATTTCACAATGTCACAAAACCAAACATATCTCAAAAACTGTTAGCTTATTTACGAGGAAATTTTTAGGACTTCAAAATGACACTTGACACTATACAAAAATGACAATTATTGTATAATAACAAAAATAATACTAATAAAAATGTACAAGAACTAATTCTGTCTAATTCTTGTTAGTTTAGAAATCCAGTTTAGTGTGGTACAGTTTGAAACATGCTTTGAAACGGTCTTACTTCACAATCCGGACACCAATTAATACTTCCCTTTTTTTCCCATGTTTTGTACACTCTAGGCATCATCTTTGAGATTTAGAATTTTTTTCTGTTGGGGAATCTTTTCAGTAAAATGTCCTTTTTTCCAAAAGACGTTATGGCTGAGGATTTATGGATGGCCTACCACTAATTGTAGGCCTTAGAATTTGAGGTTCATGGGTAAGAACAAGAGCTTTTATAATGTCCAACCTATATTCCAAGTGATTTATCTTGGTCTTGTTATTATAGGTAACATACATTATGAACTGAAACATTCATCAATCTCTTGAAGAACTTGATATACCATTTTCTATCTCTTTTCCTTTTAATAAGACAAGGTTGTAATTTTTTATCCTTCACATCCACCCCTCCCACAGCCAGATTGTATTCCACAATACATTTTGAAGTACCGTAATTTCATGCCTTTAGTCTGCCCCATTAGATAGTCCATGGCTGAATTTTGATCACATACCAAATAAAAACAAGTTAGTCCATACCATTGTTTAGTCCTCAGATTAAAAAAAAAAAAATATTTTATTAAAACTACTGCAGCATAAAGAGTTATGTTAAATAATAATGAATTATTAAACTGTTATCAAGCAAATTAATTAAGGATTACCAATGTATTGTTTTCAACAATTAATCGTGTACAATAATACCGACAGTATCACGCATCAGCCTTGGGCTTCAACACTAAATAAATGATAAGACACATTGCCAAAAAAATTAAATTTGAGATTACTTACATTATTTATTTTAATGCACAAAAACTAATGAAAGTAAACACTACTTACAAGTTACAAAAAACTGCCGAATTCCAATTCTTCTGAATCAGATTTAAATAATTCCAAAATATCTTCTGGAAGTCTTCCCGTATCGGTGTTATTCTCAATGTGCATAGATTCTTCAGATTTACAAATTTCAGCTTTTCTGAATCTGGCTTGGATTGTTGATGGTGCAACTTCTTTCCATGCTTTCTTGATCCACTCCACAATCTCAACATATGATGCTCTCCTCATATTTCCACTCTTAGTAAACGTGTGAAGACCCTCTGCATTATTGCCATGAACCTTGAAAGTCAGTGAAGGTCAGGGAAAGTCAGGGAAAATTAAATTGGTCAGGGAATGTCAGGGAAAATTTTAAATTTACCAAGGAAAGTCAGAGAAAACTCCAGTTCGGTCAGGGATAAATATATTGAAACTTAACCGTTTAAGTTCGAAACAGTGTGATTGTGCTGTTGAGATTCTATGTCCAAAAAACCCAGTACATTTCGCACATTGCAGACAACTGATGATGTGTTACCAAATGTCGAAGTCGTGTGCTCAGATTTACTGATGGAAGTACATCACACAGCTCCTTTTAATGTAAATAGTACATTTTACAATAGGTAGGTTTATAAGTGGGATTCATTGATGTAAAATAAACAAAGCGCTATCGCACTGCTTGGTATTTCTTGACAAAATAAAACAAGCGCCACCGTGCTGCTTAGGTCTTTTTGTACTAATTTAGAGAAAGTACCATTGCATTGTTTGGGATTCTTCAGCAGTTTTTTCCAATACCCCCTGGGATTTGAATGGCTAAGAAAGTAAAATTTACTTATTTTGGCACCAAATGTTATTGCCATGGACGTAGATTGGGAAGGACCTCCATTGGCAATGGGATTCCTTCCCTGAAAACGAACCTAATGCCGATTTGGTCAACAGATGGCTCTGATGATTCATTGCTTTGCACTATAGTACAGTATTGTTGCGACAGAAGTTGCATTTTTAAAAAATAGGCGAATTAATTATTTTCTGAATTTGAGATGGCCAGTGTGTGTCTCCTGGTTGTACTTTGGGTTTACGAGTGAAAGAAAGAGAAATGCTGCCCTTGGATTAAAGAGTCCTAGTTTATTCAAAGTTCCCACCATAAGCCTTGTTTTCTGTGAGTAATAGAAAAAAAATTCGTCCAGGGTTCATATATTTTAAAAACTCTTTTTATTTGTAAATTATTATAATACCATAAATGCATGTAAAATGTATTATTTTAATAACCATAGCCTTTTATTGCTAAGTGGAATGGGTGTGTTGGCCTTGCTGCATGTATTTTTTAGGACCGTGATAGTCAGGGAATTCTGTCAGTTGTGGTCAGTGAAAGTCAGGGAAACTGATTTCAAATTTTTTGTGGCAACCATGCTCTGACATCCATTCTTCCCAACAAGCACAAACACATGATTTAAAACTAATATTGACTCTAATGTCCAGAAGCTGTAAAATTTTTGCTAACCCTCCAGGAATTGCGCACAATTCAGCAATATTTTTTATTTTTTTGCTTCTACAGTCCTTACACTTTCCTTTATGTGGGATGTCATCAAGTCCAGTATTAAAATCCCTTTGGGATTAAAAAATGCACCTTCACGTCACCCCCAAACTTCTTCAAACCATTTGATTATGATATTCTTGTTTACCCAGCCTTTTTCATTTCTCTTGATAACGACATTTTGCATAAATTTGCCGGGGGGGGGGGGGGGGGCAGGGTAATGTTTTTCTTTTAAAAATGATTAATGGTTTCAATTCATGCCGCCTGCGCAGCATGCTAACATCACTGTAAAATATGCTTTCTCATGGCCAGTGGTTGTCATGAGGCAGTTTTCACTCTGCAAGAATCGACTGTTTGATTTGGTGGGCAGTCGAACGTAAGCAGTACTTCATCCAATTTCATAATTTGTTTTAAATTATAATTTCTTTTTGCAATGGCATTTTTGGTGAATCCCAAAAACAACTTCTGTTTTGTTTTGTTTTTTTCCCCCAGTCATCCGGGAGAGCTTGAGACACTGTCGTCTTTGTTCGTACTCATATATTTTTCCGTCTCATAAAATGAAAAACCCAATTAACTCTACCTTTGAAGTCCGTCAGATTCGTTTCGTTGGCCCTTTGTTTAGCTTTTAGCCGAATTTTTGCAGAAGATATTGGGCAACCAAGCTTCCTTTGATCTAACACTCAGGTAGCTAAATTATCTTCCTACTTGTGCCATTTTACTATGCCATGATGATTAGCATGTTTCTTTCCTATGGATTTCAACCTTTCCTTCTGCTTTCTCCTGTTTGTGACGGTTTTTTTGTCAACTTCGAAGGTACATCCCCCTTCTCGTTTGGCATGTGTTTCAGCTTTTTCGACAACCTTCAGCTTAAATTCAGCTGTGAAACTACGACGATGTTGCTTGACATGATGAAAAAAACTTAACAGCTAAGAACAGACACAAAGAAAGACACTGCTACTCGTTCGAATAGACTGAGACAACTGATTGTTTTCCATGTACACACTGGTATATCGATCCCCTATCCCCCTAGGGTGGTTAGTTTTAGTTTCAGCTTGTTTGGATCTTGAGGGTTAATTAACACTTTTTTCTAGACATTATAATTATTGAAAAAGAAGCTAGAATATCAGTCGTTAACAAATAATAACTTTTGATATATTGATTCCCTTTTCATTGTGAGTTTTTGTTTAAAATATTATCAATGATTAAATTCTAAAAATAATTTAAAAGATCATACTTTAAGAGGTGTAGAAAGTTTTTAATAAATATTTGTATTATTTCAAATGCAAGAAACTTTAAATTAACTTTATGAGTTACTACACTGCTCAAAACAATTAGAAGAGCACATGGTTTTAACAAAATTACGCAAATACTTCCAATGATAGCTAACATAAAATAAATCATCCATAATTTAAAGCCTAGCAGGAAACAGAAGAAGAAAACTTCATATGCAAATCAAAGTTCATGACGTCAAAAACCAGAAAAAGAATATAAGGGCAGAAATTGGGATGTTGCAGAAATGTCTGTTCCACTGCCTTAACTGTAAAATTTGATTGCTCAGTATTTTTTTTTTTTTTTTTTTTTTTTAAAGGCGACTTGAAAATGTCTCAACATGATTTACCGGAATCCATGGCATGACATATTATAGGCAGACTGGAATCCGGGCAAACACAACGTAGTGTAGCAGATGTTGTTCAGGGATGAAAATCTTCTGCAGAATTCTGGGTTTTGGTTATTTTCCGTCTATTTTGCTTTTTTTTTCTATTCAAGGTTTTTCGCTTTAAAAAAAAAGAACATTACTTTCCACTTTTTTAAAAAACATTACTTTCTGCTTTGTGTGTGTGTTCCGCGTTTAAAAATATTTTCAGTGCAATTTTCTTTTTTAAAAGTGTATTTGCCGAAATACACCTTGCTTTCCGATATCAAGACCGTATTGCTAGCCTCAACACGTATTCCTCTACGGCCATGTGTATTGTGTATTCAAAAATCTTGCACTCTTGGAGTCTAAGAAGAAGCCTTTATGATCCACTGCTCCAAGCAAATGGAAGCATTGCAACTCGCTAAGCATGCGCACATCGAAGAAATATGGGAATATCCAATGAGGAGATCGAAAGTTGAAAGAGCCTCCGTGAAGTTTGTAGAATTTCTTTCGATAAGCGCTGAATTTTTTTGCATGTTCTCTCTGTTGTTCCATTCCGTGGTTTTCTGTTCTCAATTATAGAAAGCCAGCAATCGTTTGGACATATGTACAGTAAAAGATCGATATACCGCAATTCTCCATAAACTGCATTAACACTGCGGAAGTAAACAGAAAATTAAGAAATTTCTACAATCTGCATTTCTTTTTTTTTATTATTGCTTTTGTAGTGAATTAATTTAGAGGCATTAGATAAATCCCAGAACATGCCAAGTTTAAAACAAACAATTATTCTCCGATGCACACATTATGCATTATCAGCATAACAGCTGGCCAGTTCGGTTGAAGAGGAAGAACTGTTTACTTTAAAAGAATAGGAATTTCTCTCTTTCTCCCTCCTCTGCCGTTGACTACCCAAACAGTCGTTTATTTATTTAATAATATTCCTCTATGTAAATCAAAAACTGATTTATTTTATATTAAATCGTATGCTGTTTTTTGGCTTCCTAAATCATAGGCGTAGCATCACCAAAAGTTTTTTTTTTCTTAAGTGTGTGTGCGTGCGTGGGGAAGCACACATAGCATATTCTAAAGTAAAAATAGATACGTTTCTTTAAGTTTTGAAACTTATGTTCAGCAGCCCATCTTCTTCGGACCGCACGGTGGCATGAGTTAAACTGAATGCAGACCATTGGCCTACGTGCATAATAGGCTTCATCAGGGAGGTCTCTATGCACATAGGCCAATGGTCTGCATTCCGTTGAACTCATGCCACCGTACGGCCCGAAGAAGATGGGCTGCTGAACATAGAGATTGGGAGCAACATAATTGGAGCCAAGTGCTGTTTACAGACGAGTCCTGACTCAGTCTGGAGTGACACCTGACGTGTTTTGGTATAGAGGAAAAGGGGCACTCGAAATAACCCCGCATTCGTTCATGAAAGATCACCGTACAGATGAGCTGGTTGGATGGTATTGGGTAGAATCAGCATAGGGGGACGTTCGGACCTGCATATCATTCTAAATGATACTTTGATGGCCCGAAGGTATGCAGACGAGATACTCAGACCTTATGCCATACCTTAGTTGCAGCCATTGGACATTCTTTTGTTTTCCAGCATGATAATACCAGACTGCATACAGCTCGTCTCGTGGAGAATATGCTTGAAGCTGAAATAATACAGTGTATGGAATGGCCAGCGTGTTCTCCTGACCTAAATCCAATCGAGCATGTTTGGGACATGCTCGGATGATGCATTGCTGTGAGACCAAGGCCTCCTTTTACTGCCCAAGACTTGGATTGCATTTCTTGAGGAGTGGAACAGTATTCCCCAAAGTCTTATCAATAACATCATCGCATCCATGGAAAACAGGTGTGCTGTATCAGGAGACCACATGCCATATTAAAAATCTTGCATCATTTCTAAACAATACTTTTATTATCATTTACATGTAACCAATTTGTTGCCCTAAATCATCTATTTATTTTTTTTCATATTTTCAAAGAATTAAAGCTTAATTACAATTTTTTTTTCTGTATTGCGTATTGATATGCATGTACTATCCATTTTATGCCAATATGTGGCTGTCTCGCACGGTTTTCTTAACTTCTTTACTTGCTATCCTAATTTTTTTAGCAGTGTATTTATACAGTTACACAATAACGTAATAATTTTAGAATGCTAATATTCTTTTTATTGACAAAGTTTCAAAGCGAAATGCTGATATCATCTTTTTCTAAACCTTCCATTTAAATATTAAAAAGATAGTAACTCATTCAGAGTGGTTAATAAGAAGAAATATTAATTATAAAATGGATACTCAATGCATTTCAATAGGAGCTGACAGGCATAAATACTGCCAGTAGACGAATTTTAGTCTCAAACTCAGAGACCATGCAAAAATCTCTTGTCTTTTATTGAAATAGATTAAGATATAAGAACTGTTACGAATTTTCGGGGCAACCCGCTGCTCTGGGGCTTAAAATGGTTTGAAATTCGTATTCTACGCTTCAAATAGATAAATTTTGCTTTTTGTTGCATCAAAATCGGCCAATTAGAACCGGGGATACGGAGGTTTCGGTTTCCCATTCAAATATATGGGATTTCTAGAAAACTTGAGAAATATTAGCCCTAGAGCTTAGATCTCTTCACTTTTGAGGACTCATTTTTGGCACCAAATTTGGCGATATTTCGCCAAAAGTCGCCAAGCTTGGCGACTTTTTGGTCATTTGGCGCGATTTTCCCAATGGGGCCTGGAAGTTGTTTTTCCTGCATTAAAAACGCATAATAACCTAACATTTCTCTTCTATGACGTAATCGAAATTCACGCTTTATGTAGAACCCTCGAGAAATTGACTTTTCTGGAAACCTCTTGTACCTCCTGCGTCGGCTATTTAAAGAAGCGTGCATCGCCCCGAAGAGTCAGTTGCGAGTTGAACATTCAATATGTGAAGAGCTCTGAGTACGCTTGTTTTGTGTGAACTGATAGTGCTATAGAAGCTGTGTTTTAGCTTGCTTTGTGAAGCTGTTTTTAAAGTGCTGTGTGTAAATTCTTCATTGCTGTGTCTTAAGGGATAGTGAACTATATCCCTTGAATATTTCCACGGAATTTTTGCCTGTAAAAGTGACTTATTTTGTGTGAGAAATACAGCATTTGTGAGAGCTTCTGATCCAAGCGGATTGTTAAAAGCACGTTACTGCTAGATTGTGCTTGTGAATTGTGTGCAGCTGATTGTTCTACGAAGTTCTAGAAGAAATAAAGTTTGTGTTCCATCCTGACAAGTGACTTTTTACTTGAACTTTTTACACCAGCTGGACTTTAGAACGACGAACCCCAGGAGTAGCAGAGTAATTCCGCAACAGAACTCTGTGCTTGTCATGCAGAGGTGCTTTGCCAGTTAGTTGCTAGGCAGGTTCAAAACTGAAGCCGCAATGACGTCACTTAACAGCAAACTACCGTGGGTGAAAGTTTAATTGTATGTTTAATGTATCGCGTACACGATAAACTTTTGATTAAACTCACATTTGAAATAAAACAGTAAAACTTCTTTACATTCTAAATGAAAACATGAATGTTAATTCATCGTCAGAATCCAGTTTTTGCAGGTAGTCCACATCCTGAAAAAATTGGCTTTTTGACACACATACTCCGCAAACTATACGTGCGAAATTGCGGTAGTTCTAGCTATATCCATCTTTTCTTTTGTAACAAGTGTAGCATCATGAACCATAGAAATAAAGGTAATGTACCTTTCTGGTCTCTACATTTTAGTACTATCACAACATTTGATTCGGTGGCAGTTACCTCCCCTTTTTTCAGCTTTTTTGAATTTACTATGTCTAGCACCGCTTTTCTATTCATTCTCAGAGTACCTGCAACATTCACGCTTTTTTGCCTGAGAAGTACAGCTGATGTTGGGGAATTGTAATAATTATCTATCCTTCATGTATAGTTTTTCCTAAGAAGAATTTCCATCAGTTTCATAACTATTTTCAAATCGTCGGTGACATTAATGTTTATAGTAAGATCTGTACCCTTACCCTCATATATAATGAAATCTAATAAATAGCCTCATGATGATTTATAAAGTTCAAAAGTTTTTATACCGAATTTCGCTGCCATGCTGGGAATATACTGCCTAAAACCTAATCTATCCCTCGACAAAGTGAGTAATTCATCTATTGCTATGTTTTCTGAAGGCAAAAGCACACTTTTGAAAATTTCCCATAGCATTTCAGCTAAATCATGAACTTTGAAAAGTTATTTTAGGCCCTGGAAATAAATCTTGTTTTGAGTTAAACAAAATGTAAGAATTTGCATATGGGTTCAAACCTGTCCCTTGATATCTTTTTAGGAAATATTGAGGTCTCAACAAATGCATCTTTACTAAAATAATTCTTAATAGTTGGCTTTTGAACTATACACCCATAAGCATATTCCCAGAATAAGATATATTTTGTCCACAGTAACGGGTTGCCATTTGCAGAGGCGTAGCTATGGTTTTCAGCACCCGGGGACAACTGAAAATTTTGCACCCTCTCCTATTTGTCAAAATGTAATGAGCAATTTTTTATATGCAATTTGGCACCCCTTGGGTGTTGTGCCCACGGACAGATACCCCTTCTTGCCCCCTTCTAGCTATACCACTGGCCATTTGCACATTTGAGAACGTGGTTTCAATGTGTGTGCATTGTTGAATATAAGTGTCGGCATATCAGTTAGTTTCTCTGGCAAAGAGTTCTACAACTTTCTAGTAAAAAAACAACAAAAATATATCAAGAACATTATTGACTGCTTTTATGTGTGTGTGTGGGGGGGGGGGGACTGCACAACCCATAAAATGCAAGTTTATTTGCTTTAAAAGATTTGTCCACTTCCTCCCGTTTCAATCTCCATTCATTGAAGCAAAGGTGAGGATGCAATGTTATCTAGTTTACTTTCACTATCACTGATACTATCTACTTCCTGCTCTGCATAGTTTACTTTACTTTCACTTATAGTTAGAAGTGAATCAATTTAAATTTCACTTTCACTTTTCTCTAAAAACACATGAATTTTACCTGCTTTGATGCTCTTGACCTGCTTGTGCAAAGTCATTTCTCAGCTGTTCTTTTTTACGTTCTAAAGCAGTACGATCATATATAATTCCATATAAGTGGAAGGAAAACCAGATGACAGCACATTGCAGTCTACTCTTGAGTTATATGCATTTCAATTCATGTGGAAAAACAACAGACAAAAGAATATGCATCATTTACTACATGGGGTCAGTACATGTGTGCGTAGAACCTTTTCTAGAGGCACTATGAAAGTCAGTACATGTGTACGTCAAAACCAGCTTGGTTTGTTAAAACGCATATATAAAAAAATATCTTATTAAATGCTGTGTTGTAAAACATTAGTTTAAAAAGCAGAATTAACAGTTTTTAATCAGCAATAGTAATAAAATAAGCCAGATTTTTTTTATTAATATGGATTTCTGAGGTTAAAAGAAAGTTATTTGGAAAACTATGCACAAATATTTAATTAATGTGAATAATAGTTTTTCTATTAAATTATGCAACAACCAATTAAGTAATTCGGACTCTTACAGCTTAATTTTATTCATATACAGTAGAGTCTCGATTGTTTGAGTTTCCCATAAATCCAAGTTAGTGAAAAAATGAGTTTACTCTAATTTCCAGAAGAATTGCTGCTGTGCTTATGTGTTTAAAACTTAAAATTTGAGCGCGTGCGGCATTTCTATTGATGTGCCGCATACGTTCACTAAAAAAAAAAAATTTTACATTGGGTATCATGAAGAAACATAAGCTTATCAAATTGGTAGTCTATAGAGAAGACCAGTCAGTTGTTTTCTGCAAACTTTGTTGTGCTCATCTGATGTCTATATTTTTTCCCCCTTGGGTGTCTTAAATCACCCTAAATGAGATCTTAAAGAAATTACATTTTTCCCTTTCACATCAGATTGAACAGATTCTGTTCTTATTCTCTGTCCCTAGATGAATCTTTCCAAACCCATTCTCATCCCTATCCCTTTTATTGAAAATAAATATACCTTGATTCTCTCAGAACGCTAATGCTTTACCTGTGTTGCAATCATGGATGCACTAACGATCTAGAACATTATTTTTCTCAATTCTTTTATTTTTTAAGAACATAATGAAGAGTAGGCATTTTTTTAAACAATATAGTTTGAGTACTATATATATGGATTTCTTTATTGGGTAAATATAAGTACATTCATAAATAAGTACATTTTCATAATTTCTTCCATAAAACTTATTTTCTATTATGATTTGATTTCATTCATTTCTTTTAAATGATATGCCATACATAATGACTCAGGGCAAGATTTTTCGACTTTGATGTTCATAATGATGTCATACACATTTTAACTTAGTGCACCGTTTCTGTGCAATTTTAATATTTTTTGAATCATTCCTTTTGATTGTGGCATTTTTTATAGAAATAACAGTAGCTTCCAAATAATGACCAATACATACAAAATATGCAATTTTTTTTTTCGGCACCACAAAATTCAAATACGTGGCGCACTCGGAGACATCAAAAATTCCCTCCCAAAGAAAATGGGTATATTTCCCTTATCAGGTTCATTTGGTTATAAAAAAAAAAAGTAGGGGGGGGGGAGGCAGCTGCAGAGTTTGATAATTCAAACTATTTGCAAGATACGGTATTCCGAAGATTCCATTCATATCTCTTTGAATTTTTAAAACTTAACATTTTACTATATGGAGAAAAAATTTTTGCAAGCTAAACAAGCTAATTCCAAGAAGGGGTGTCTTCAGAAAACAAATTGTGTCATGAGCTAACATTAAGTTATTTTTAATAGAACAATCTATCATCAATGTATACTTATTTTCAACTTTCAAAAACAAATTCTTTTTAGAAATAATTCTAGAGATTACTTTTGAAATTAAATTGTTCAAATGCTTTTTGTAACAAGATATCAGTTATTTTAATCAACTGATTAAAAAAGAATATTGGTTAAAAAATAGCCAATATAATTTTAAAAAATATCTTATCTTTATAATGTTAAAAGTATCCACATGGGTTGATCCAGGAATTTTTTCCAGGATCTCATTTTTTTTAAATTTGAATATCTATTTTTGTGAATTTCACATCTACTATTGTGAATTTTCATATCAATTTTTGTGAAAGCTCTTTTTTTCTTGAAGTAGTTTACAAAACGAATTAAAATATATGGAAGAATGCTAATGAAGGGTTGTTTTAATGGATTGTAATTTTGTGAAGGGGCCGTAAAATGGACTCAAATTTTGTTTGCACCAATCCCTGATTCAATAGTTTGATTAAAAAACTTTTTTTTGCTGCTAATTTTTAAATTAAGAAAATTAAAATATTGTATTTTTTTTTGTTATTTATGTGTTAAACACAATGTAATAATGTATTTTGAATTTGGCAAATTGTTTGTTGCCTTAGATACTCCTTTGTAAAGGAAAATACTCCTAAAAAAGTCAGGGAGTATTTTTACTCTTGGGAAAAAATCCTAGATCGATCATAGTTTGAAACAAATTCTGAAGCATTTTCTTTTTTCTTAAAAAAAAAAAAATATTAAAAATTTATAAAGTATTAAAAAAATTATTCAAAATTTATAAAGTATATCTGTTTCAGATTCAAGTTCTGTTTCAAGTGATTCATCATCTTCATCCTCTTCCTCTTCTGATGCTTCTGATGATGATCTTTATGGCTCTGAATTTAAAGACAGAAAAAGGGCTCATAATTCTGGTGTTCAATCAATGTCAGTTCGTCAGGATAAAGTTATTGTAGAACATCAACAACAACGTGTAAGTTTTCCATTAAAATTTCAATGTGTAGCATTGCTTTACTTACTATCTAAATTAATTGTTTGAATACAAAGTTCTTCAATCATGTCAGACTTGAATTAATTTATATAAAGTTATGACTTAATAATAATTTTGTCTCTTTATTATAGTATGAAGCTCCAGTTTATATGGACCCAAGTAGTGAAATGTCATCAGAAGATAGTGAAGATGCTGGTAGTGATACGGCCTTAGTAATAGCTGAGGATTCTGATGAATTAACAAGTTATGCTGCAAAAGGTGCAAGAGGAGGTGCTGCCAAAAAGAGAGGGGGCAAGAGAGATCCATCTTATGCTCCTCGCCAAGGTGGTGGTAGGAAAAAGCCTCAACCTAAAAGTACTGAAACAGCTCCAGCACCTAAAAAGAGAAAGCCTGTATGTGCAATTATTACTTTAATTACCATTTTCTCAGTTTATACCTTTTTATGCTTTATTTATTACCAAAAAAAAAAAAAAAATAACAGAACTGTAGGAATGCAATAAGCATTGCATATTGTTTTAAAGTTCACACATTAATTTTATACCTTTAAGGAAGAAACATTTCTAGAACAAATGCTTTGTTTTAAATTTATTAACTTTTACTGCTGTCTTATGAGCAAAGTACTCTTATTATGACATAAATTAAACATTAGAGCAATTTAAATGTTTTGTTGATTACTTGCCATCCTGGCCTGGCTATTAACATTTTTGTGCCCCACCTATATATAAGTTGCTGACTCAATTTTTGTGCCCTTTATTCAGCTTTAAACCAACTTTATTCAGCTGTTTCTGCATGTGTGCCCGGGGCAAATGCCCATGTGATAATCAAGGTCTGCAAAAAGAATTTTTTAAAAGTCAATTATTCTTTATATTTTACTTAGATTACACATTGCTTATCTGCATCTATAAAAGGGTTTTTTCTTTTCTATTTGTTTATGTGTCTTTTGACACTTCTAGGCTGTTTATCAGATTTGGATTGTATTAGGCACACTGACTAGTGCAAGAGGAAAAAATTTAATCAATGTTAATTTTTTCCTTTACTATTTTTCATTTATTTTATGTTCTTGTAAGCAGAATTATCTTCTATTATATCATAAAATTCACAGAATGCTTTTTTAAATAACTTTTGTTTGAACATTGTATCTTTATGCATTAGAGCAGGGGTTCCCAAACTTTTTTACCCCGTGGCACCCTTGTCAGGCTAAAAGCATTTCGCGGCACCCTTGTCTGGCTAAAAACATTTCACGGCACCCTTTTCAGGCTAAAAACTTTCCCGGCAGATTTCCTTTAAAGCAATATAAATATGAAGGTTAGAATGAAGCAGTTTGAATGCATTTTACTTTTTTGTTTGTTTGTTTATAGGACTAACTATCAAGAAAGTACTCTCTTGGGAAAGGGATATAGAATTTTGACAATACTCCATTTCAGGGAGTTCCTATAAAAGAGAGGCTACAGGACAGTCTCGAAATTGACTGAAATATTTTTGTTTGAGCCCACTTAGTGATTGGCTTGGCTAACTTTCTTGAGGATACCGGTTCAGAGGAAATTATTTGATTATACTCCACCAAAACACTTTTCTTGATTATCACCATGGCATCCCTGACATACTCTCGTGGCACCCTAGGGTGCCGCGGCACCCAGTTTGGGAACCTCTGCATTAGAGGGTTTGAAAATAAATCTCATTCTTGTGTGAAGAATGGGATTGGCTAACTAGACAAATGGGACTAGATCAGCATACAACAGCTGACACTTTGTTCTGCAAGTTATGCCTTAACACCTATAATATATTCATACAATGTTGGCTACACAGTTAGTTTATTATGAATCTCATTTCTTTTCTAAGTACATTGACTTAAACTTTAAGTTGCAGAAATTTTATCTTTGTATTATTCATATCAGCCATTTATCTCTTTTTGACAAATTTTGTTTAAATAAGGATCTATGATTTTCTGCAATAATAGTCTTTGTTCAGCATTTTTGAGGGTTATAGATAAATTTTAGTTTGTGATGTTGCAAGTTCATACAGATAATTTTGCTACTGGACTAGTAATGATTTCTGTTGCTTTATCTGTTGTTGAAATTTATTTAGTGAATTGCATATATATATATATTCCAGGCTTCTCCCAAGACACCTAAAGCTCCTACTGCCTATATGCTGTGGTGTAGTGAAAATCGAAAAAAGATTGCTGCATCTGTTGGAAATATAGGTCAGCATTTAAATTTTCTATTTATTAGTGTTTTTTTCCCACTGTTATTTCCTCTCACTTTATACAGCAAGTTCAATCGTGTATTTTAATGTATATTTATTATTTTTGTAATGATTTTGACTTTAATTATGAATTAAATATGAATAATTATAATAATAAAACTCTTGACCCTCATAAGGATTGCATTGATGCACCATAGCACACATGTTAGTCTCTAAAAGGAAAAAAAAAATGAATATTTGTTAAAATCACTTTTGGAAGACTAGTCATCTTTGTGAACCCAGATTTATGTCTGTTAAAATTATAAATGTTTTCATTATTTGTAATATTATCAAAAAGGATTTAGAAAATTTAGCAAAAGATCCCATATATATATTTATTCTTACAAATCCCCAGGAAACATAAATTTTAGAAGCCAGCCATCTTGTAGGATCATGATTCAGTAGTTGTTTGCATTTTTTTCTGTTTTAAAATGTTACTAAAAATTAAAGAATGGATCAAGGCCTATATTTTATGCTGTCTGGAGAGGAATATTATTGTTTCATTACTTAAAAATAATGCAATAAGCATGTTTTTATGTGTTTTAATTAATTAATTTTTATTAATGTAGAAATACTAAAAACACATTAAAAATAGTAATGTATTTTTAATATTTCTATATGTAAAATAAGTGACATAAATAATATGAAGAAGAAAAAGTTTACATTTAATTGTGTGGGTGCAATTTTAATAAATTTTTACACAATAAATGTATGTGTTACTGGCAAAGTATGAAATCCGTCATTCTATAGAATGCCTAAAACTAGCCGGCAATATATGAAATGATTAGTATTTTTCACATTTCCTAGGCATTCTATAGAATGCCAAATGAGAAACTGGCAGAGTATGAAATACATATCCGACTGTATGTAAAATGTTATAAAATGTAATTTAAAATGTCATTCAAGCCTTCCATGTTGCATATGTGGGTTAATTTTAATTTCTTATTTTTATATGAAAAATTTGTTTCCCTTAATAAGAAAGGTATAAGTTTTGTTTTCTTCAACTTTCATTTTTCTTTACGTATTATGAATAATTTTTTATGGCACTCACAATTTTTTTTTTCAGAATAACATGTATTTTTGAGGAATGCACATATTTTATATGGGAATGGGTTAGTTGCACCAGGCAAAGGGAGAAAAGGGCAAATTGCACCATGGATGAATTTAATTCATGGGCGAATTGCCCTCACGAAATGGAGTAGAGGGGACAATCATAGGGGAACCCTATGGTCTCGCGAAGGGCCAGCAATAACATATTTTCGAAGAGCCTCCTACAGATATGGCTGTACACAGTGATGTTTTTGGGGTCTTGCAAAAAGCCAGCTGTAGCATATTTTTGACGGGAACCCTACAGTGATGGCTGGAGCAAATGATATTTTTTTGGGTCTTGCAAAGGGAGTAGCATATTTTTGAGAGGTCCCTTACGGCGATGGCTAGACCTAATGATATTTTTGGGGGTCTCGCAAAGGGCAAGCTGTAGCATATTTTTGAAGAGTCTTCTACAGATATGGCTGTACCCAGGGATGTTTTTGGGGTCTTGCAAAGGGCCAGCAGTAGCAAATTTTTGAGGGGTTCACTACAGCGATGGCTGGACCAAATGATTTTTTTTTTTGGTCTCGCAAAGGGAGTAGCACATTTTTGAGGGGTCCCTTACTGTGATGGCCAGACCTACTGATATTTTTTTGGGTCTTGCAAAGGGCCAGTGGTAACATATTTTCAAGGGGTCTCTTACAGCAATGGTCGAACCTAGTGATGATTTTTTTGGAGGGGGTTTCGCAAAGAGCCAGCAGTAGCATATTTTCAAGGGCCCCCTTACAGCAATGGCCAGAGAAAGTGATATTTTTGGGGGGTCTCACAAAGGGCCAGCTGTAGCATATTTTCGAGGGGCTCCCTACAGCGATGGCTGGAACCAGTGATGTTTTTTTGGGTCTTGCAAAGGGCCAGCGGTAGCATATTCCCCAGCAGCACACTTACGTCCCAAGTACGAACTGTGAACGTTCAGTTTAAACGTTCACGGTACGTAAACAAGAAAACGCTCTACTAACGTCTATGTGTCCGGGCAGCCGACGTGTTTAAAACGTAGAAAACCGGTTCAAATTATGTACTTCCCGAACTCATCCAGAACCATTAAATGTTTAAACACAGAGGACGTTCACACTGTGTTTAAATTATGTTTTCTCACCCAGGTAGCACAGCAAATTTGTATCAATCTTGCAGTAAGCTTGATTCATCAAGTCAATAAACTTGCATTAAGCTTGATTATTTCAAGCGTGTAAGCTTAATGCAAGCTTGAATCAAGTATTCAAGTTTACACTTGCCCAACTTGGATTAAGCTTGACATAGCAAGCTTGATTCAGACTTACTACACTCTAAAAATATTTCCTAAAAAGTACATGGTGCGCCGAACTCGCCCCATATTTATTTTTCCTCGCATTTTCCCCTCTAAGCTGAAACGTCAAGTTATTTCAATCTGTTTCCGTCTAGCGTCCGCGACTGGGTTTGATCTCGGGACCTAAGGTGTGCGAAGCAAGCGTCCTAACCACAATCCAAATCTGACTCGAGGAGAAATGACTAAAGTTTGAAGTGACTGTTATGGTTGTCATGCCGTGTTTTGGTGAGATTGATCAGTATTGCCCATGCCGATCTAAATCTTTTATTTTTCCATAGGATGAATCAAAATTGAGATATTGTTATATGTGATTTATAGAACCCACTACTAGGGAAATAAGCATGATATAAACTTAAAAGCACCACACGTTTTAAAACTTTCAATATCGCAACACTCATGTTGGGAAATATTGGCCAAAATCGAGACAAATGACTGATTTTGAAATCAATTTTGTAGTATATATGTATTTTATATTGAAGAATTTCAATATTTGGAAATATAGAATCTTTTTTTTTTTAATTCTGTGGTCAAGTACATTTATGACTGATGATAAATTATTTGTTATGTGGCTTTCCAAATCAAGCCGTAATCAAGTTGTATTCAAGCTTGACAGTTCAAATGACTTAAATTCTTTGGGAAAATATTTGCTGACGCATTTTTTTTTGCAATTTCCAAGCTTGTTGCAAGCTTAAAATGAATTGAACTGTCAAGCTTGCATTAGTACGTTAAATTGAAAGAAATGTCACGCTTGATTTAAGCTTATGTGCTGTCTGGGAGCAACACAAGTCGTAAATTATGAAAAAAAAAAAAAAAAAAAAAAAATACAACCAACAGCAATATCACGAGGAATGTAAAATGATTTTGCCACTTACTTGCCTTACGTAATTCAATACTGGGATGTTGCCAAACAGGTGTCTGTAAAACTTAGACACCAAGTGAACGACTCATTCTGACTTTTCAGGAATAATAAATTCAACACGTCTAGTAGAACGTGTTGTTAAACATTGTTTTAAACTTAGTACCACCAGTACTTTTGTTATGCGTTGAGTATGAGGATTTATGAGCACCGCTTTTGAACGGTTTCACCAGCACTTCTGATGCACATCAAATAGGACGGGTTATCAGGCATAACTTTTAACGGTATCAACAGCACTTCTGTTATACGTCGAATAAAATGTGTTATTAAGCATGCACGTCGAGCAGAACGAGTTATTAGGCATTGCTTTAGAACGGCATCATTAAAACCACTGTTGCACGTCCAATAAGACGTTATTTATTAACAGTTTTTGGCAAAAGATAGCTTAATACAATTTTAGAACATTATACAGAACGTACAATCTTTACCTGAACGCTTTTCTTACTATTCTGAACGTTACTAGACGTTCATAGAATATTCTTGTGCGGCCTGGGTTTTTGAGGGGACCCCTACAGCAATTGCTGAACCTTTTGATTTCTTTTCTTTTCAGGTGGAGCAACATATTTTCTAGGGAGGGGGAAGCAAGGTAAGGATTCTGGTTCAACTCGCCCTTGATTTGACTGATTGCTGTTGGTGCATGTGCAACTGACCCTCGTCTTTTTATACAGGGCATCCCAAAAGGTATGGTAACGGGCTTTAATTCTCTAGCTATTAGAGATAAGTGGGCTGTGTAAATTGAAAAAAATGTTCAAAATAAGATCAGATATAACACTTCATTAAAAAAAATTCCTCTCGTTCATTTTCGAAGAAATTTACACTTTTTTAATTTTTATACGAACCTCATACAAAAAAATTCACAATTAGTAAAATGTGCCCCATACATTAATGAGGTGGCATACAAAATTTGAGAATTATATTCCTTAAAAAGTGTCGGAGATATGAAGATAAATATAATGTTGACTTAAACCACTTTTCAATGTCTAAAAGGAAAAAAATCCTGTCAAATGATCGCAGTCGTACAGAGATTACGAAAGAAAACCTTTTTTTCCCATTCTAGCAATAAACGTTTATATTCAAAATGATGTACAGTTCCTTATCATCTTTCAGCAAAGATGTCTCTGTGACTCTTCATATTTGTTACACCACCTTATTCAGGGATCAGGTTTGTCCCGGGCAACTTGACCTCTAGTTGCAGCACTATATGCATAACATTTGGAAATATTCTGTAATAAGAACAGCAGTTTAGCTAAGACGTGTCCGAAGAAAAATAAATTGCAAGTGCGCGACATAATAAAAAAAGAGGGGGGGGGGGTGAAACGATAGTATTTCATATCGTGGGCGGCGGCAAAGGATTTTCTAAACAGGCAAGAAGTCTTAATAATTATTGTTGTGTAATATTCGTAATTACATAATTATAAAATAATTCCCGCCCCTTCAGGGATCGGAAAGAATTTGACCCGCTTGCACAAATTTTTAATTTCCTAGTCGATGAATTCAAAATAGTCTCAACGGCTCTCCCCACTGCGCATTTTCACACTGTCCATTAGGCTTTTGCTGAGCGCGTAGTACAGTAAAAACGAACATCCCAGGGGCGCGTGCCTGAGCAGTCGAGGAGATTTGCATTCTCACAATCGTCGACGATTTCATTTTTTTGGAGCGGCTGCAAAATAGACACAAATTTTGTATTGACAGTTCGCACCCCTATCTCCGCCTAAAATAGCCCTATAGCAGAGCTGTCATCCATTTGGCTCCGATGCTGACCGGAAATTCGATATTTTCAAGTAGTATTTCCTGACTGCTCCACACCCTGTCAATGAATCAATTTTTTCCTATTCTTTTTAGTAGGGGAAGAGTGGGGGGGGGGGGTTACCCCATACTTCCGGAATTGCCCTTGTCTTGAATTTTCCGTGCAGCCAGCCTTAAGTTTGCATGAAAGTGTTTTGAAAATCTGAAAAAATAAACAATAACCAAGTGGCTTTTATTAATTACTTATAGCATTTATAAAACACGGGAAAGCGCCATTTACAGTAGGAAATAATTTATTGTTATGACTACTCTTCTCGATGACAGATTGTTTCTCTAATGAGATATTTTATGACCTGAAGCTACAGCGAACGGTTTTAACCCTCTCAGGTCGGGAGGGAGAAGAGCGGCGACTGAGCAGATGCCCCCACACATCATTGATAAGAGAATAAACAAATCAACTTCCTTGTTGTTGTTATTGGAGAGAGGCTTTTTTGGGGTCTAGCCGGGACCACGTGGGCCCCGGTCTAGCCGAGCGCCAGCAATGGTATCGAGAATCAAAGAAAAGAGAAAACAAGGTGGGGTGGCGAAAAGGAGAGCGGCATTTTGATTGGAAAAAAAAGAGTGCGGAATTTTATCAAGAAAAAGGGCAAGGAGGGCGGCATTTTACCGGTTAAAGGGTACCAAGGCGGGCCGCCCCCCTGAAACGCTCTAGAGTGATCCCTGCCTAATTAGCGTATGGGGCACATTTTACTTACTAGGAAGTTTTTTGTACGAGGGTCGTATATGAATTTAAAAAGTGTAACTTTTTTAAAATTAATAAGAGAAATATTTTCTTTAGAATTTCCAATCTTATTTTGAACATTTTTGCCCACTTATCTCTAATAGATAAAGATTTAAATCCCGTTACCACTTTTTTGAGAAACCTTGTATAATAGTCTCATCAGGACCTTTTTTCATACTTTGCATAAATAGCATTCTTCATTCTATAGAATCCCTATGTATTATATACAATGCCTAGGGAATGCATATAATAATTCTCATATTTCATACTTTGCCTAAATCTGTCCAGCATTGTATACAATGCCTAGGTATTCTAAAGAATGCCGGTTTGATAAAGATTTAAATTCCGTTACCACTTTTTTGAGAAACCTTGTATAATAGTCTCATCAGGACCTTTTTTCATACTTTGCATAAATAGCATTCTTCATTCTATAGAATCCCTATGTATTATATACAATGCCTAGGGAATGCATATAATAATTCTCATATTTCATACTTTGCCTAAATCTGTCCAGCATTGTATACAAGGCCTAGGTATTCTAAAGAATGCCGGTGTTTCATACTTTGTCGGTAACATATGTATTCCTCTATTTGTATCTAAAGTTGTATTGAATAATTGCAACACTGTACCAAGAATATAATACCAGTATCTGATATTTAAAAGTAAAACTTACTCCAGTATACAGTTATTAATCAGAGCAATAAAATGATAATTTATGACATAAGGAGAAAGGTTATATAAAAATTAACCATTATGGTATTGCAATACAATAAAAAAAACAAACTGCAGTAAAACCTGGTATTGTGACCTCCTTGGTAAAGACACCAGACTTACTATAGAGAACGCTTTTGTTAAATTTCACTTTATAACCACCACACTTTGCCACCTTTATAAGGTGATTAGGTGACCCACCTTTTTAAAGTGGCCTGTTTTGTCATTCCCAACTTGGTGATCACATTAGATTGGTTTCACTGTGTGTAGTCTGATCATTAGGAAGGGTAAATTAAATATCCCATAAGAATCTTGTCTAGACTAATATACAGGGTGACTGCTAATTCATGGTACAAACTTTGAGGGCTAGTACAGGACACTGTAACAATCACATTTTGTATAGGAATGTATGGTCAAAAGTGAAGTGTCGAAGCACAAACACAGGAAAGAACAAATGCAGAAGACAGAGGAGAAACGGAGTTAGTAGTTGCTTCCGTTGCTGGTACATGGCCAGTTGGCATTGATTTGGGGAAGAGAGGCCATTCTCGTTTCAGTTTTTCGTCTGTGATGGAAGATTTTACATTTGCCAAAAAAGCAGACATGCATTACATGTATGGCCGTGCAAATGGAAATAGCAGAGCTGTGCTACAAATGTATCATGAGCAGTATCTTGATAGACAAATGCTGGATCACAGAATGTTTCAGAGATTACATTGTCAATTTTATGAAACAGGCTCATTTCACATTGCCAGACACGACGCTGGTCCACGAACAACTGTATGTACTGCAACAGTTGAAGAAAAATCTTGGAAATCATGGTTACTACACCCAAGTCAAATACAAGAGTTGTTGCACAGACTGTAGGTATTAGTCAATACATTGTTTGGAAAGTGTTACGCGATAATCGTCATTCGTCTACACCCTTTCCATTATCAACGTGTACGTGTACATGTTTTGAACCAAAAGACTATCTTCTGCTCAGGAATTTCTGCCAGTGGTTTCTGCAGCAATCTGTACTACAGCCAAACTTTTCTACCCATGTGTTATTTACAGATGAGGCAACATTTACATGCAATGGTGGATTTAATGTGCACAACTGTCATGTGTGGGCAAACGAGAACCCTCACACAATGCAACCACATGCATTTAAAGAACACTACAGTGTCAATGTGTGGGCTGGTATTGTAAATGACTTCTTGATTGGCCCATACCTACTGCCACAGCGACTCAATGGCCATTATTATCTCATTTTCCTTCAACAAGTTTTACCAGATCTGCTACATGTTCCAATCCCCATTACAAACCGCATATGGTTTCAGCATGATGGGGTGCCAGCCCACTTCACCCTAGATGTTCGAGTATATGAATGCGACATTTGGCATGCGATGGATTGGACGTGGTGGATCTATCTCTTGGCTATACCAGTCTCCCGATTTGATGTCCCTCGATTTCTTTTTATGTGGACATTTGAAGAATGATGTTTATGCCACTCCAGTAAACTCCGATGAAGATCTCGTTGCTTGAGTATCCGTCACTTCTGCATGTGTGTGTGAAATTCCTGGTATCTTTGAAAGTGTTCATCAATCGCTGCACTGATGATGTCAAGCATGTATCCATGCTGATGGATGCAATTTTGAACATTTATTGTAAATTAATTTCCACTTGTAAACGAGGTTCTGAAAATAAAACACTTTCCTAATCATTTGTTTTTTCCTGTGCTTGTGCTTTGACACTTCAATTTTAACCATAATTTGTTCTTTCCTGTATTTGTGCTTCGACGCTTCACTTATGATCGTAATTTATTTTTTCCTGTGTTTGTGCTTTGACGCTTCATTTTTGACCATACATTCCTATACAAAATATGATTGTTACAATGCCCTGTACCAGCCCTCAAAATTTGTACCATGAATTAGCAGTCACCCTGCATATTCTTTATTAATTGAAAAAGATAATTTATTTACTGTATATTCTTGGAATGTCATGGTAAAAACCGTAATGCATGTATTGAACCATAATCCAGCCTGGAACATATTTTTTGCATGCAAATTACCTGTAGTTCAAAATATTTTTATCTAGTCTACTCTAAGTGGTGTAGATAATAAGGAGCAATATCCTTTTACTAAATATTTGCTTGAATTATTTATTCTACAATTCTGTGCATAGTATACAATGCGAGGAAAAATATCTAGTGGAGATAAGGAAAGTGCCCTTTAACCCCATAATGGTCTTATAATTTTCAAGAAAATGGTCACAAAAGTGCCTATTTTTTTATTAAAAATATTGCATAAAAAAGTGTATGTAGAATATATACATTCATTTTACGGTTTTGGACATTTTGATATAAAAAAAATTCTGTACATAAGAATTGAAATGCTGTAATCTTTCTGGCGCATAACTTTTGAACACTCTAGCCCAGAAATATCATGGGAATAAGACAGAATGGATTAAAAAAAGAACACTAATTGTACAAGAAGGAATCCCGTGGGAATTTTCTTATCACTTATTTTGAACATTTTTTCAATTTACATTGCCCTCTTATCTCTAATAGATAAAGAATTAAAATGTGTTATCACCTTTTTGGGACACCCTGTATACAGCAAACTTCCTCTAATCTGAACAGCTAAAAGTTGTGTAGATTGCTGAATTTTGCAATTTATAAGTGGTTTCTTTGTTGAAATCCAAATTATGAATGTTTTACATAAAAGTATTAGTAACCGTATAAATACATGACACAAATGCAAAATTGGTTATAAAAAATTTAAATAAATTTAAGTGAATTAATATATTTTAAAAATTAATAGAATTAAAGCCTGTTACTTCCTTTTTGGGGGCACCCTGTATGCATGACATAAGCAGAGCTGTGAACTCTCCCATTTTTTCGTGAGATTTCCCACCAATTTCTAAGAAGCAACTTATGCTTAAAATAAGGCCAAAAATTTAATGTTAAATAAAACTGCTTAAAAATTGTGGTGGGAAATCTCCTGAAAAAAAAAAAAAAAAAAAAAAACCGGGAGAGTTGGCAGCTCTGCTCAAGGGTTTGAATTGGATTATTGATAAAGAAGAATTTTTATTCTCGTTGTGGCAGGTTTTCTACAGGCCAGGAAAGTCGGGAAAATGAATTTTGGTCAGGGAATACCAGAAAAAAGTCAGTTAAAATCAGAGGAATTAGCAAAAAGGTCAGGGAAAATCCGTATATAAAACTGGAAAGTTATGTTAGAAAAACAAGGAACTTCTTTTATTGCATAAATATAATTCAAAAATCCAAACAACAATTTCCTTTTCCCTACCAAGACTGCTTGTGCAGAATATTCAAATACACAGGGTGAATCTAAACTCTTGGACAAAACTTTAAGAGGTGATAGGGCACATAATAAGGAATCAGAATACATAGCAATGTGGGGTCGTCAACATCGTCTTCATGTAGCTGTTAATAATCACTTTGGAAAAAGTGCTGAAACAACAGTGCACTTTCTGACCATTGTTTGCCAGAAATTAATGTATTTTTCTCCAAAAACAGAAGACTAAAATTCATAGTTTAAAAATTCTATTTTATTTCACGGATGAAATTTTTGGAGACGAGCCTATTGTTTATGAAACTTGGGTAAGAAATTAGACAAACACTTCAATACTTTTCCCAAAGTGATTATTACCAGGTAAGTGAGAACTGCATTTTTGACCCCACATTGGTATGTGATTCTTATTCCTTATTATGTGCCCTATCACCCCTTAAAAGTTTTGCCCAAGAGTTTAGATTCACCCTGTATTTCCGCTGAATAAATGATATCTAGATAAAACATTAGTAATAATTCCATACCTAAATTTTTTAAATTTTGCTGATACCTGCATTGATAGTTAAATTTCTGGCATCAATTTAATGAAACATTGATAATTTTTCTGTGAAATATTTGTCACATTAGTCAAACTGTGCATAACACTTTGCCACCCTTTATAATTTTGTGCAAATCTCATTATCTATAGTTAATAGACATAAGAAAATTCATTAATGTTTCTGATTTTTTGACATGAACAGCATGGAGTTCAATTATGTGGCTAGAATGTTAAGCCACTCTGCATGAAAGGGTTAAAAAGACTGAAAGTAACATACTCACCCCTTTGCTATTTTCTGGCTCATATTTCGGTTAAATAACTTTGCTCTAGGGGGGGGGGATCAGCATCACGTGTTGATGACAAACATGAATTCTAAAAAGAATACTTAAATTTTGTGTTTTTCTGTGCAAAAAAGAAAGCAATTTCTTTCTGTTTGGATTGTTTTTTCCACCACTTTTATGACATAAGTTATGTTGATGAAGATAAACAATTAATGTTTAATAAATCTGCAAAAATATGTAAAATAAATACATCCTTCTGGATTTACTTTTTTAAATTGTGTTCCTTAGCATAAATTTGTATGCACAGTAGACACTAGAAATTATAAAGTTTGGTGCCACATTCAACCACTTGGATTGCCTATTGAGGTTTTACTGAACACCCCCAACAGATAAATGTACTGCATCTTCTTTATGTGTCAAATAATTCTTTTCACTACCTTTTTTAAAATATTTTATTAACTGCTGTATTTTTAAGATTATCAGTAAATTTTGAGGAAAGTTTTCAGAAAGATTGTCGTAAATGAAAATTGTAAAATTGAAAAGTTTAAAAAAAAATGAGGTAAACATATAAAATAGGAACATGAGGTAGAGAAAATGGCAAATAAAAAGTCAGTGAGAAATTAGATGAACATTGGAAAAGGTCAGGAAAAAAAAATCAAGGAAATATGGTGTCCAATATCTGTAGAAACCCTATAAGGGGAATGTGAGGAACAAATTTCTCAGAAATGTTGGAGAAACGCCAACTGAAATTAGCAGCAACAAAATACAGAAAAATGTACTCTTTGATTCTGGGAACTGTTAGTATATTTTTTTTATCACATAGATCATATGAGTAGACATGATGTCTATATAAGGTATGAACAAATATCCTTTTACATGCATTGGCATTAAACCTGATGTTACCACTGAGGCTTGGGTATAGTCAGGGTACAAATTGAACATTTTCTCCAAGGGCGACACTTGAAAGAAAACATTTCTCAGCAGGGGACAGTTGAGGAAAAAAAGAAAGAAAAAGGAGGGAAGGTATAAATGCTCCACTCACATAATATATCAGGTATTACATGACAAATGCAGTCACCAACATGTCTGAGAAGTGACTTTAATTCAAACAAAAGTCGACCCTCGATTTTCTATGCACATATATTCCTGCCTATGTCGATCCTACGTCTACCCTCAAATTTGGCTGGTGGCAGAACAGTGCTTGTTTGTTCATTTCGCAGTCTTCCTTTGAAACCTGACCTGAGTTACAGAATGAGAAGTGGCATCTGGCATGTGTATATCTG
Source organism: Cheiracanthium punctorium (assembly GCA_038373885.1). NCBI lineage: Eukaryota > Metazoa > Arthropoda > Arachnida > Araneae > Cheiracanthiidae > Cheiracanthium > Cheiracanthium punctorium. Next base: position 32,756 of record JAWZYV010014558.1, on the reverse strand, counting down.
TTTCAAAGGCATGTTTGTAACTTGATCCTTTGTCTAGTAAACAAAAGAAAAAATTCTATTCTGAATACTACTTAAAATTGTTAGGTACTGTTGAACTTGTAGGGAGGGACAGAAATTAATTTATCATTTCTCCAGCAGGGGATAAATAGTATCCCCTGGCAGGGATCCATTAATATTTCTCTAGCCAGGGATATTACATTCTTCAGCCGGGGACGATCCCCAGTATCCCCACCATCAGTTCGCACCCTGGGTGTAGTTAAGGATGTCAAATTGTGGAACTAAAGATTTTTGCATGCAGGAAAACTTATTGTTAGACAAATTCTTCATCTTGGGAAAAACAATCATAGGAAAAAACAAATTTTGAGAATTAAATTCAACAATGCAAAACTCCAAATTCCAATTTTGTAATTTCACCTAATATTTATTTATTACATACATATAATATTTAAATAAATTAATGAATAATAAGTAATATAAAAACGAGGCATTCCACGGTCACTTACGTTATATTTAGACAGCATTTTTATTGTTTAACATGCGGTGTGCTGATTATGTGACCTTTGTGGCTTAATATTATGATAAATTTTAGTATAATGGATCAAAATCTTTTATATTTACTGTGCTTTGGGATTTTTAACTGTGTCTACATATACAGAAAAAAAATTAAATGTCATGGTCTCTTACATTACACACACACAAAAAATGTTTTTGTTAAACTGAATCTTATTATTTTATTTCTGTTCTTTTATTCAGGTTTAAAAATTCACAACTTTTAAACATGATGGACAGCTATGACATTTTTATTTATTTAATGAGATCTCAATAGATTCAGCAAAAAAATTAGTATTTAGTAACTTACGTTACACAGTATTGGTCACTTATGTTACTAATCAAAATACTCACTAGTAAACTATTGTTATTATTGTTCAAACAATTTCAAGTAGTATACAAATAAGTCCATATATTAAAAAAAATTCTAAATAAATTTTGAAAATTTTTCTATGTCCTCCTTAGCATGGAATGACCCAAATATTTAATGTTTAAAATAAATTAACGAAATTAAAGAAAAAAATATATACAGTTGTCTTACCATTTAAAAATAAAAATACTGCTTCAAAATAAAATTCAGTACCTGTATTTGATTAGTTTTTATGACTATTTCGATAAAGATTTATTTCATTTGTAACAAATTATAGATTATCACGAACTTTCTCAGTATCAGGGTTGGCAAGTTTTTGATGCATGACAGTTTTTGACAGTTTTAACCATGGTTTAAACTGTCACGTCAAAAACCCTATGTCAAAAACCTCAAATATTGCACTTGTGTTATTACAAATATTAATTGATGTCTTTAACATTGCATGCATTTTATAAGCTATGAATGTGTGTGAAATGTTAATACTAATTTTTAAAAAATATGGTCATCTTTTACATATTTTTTATGAAACATTGTCTAGAAAAAGGAAAAGAAAGTGGAAAGAAATTTAATTATGGATTCAATATAGTCAAAACAATATTCTTGCTAATATAATATTAAAATCATTAACTATAACTTTCAATAAAAAATTAGTTATGCTTCATGGAAAAAAATGAACAAAGCTAATAAGTATTATTTTATTCTAAAATATTTTGTTCTTTGTAATTAATTAATCAATCAATATTTAGAACAATAAAATGTATGCTTTTTTATGCAGTACATTTAAGTACTGAAATTTTTTACTAATTCTATTTTGAATGCGAAGCTTTAGTATACTGATAATTAACAGGGTGTTGATCTTTATTTTATTTAAATGACTGAAATTACTATGTTATTTCCTGTTGCTTAAAACCCTTTCAATTTTGGTTTTTGGATTAAATAAAAAGTAAACTTAATATTTGCTTTAAGGAAATGTTTAGCTGTACCTTAATTTTAAAAGTTTAAAAAACTGCAGACCATTATTTATCTAACTATATACAGTACCATGTACCCTATTGAAAATGATTTATATGTACCATTTATAGTTCTATTACAGGAGAAAAAAAATCTAATACATTACACTCTATGGGCAGTCATATTAACTAATTATTATTAATGAGCTCAACTTGTGTAGCATAATTAATATTTTTAAATATAATTAATTTTAATTATGTATTTAGTTCATGCAAAGTGAAAGAATACTGCATAATTACTTTGACATTTTGCTCACTTTCTTTAACAGATTATTTTTTGACAATTTGTGACGGTTTAAACCATTTTTTGACGCTTGTCTTGTCAAAAACCCAACCCTGCTCAGTATATAATAATTATGTAATACAAATTAACTGGCTCATCATTGTTTTTAGTAATACAGTCTGTTTCCAAATTTGAGTTGTCATGGCTGTTCAGTATCAGTATTCATGCTTAGTAATTAGTAATCAATCATGAGTAAGAAACGTCAGTTCACTTCTTTAAATCAAAATAACTAATTTATTTAAGCACTTAAAACAATTATGTTTTTTAATTGATTATTCATATTTGAAAAGAGTTTGTTTTATTACATTATACATCAATATTTCATGCTTTTGGTTTCTAAAGTTCATGTTTTTTTCAGGTTTTGCCAACATTGGAAAGAAAATGGGAGAAGCTTGGCAAGCTTTACCTGAGAAAGAAAAAATGGTATTAAGTGCATACTTAACAACTAAAAGCTACAGCAGTGACTGTCTGATTCATCATTATTTTGTCTATTCATAGTTAACCTCTAGGGTATTACTGTGTTAAAATACTGAAGCGCAGTATTAATTTTTTCCCCACACATATGCATACGCACACAAAATTGCTCATGCAAATCCTAACAAAACAAAATCAACTTCATATACTTTATTTTTTTATTACCACTTCGAATTGTGGCAGAATAGCAGAGCACCAGTCTGGTACAGGGGTAAACAAAAGTTATAAAATTTTAGGAGCCACATAAATATTGAATTATATCACCAAAAAAAAAAAAAAGAAAAACTAGTCATTAAGGAATATTTTTTAGTCGCCTGGGCGACCAAGCTCCTGGGTTTTTTCGAACCCTGCTCAGGACAAACATCCGAAAATGTTTGGGTCCTGCTAGTGGAATTTATGTAAGAAACATACTTGCTAACTTTTACACTTTTGGCATAAAACTTATGCTTTTTTAATGAGTTTTACTATTTTAACACTCAGTGCCTGTTTTTCATGCCTCTTCACAAATTTTGAAGTTTTTTTTAAAATATATTCATAAAATTTCACAATAAAATCACACCACATATTTTCTTTTAAAGAATAATCTGTTAAAATTTATCTTTCAAGAGTTTCCCAAGATTTTGCTTGTTCTAAAATTACTGGATTTTCAGCTTTCTCTTTTCAGATCGGCTAATTCCGCTGTTCGACAGGAATAATTTTGTTAGTTATGCTCCAGCATCTTAATTTCAATCCTTTTCCATCCATCTGGAAAACAAATATTTTTCCTTTAATATATTTTTATCTGTACCTTCAATATTAAAGAATACAATTGATTATTATTTCAACTTTAAATTATTTTGTTAACACTTTCTTTGAAAATTTAAAATAGAAAACAAAAATTTCGTTGAAAGGGGCAGGCTCAAATATGAATGAAAATTATACAAAACAGTAATAGTAACAAAGAATGCTTTGATTAAGAAAAAAAAAATGAAAGCAAATAAAGAATAATCCTTGCGTGTTTATGCTTTAAAAAAAGTTTTAGGTGTCATTTTACAGTACCGCCTTATATGTAACAACTGCCTTTTTCTTTCTTACCTAATCTGTTTAAAATTATATAGATTGTGTGTTAAGTATGAATTTTTTAAATAAGAACTATTAACTTGAACATTAGTTTTTTTTTTCTTTTTAGAAATGTACCCTAAGTCAGTGGTGCGCAAGCTATTTTCATCTGCGACCCCCTAATTTGTGTAAAATTTTGTCGCGACCCCCTATTTTGAGTATAATTTTGTCGCGACCCCTGGATAGACAGTAGGCATTTTCTTTAATGGAAAACGAAGTTACATTGAAATTCTTTCTGGAAGTTGCTCTTACAGGGTGTTTTTAAAAGAGTGTCGTGACGTCATCGATTGAAATAACGCGTTTTTAAAATAGCGCACCAAACTTATAAAACACCATAAAAATGTTATAAAAGTTGTAACATCATAAAAATCAGTTAATGAATCAACACATAATTTTAGTAAACAATGCTTTATTTATGCATATGGATATAAATATTTTTTAATGAAAATGCTTTAAAAAAACTTTACATCATAAAAAGTCAATGTGAAATATGTGCTTGCAAAGAGCTCATGATTGTTTCTATGTTTGGATCTGTATTGGAAATCGCAAGTCGTAAGTCATCCTCTGGATCCAATCGAGATCGATGTTTTGTTTTAATGGAAAATAATTTTGAAGATCACTATGCATGATCAATTTGCAGATCACTATACATGATAACATGGTTTTAAAGCCCCGTGATAGCGATCGCGAATATTGCGCACGTAAAATAATAATTATCAGTTTCTTCTCTTGTATTATTTCAGTTCTTTGAAATAAATAATTGCAGGTTTTTCATAAATTTGAATCTCTTTGAATTTGGCGACCCCCAAAAATTATCTTGCGACCCCCGGTTTGCGCACCGCTGCCCTAAGTGGAAGTTAAATGTGTATGTTATGTAAATATAATTTAAATGCACTGGTGTTAGAAGTAAAGACAGAGCCTGATTATGACCAACAGGGGCCCTGGACATTGATGAATTTGGGAGCCCCCACCTATGAAATTTGCTTTATTTTTCACAAAATTTTGATATAAAAAAAGAATATTTCTGAACAACACTTGATTGATATTGGGGACCCTTTCGAGCCAGGGGCCCAGGGCCAAGTCCTGATTTACCCATGCGATAATAAGGCTCTGAGTAAAGAGAATTTGCAGACTTGGTCGATTATTTCTAGAACCATTGGGTCGATTTTAATGAAATTTGATATATACATACATTGATAATACAAAACAAATAACCATTCAATAATTGTAATACATATGCATGGTCATGCGTAACACACATTGGAGTCAAAAGGTATGAAACAGCAGTTGCAGAATAAACAAAAAAATGGGTTAATAAGGGTATGGTCCCTTCTTACAGATGTACAGGTCTCTCAGCGTGACTTCATACTTGATATAAGGCAGTTTATAATTTCTTGTGGCAACTGTTCCCATTTGTTCAGCAATGCTCTTTTCATTCCCTGGATGGTTTTCAGAGGGTGAGGGGGGGGGGTCGAGTTGCAATTGCCCTGCCCAGAGCATCTCAGACATGCTCTATAGGGTTAAGATCTGGAGATCTGGCTGGCCAATCCATCCGGTAAACATCCTCACTCTCCAGAAATTTGTCGACCAGAAGAGCTCTATGTGGCCTTGTGTTATCATCCATTAAAATGAACTTGGGGCCAACTGCGCCCCTGAAAAGGTGAACATAGGGCTCCAAGACCTCATTCCTATACTTCACACCAGTCACAGTGCATCTTTCAAAGACATGGAGAGGTGTGCGGCCATCCAACATGATGCCTGCCCAGACCATTAAACCTCTTCTTCCATAATGGTCGATTTCGCAGACATTGGAGGGTAGGTAGCAGGTCCATGGTTCTCTCCATATGAATGTATGGCGAGAATTGTTGTTTATGCTGAATCGGTACTCACCAGTGAAGAGAAAGGTTGCCCATTGATCCATACTCCAATCTCTATGCTCTCTGCACCAGGCTAAACAGATTCTCCTGTTCGTAGAAGTGAACAGGATGCAAACAGCAGGTCTTATAAACAACCCCCTCTCATGAAGTCTTTTAGAAACAGTCATCCTTGATACGTGGGTTCCTGTGGCTGCATACAAATTGCTAGAGAGCTGAGAAGCTGTAGTACTCCTGTTATGCCTCGTTATAATGGAAAAATGGCGGTCTTCTCTGGCCATCATGGCTCTTGGACGACCATGCCCAGGCTTTCTCTTGATGGATCCGGTATCCTGAAACTGTTTCCATAAGTTACACACGTCGTCGGGCATTAAATTGAACTCTCTACAAATCTGGACTTGAGATTGGCCTGCTTCTAGCCTTCTTACAATTCGCCACCTCATTCCATCATCTAAACGTTGGTGGTTACTCCTTTTTACTGTCACAATTTAAAATTAACCGATTCCTGCAAAATAACACCAAGAAATTTGCTGAGCTGTGCTAGTAAACAAAATGCGTCTTAACTTACACGTGCTTATAAGCCTGTTTCTCTACTGCCTCCTCCTACACACACGTGTACGCTTACATATTTGATGTTGAAGATTTGCATTTTTGTCTAGAAGCAGTGGTTTTACATCAATTATTTATGAAATTTGAAAAAATATGCAAATTCTCTTAATTTATTTCACCCGTGTATTTTATTCTATTTAAAATATATAAGTTCTTGAAAGGTGACTCATGAGTTTATTTGATGAAGCATTAAAAATGCTATTTGAATGCTGTATAGTAACAATTATTAAAAGCGTCTTTTGATTAATATTTGGCAAAAACATTTTTAAATGATGTTTGTATTGTTTGGCAAGAATCATGAAAAATGTTGTTCGCATGCTATTTTACACCTTGGGAATTTCAAAAGTTGGCAAGTATGACTAGTTGTACTAGAAAAGCTTTCTGATGAAAAACAATTTAAAAACATTTAATTTTTTAAAATAACATTAAATTTTATTCATGAATTTCAACATATGTAAATTTTCATAATACAGGGTGTTTAAAAAAGAATGACCTGATTCGAAATACAAATATTATGAAAAATATTCAACATATACTAGGGTTCAAACCAGGCCTAGCATTTTCTGGCTGGGTGCATTGCCTGACAAGTTTTACTGACTGCCCAGCAGAAGCATCAGAATACTATTTCAAATATTTTAATTCAATGTACTTTTATACCTTTTAAAATGTGTGTAATTTAAAATTTTTCTTTTTTTTTTATGTGTGGCTTTTACATAGTTATTTTATTTGTAATATGTTTATTTAGAAGTAAATGCACTGAAAAATGAAATTAATTCATTAAGTTTTTAGTTTAAAGCTTCTATGCAAGATTTTAATTTTTGAATATTAAATTTTTGTCAAACTGCAGGCTTGGAAACGTAAAGCTAAACGTGTTGCTATGAAGACTACTAATAGTGCCGCCAGTACAGTATCAACTGCTAGTATACAGAACAAACCAAGTACAAGCAGGGCTGCTGCAAGCATAAATGATGAGCATCTTAAAGGTTTATCTGATAACTCAAGTATACTTGCAACTGCACCAATTGATGCTGCTGCACATTTGAAATTGCTTGGTGATTCTCTTACTGTTATTGGTCAAAGATTAATTGAACATGAGGTGAGCTTTTATAATATAGCTTTAAATTCTGACTTTTCTTGAATGTAGAAAGGAAAAGTTTTTACTTTGTTCTGAAATTAGTTGTTGATTAAGCCAAAGCTACGTGGGATATCTGCCTAAAGAGGATTGCCTTGGGCAGGACTTTTTAAGGGGTTTTAATGCATAATGATGTTACATCTGGAGAAAACCATCTAAATCTAAAAATCATTAGATCCACAGACGTGCAGGAGATCTAAATCATAACCTGTAAACTTTAGCCATCTCCCATTGTTTAGTGTGTTATTTACAGTTGGCACTTTGTTCAGAAAATTGACATATAAAGGGCAGTTTTAAAGCAGTTTACAGTTAAATTTAGATTTTAAATATTTCTTTGCTTCAGATGCATGGATGTGAGAGATAACACACATTCATACATTGCACTTCTTTTGGCTCTAATATTATTTTCAATACATGAGAGTTGAAGAACATTAAAAAAATTATTGCTTTTAGTCCTCTTCAGACAAAATTATGTATGGTCGAAAAGATTATGACTTCTTGAACAAAAAACTTTTTATTTAACTCTTATAAGCTGAACATAACTAGCTGAGCTGAACATAACAAGATGAACTGAAGAACTAAGTTTGTTAAATTACTTAAGTAGCCTGATTTGCTTTACTCCAATGCTCTGAAGTGATGCAGTTTCTTTTCTCCTTGGTCTGGGAACTCCATGGGTAAAACTTTTTTGGAAGATGGCGACAATACGAGAAGAGGCACCAGGAACGACATTAGGACCAAGGGCATGAACACAGCTAGCTGGTAGAGATGAGACAGATTCAGGCTCTAAAATTCACAATTGTGTTCATGCTCAGGCTCAGGCTCAGGCCTTGTAAGCATTTTAAAAAGTGATTCATGGGAGAAATTAACTAATTATTTTTATTTGATAAACTGGATTATAAAGAATTAGAAAGTGCATTAAGAGTTTGCAATTATATTTGTCTTTAATTTGCGCAAAGAGCAAAATTTCTGATAATCTGCCAATGAAGTAATTGAGTTTCATTATCTTCTAGCGTAAATTTCAGGCTCGGACTCTGACTTAAATAATATAGCTTGAGTGAGCTCAAATTAAAAGTCCTCGGGCACGGGCTTTAAAAAATAAGCCGAATTCATCTCTACTGGCTGGCTAAATAGCTGCAGGAGCACACACCACTACTAATGGTGGCTGCTGACTGATAAAACTGCCACCCTTCATCCAACAGCCAGGGATGAGAATCTTCCGCGGAATTCTGCGGTTTGGTTATTTTTGCATATTTATTTTGTATTTTTTTCCCCCCCAGCATTTTTAAAAAACATTACTTTCCGCTTTTTTGTATGTTTGTGTTCCATGTTTAAAAATATTTCTAGTGCAATTTTCTTTTTTAAAGATGTATTCGCCGAAATACATCTTGCTTTGATATCAAGACCGTATTGCTAGCTAAGTATGGGAATATCCAATGAGGAGATCGAAAGTCGAAAGAGCCTCCGCAAAGTTTGTAGAATTCCTTTTGATAAGCGCTGAATTTGTTACATGTTCTCTTTGTTGTTTCCAAGATGGTTTGTTCCATTCTGCGGTTTTCTGTCCTCGGTAATGGAAAGCAATAATTTGGATATCATAAACCGCATTAACGCTGCGGAAATAAACAAAGAAAACCACAATTAAGAAATTTCTACAATCTGCACTTTTTTAAAAATTGCTTTCGTAGTGAATTAATTTTGAGGCATCAGATAAATCCCACAACATGCCAAGCTTAAAACAAACACTTATTCTCCGATGCACACATTATGCATTGTCAGCATAACAGCCGACCCGTCCGGTGGAAGAGGAAAGAACCGTTTACTTTAAAAGAAATGGAATTTCTCTCTTTCTCCCTCCTCTGCCGTTGACTACCCAAACAGTCGTTTATTTATTTAATAATATTCCTCTTTGTAAATTAAAAACATTGATTTGTTTATATTAACTCTTAGGCTGTTATTTGGCTTCCTAAATCATAGGCGTAGTATCACGAAAAGTTTTTTTTTGGGGGGGGTTCCTATTATTTAAAATATTAATAATACATTGTATAGATAGTGAAATTTAATGGTGAAAATTTTCAATGTATGGTTTATGTCACAAATAAGCAATTGTAAGTTTAAAACTGTGATATAATACATAAATCTACTGGATTTTCTACCCTAGTTGTTGGCAGGTATACAACTAGTCAGCTTTCCCCTCCTCCCTCTCCCATTTATTAGAAGAGAGAAAAATAAATGTGATGGCATTCAGCAGATTTTTAATGGGAACATTTATGGCCTAAATTTTTGAAGTATCTATGTATTTTTGTTTGTGTGTAAACTGTAACTTTTTAAAGTTACAGGATAGATTTTATTGTCTGATGTAAGAGAAAAGTTGAAATTATTTTTAACATTTTGAATATATTTTTCTTGAGCTATGCCATATTCTGTGTTCTTGGGCTATTTTATAATGAATTGTGGTAAATCTATGGAAGCTTGAAATATTTAATGATATTCTGGAATTTTATGAGAGACAGTTCATGGAAAATCAGGTAATCCCCCCCCCCCCCAAGAAATTACATTGCATTCACTTTCAAAAGAATAGAGTAAAATTGTTTTTTAAAGCTAGGATTTTGTCTTGACTCTAGATTTTGTAAAATTGCTTTAGATCATCCTTTAAATAATGATAACCTCTGTTTCATAATTGAATGTTCTGCATCTAAAATTGCACATAAATGTTTATGAATTTTAATAAATAATTATAACATATATAATGTTGATATAAAATAATTGTAATATATATATATATCAAAAATGGGCACCGCACGCTTGAATTTTGCTCGAAGTCGAAATTACGTTCACGCACTTTTCCTCTTTTTTCATATTTGTGTATTCTCATCCCTGAACAGCATGGCTCTCATAGAAAGAACTGCACATGTACATATGAGGAATTAGCATCCTACACCAAAATTTGCATATAAGAAGAAACTTGAGCAACAAAAACTTTGAACTTTGCATCGGATATTTGAGCGCAGCATTTGCAATCACAGTAGAAAGACTCCAGAGCCGCTGGTTATCCATCAACTGGTGCACAAAAAAGCTGCTATTTTGGTAGACATAAGAAAAAGTGGCATAGTCGCCACACAGTATTAATTTAAGAAGATGCTTTTAATGCGCCGGAACCCTCTGTATTATTCTCAACTTAACAACACTTATACTTGGCTGCTTGTCACGGATCATTAAATTCCTATAGACCAACATTATAAAAGAAGGAAGTGTTGAAAGACTAGTGTTGACATGCTATGCAGTCCCAGTTAATAAAATTTAGGACAGTTCTATACAAAAATTTTGCAAATTTAGGGAGCAACTGTATGGCCAGTCTAGGTAAAAAATTTGTTAGTTTCAGTGGCTTACATGGAATTTAAATCAACAGTTGCAATAGACTTATTTAAGAAGAAATTTAGAATGAAGATGCACAATATATGAGATTTATCATCTTCAATATTTACCAATTTTTGACAGTATTTATGCACTGATGCATTTTTTAGAAATGTGTTTCAACTCATTAATTTTACTACCCTCTTACTGGGTGTCCAGAAAAGGACTCCCTGATTTCAAAATTAAATATCTCGAAAACAAAGATCGATAGAAGAATGCAGTAAATGGTATGTTTATTGTGAAAGCTGTAAGAATTTTATACAGCAGTTTGAAATAATAGTTACAAAAGCTGCTAACAGATGGTGCTGTACGCTGTACAGCTCATTATCAGCATACATAAATGAAATAATCGTATGAAAACATTCTTTGCAAAAAACACATCACAATGTTTTCAAAATGTTCACCATTGGCACTACAGAGGTGGCGCAAACGAAGAATGAAATTTGCCATCACATTTCGTAGTGTCTCAACAGAAATGGATTCACATGCCACACAGATCGCAGATTCAAGCTCCTTCAGCGTGGCAGGATGCTTCGGGTAGACAATGTCTTTCAATGTGCCCCACAAAAAATAGTCACAGGGAGTCAAATCCGGTGAATATGGAGGCCAATCCATGCCTGCACCAGTAAATTTGGGATATTCTAAAGCAATGACTCAATTCCCGAAGTATTCATCAAGAAAGCGAAACACTTGTTCGGTATGATGTGGTCGGGCTCCATCTTGCATAAACCATTCAGTACGTGGTCGATCCTCTAACACTTGCTGTGTGGCGACAAATTGTTTCAAAATTGCAACGTAATGTTCACTAGTGACCGTTTCTCGAATGAAAAATGGGCCAATAATGCCTCTGCTGCATACTGCAGCCCACACAGTAACTTTAGGAGAATACAGGGGTTTCGCTTCACACCAATATGGATTTTTGGAAGCCCAACATCACCAGTTCCGTTTATTCACGAATCCATTCAGGTGGAAGTGTGCTTCATCTGTAAACCAGATGCATCCAACATCAAATCCTTCACTATCAATCATTGTGAGCATCTGATTAGCAAAGTCAACCCTTTGTTGCACAGCTCATACGGGTATGGCCTGGTGAGTTTGAATTTTGAATGGAAACATGTGTAGGCTCTTTCTCAGTATTTTATGTGTGCTGGAACGCTTCAAACCAGTCTCAGATGCAATTCTACAGATGGATGACATTGGATTTTGCTGAATAATTTCAGAAACTGTGGCAACATTTGCAGGTGTAACTGCAGTTTGCTTGCGGCCAACATTCCCCACTAGATCATCAGTTACCCTGCCTGTTTGTTGAAATTTGGCGAAGAGCATACGAATGGTTTTCGCATCGGTTCCTTTTGGAACATTAAATCTTGCTTGAAAACTGCACCTTGTTGCCGTAGGACTCTCTGTTAACCTGTGGTACTCTAGCACCAGAAAACGCGTTGTTCAATGGAGTACATGGTTTTAATCTCTTCCTTCGGTATGCTAACCTCCTTTCACGCTTCAATAGTGGAACTGATCGCTCTGGGCTTCGGATCACTATTTATACTAGGCATTACGTATGGCGATTACAGCGCCATCTGTTAGCAGCTTTTGTAACTATTATTTCAAACTGCTGTATAAAATTCTTATAGCTTTCACAATAAACATACCGTTTACTACATTCCTCTATCGATCTTTGTTTTCGAGATATTTAATTTTGAAATCAGGGAGTCCTTTTCTGGACACCCGGTACAAAACTTTTAATTTCCTCCTCTCATTCACTTTATACTTACTTCACTTACACTTTACTTCACTTATACTTTACTTCACTTACACTTATACTTTTCACTTCACTTACATTTCAGTAGTAAAAAAAAATCTGAGAAAAAGAAATAGGATGCAACAACTACTTCAGAAAGAAAGAAAAACTTATTAATTAAATATTTCTTTTACCTGCATTTATGAAGCTTTGTAGAATCGTCCATTATTTCCCCTTTATGTACTCTTATTTGCCTCCTTGTGTCATAGCAAATGAGGCAACTCTAGTTATAGTTCCGTATTGGCAAAAATGGGTCTGCATATCTAATGATTCAACTTTTTTCAAAATTGAGTTATGTTGGTGATTTGCATTAATCGTTTTACTATTTTTATATGGGTTTATATGAATTAAAATGTTGTTAATATAATTTTGAACACCAAGCTTTGTTGTAAAAAACAAAATATTGATTGAAAAAGTAAATGCTAAAATTTTTTAATATTGTAATGCTAGCCAAAAACAGTGATCTTGTGACTATTTTGTGTAGATGTGTGCTGCAGTTGATAAAGTTCAATCATTGGCCAAAATTGGTATCTTATAGGAGATCACTTCACTTAAAATATCAGGCATGTGATTTTTCCACGAATTAGCGGAAATCCGCTAATTTTGAATAGCTGATTAGCGGACTTCTGCAAATTTTAACATTTGCAGAACTTCTGCAATTTTTAATCTTTTCAGATCTTCAGCAAATTTCAATCAGATTTTCTTCAATCTGGTTTTAATTAAAGTACTTTCGTATGATAAAAACTGTGTCATTCTTGGTCATTTTGCGCTCTGTTTATAAATAAATGGAATCCGGTTGGCTCATCAAACTGATCGTGTGTTTCCTCAGAGGACTGAAGTAAGTAAGCCAATGGAAAACACGCAACTAGAAACATCAGTGGGATTAATCCGATTGGGTGCCGAGCTCGTCACTTTTTGAAACGCCACATATTGTATCGTTAATTAGTGATATTAAAGCACCAGATTCTTTTGGTATTGTGTATTTGTTAATAACAGGCATATAATACAGTATAGGACCGATTATCCAGAATGGTCGGGACCGAAGGTTTTCGGGATTTTCCATATTTTGGGTTCTTTTTCCTGTTAATGTTTCTGATTTACAAAATACAGTACAAGTCTCAAATCCGGAATCGCCAGGACTGCGTGGATTCCGGATTTTTTTCCCGATTTTCAGTTAGAAAACCAGACTTTTCACCCTCTGCGCCCGCTTTAAAGCTTTTTTTCGATCTCTTTTTACAGAAGAAACAAACATCTCATAAATTACACAATATTTATTTCGCAACATTATTTTTTACAAAATATCTCGGTAATTTTTGTTTGCCGCATTTTTTTTAGCTTTTTCTTTTAACGCCTTTTCTTTAATTAAAGTTACTGTCATTATTTCTTGCGCCATATCAAAACCATGCTGCTGACATCGTTCAACGAACTAATCAGTCTATCAATCCGAATTTTTTCGTCACGTACCTCACTTTCACTGATTTTATATGTAAAAGCTCATTATAAAAGGATTAACTCCTATGGATGAAAAAAAAAAGAACAGAAAACCCCGCATATGCTCTCAAATTACGACATACATAACAAAAACATAATATTTTACAGCTGCGGGTAGCTAGTATAGAAGAGAGGATGGGGAGAAAAAAAAACAACTTGGTCAGCCGGCTCTGTTTGTTTAAATCTTAAAGATTCCAAAGCGGCAGCGCTGAAAAAGAAAAACAAAATGCCCAAATAAGAGCAGAAAGGCTGATAACGGATTATTGAAATCTAGTGAGTCGTGACCTACTTTCCGGCTAGACATTCCAAAGATTCAACTATATTATCTCAACGCAAGAGGTGGGAAGCAAAGAACAACTTGATTTCCTTTTTTAAAAATCATTCTCTTGTATTATTTTTTATTTTTATTATTCTTCCAACAAATTCAAACACATAAATCAAAAACTTTGTTTAAAAAATACCTAAATAAAAATAGATCTGTATGCACGTGCGTTACCCACCAGTTTTGCCGGTCAACATTTCTTTCCTTTTTCACAAACTCAACTATCCGGAATTTTCACTTATCCGGCATTCGGTGTTTCGGATTGCTTTAAAAAAGAACAAGGGAAAGTAAAAATGCTCAGTTTTTAGGCCATTCCGGTTTTGCTTTCACCTAAGGAGAGAGGAGAGCTCTTTCAGCCCGTGACCAAAGCACATTCCTCAATCTGCTTTACTCCGGACTGTTATAAAGAAAATAATGACATACTAGCGTAATTGCGTTAATGTCTTTTTCCCTCTTTTTTTTTTATTTAAGCAAAATGTGGTAACGGTCACGAATTTTTGTAAGACCCCCCCTTTTTTTTTTCCTATTTCATTGTGATGATCGGAAAAAAGAAAGAGACTGGCAGCCATTCCAGATTTTGGGTCCATCCGGATTTCGGAATAATTCCGGATAATCGGTCCTATACTGTACTTATATACCTAATATGTAATTTTTATCATTAATTCCATATTGGGAGACCTCTGACTTCATTTAATATGAAAACATGATTTTTGATATCACTGTGCTAACATGCATTATACCTTTTAAAATTTTCGAAAATTTTGTCCCCCCCTCGAGACCAAAAAAATTTCAGCTAATTTTTTTTCTTCAATCCCATCCCTGAAATATGTAATAATAACTCAGTAACTTCTAAAGAAGCCTAACATTTGGAATCAGCCCTGTTTGACAAATTTATCACTTTAGTTGTAATGTAAATTGAAAAGCTGTGATATGCATATATACAGATTTGTTCTAAACATTTATACAACATTTTGAGAATAAATATTATTAAGAAGCAAGATTTACACTTTTTAATTTAAAAAGCAGTTTGTATTAAAAGAAAGAAAGAAAATTTATATGTTCCTATTTCTGTAAAGTGAGAAAACAAGATCAAGAGAGCCTCTAAAAGCCAATTTAAAGAATAATTTTTTGTAGCATTTGGGCTATTTGATTTAGAGAACTGTAGAACAACTTTAATAATCAAACAGCCTTCAATGCCTTTAAAATTTGCTTTCAGAGATTCTTGCTGTTTTCATATTTTTAAGGGCATTAGTAAGAGCATTCTGTTAGTTTACAAATAATGGGTAACTCCAATTAGTGATATGGCTGAACGTTTAAAATTGTGAAAAACTTATCCTGGTTCCCTATACTTAGTTTTACATAGCCTATACTTTTAATATATAGTTTTGAGCTAGGTATATGCATTTTACAGCTACTGTTGTTTTAAAAAGCATGCATTATTGTTTCTCTTCCAAATCACAAAACTTTTCAAAAAGCAAGCTAAAATACAGAGTGGTTATAATTGAACTTCCCCTATGAGCAGTGTTCTATAGCTAAAATAGGAGAATGGATAGTAACCAAAATTGGTATATTGACTATACATGATATGTGCTCAAGGAATTAAAAAAAAAAAAAATTAGTTAAAAAAATATCCACTAAGTGGCATTTTGCATAAAAACGGCAAATTTAATGATGGAAATATACAAACAATTTTAACAGTTATTCACTAATTTGGATAATATTTGAGCTGATTTCAGCAAAGTGCCTTCTGGTGGACATTTTTAAAACTAAACGTTTAAAAAAATTTCCCTTGAGCACATCTTGTGTGTAGTCCATATGCCAAATTTGGTAGCAATCTGCTCACCAGTTACAGCTATACAGTGGCGCACCCAGGATTTTAGTTTAGGGGGGCTGAGTTACACACAAATACTGCTGGACTCGGTCATAGTGACTTCGGTTAGTTACAACTCTCTTATAACGTTGAAATATTTGGGTACCACTTGATTCTCCCATAGAACAAAAGCAATGTAAATCATTATAGAGTCATAAATAATTATCTGATCTTTTGAGCGACGTTGTAACCGTGTGTAACAGTGTTTCAACTAACTGTAAGCATTTATTTAAAATCTTTTTTAAATAAATGTCTTTTTTGGTTAGAAATAATTTGAAGACAGTTAAAAAAAGAAAGAACTAAAAAATAATAATTCATTAGCGACAATTTTCATTTTTTAAAAGTTTTTCACTTCTAAATTTCTACATTTAGGGGGGGGCTTCAGCCCCCATAGTCCCCTCCGTGGGTGCGCCTATGCAGCTATAGAATGCTGTTTATAGGGGAAGTTTAATTACCACCACCCTGTGATGGGGAAGGTGGTGTACCTTGGAGGCACATTGATTGTGCAGCCACCACAAGAGATAAATTTAAACTAAAATATTAGTTGCACATATTTATTACTAGAGGCTCATGGGAAGTTGTTCTATGACTGATCAGCACACGTGTTGCTGATGTAAAAACCAGAGTTTGTTTTTAGCATCAAAGTTACATTTCAAGGACATATTTTTCTTTCATAACTGTAAGTATTAAAGTTTGTTTTGAACTTATAATCACAAGTTTAAAAGCATGTTTTCAGCTACATTTATGTATATTTGAAAATGGTTAACTCTTACAGAATTCATACACTCCTTAAAAACTCCTTAAAATTAATTTTACAAAATTTAGGGCCCTTAAAACTCCTTAAATTTAAGTGGGACTCCTTAGAAACTACTTAATTTTGCATTTACAGTAACAACCATGATTAATGAAGTGTGCAGACTCTGCAACCTTCCGGATATTGGTGACCATGACCTGGTGATGGAAGAATTTATATTTCTTTAACTAACTTAGAGTTCGTTACTTACGGAAAACTGTAATAACAGAATAAAAATGATGTGAATTTTAATTTTTGTCTTTCATTTTAAGATTATTTTGGGAGATGCCTTCAAAAAACTATATTTTTTTCATATTCAGTTTGGATTAAAATTTTTGTTGAAACATATTTGTAATGCTCAATGATAGTTATGTACAAAGTCTCCTGCTAACCTAAGATTACATTGGTAGTCCAGAAAAAAAGTGGACTCCTACAAATTTTTTTGGGAGGGTCCTTAAATACTAATTGTTCCAATATATGTAAATACGGTATAAGATCTAACCGATCGAGTAACCTAAAGATTTTGATCCGAATCATCGGCTTTTCGGACTGAGAGGAGGGTGAATGAAAGGTAAAAGTATTGAGTGGGTTCACCACCTGGACTCGTGTTCCGTACATAAAACACAGGATACATGCAAGGACTGATTTCCAGCATGGCATTCGGGGCAATTGCCTGGGCCCCCAACAATAAGGGGCGCTCCCAAATAACCCTTTAACTTGCACATTTTGAATTTAATTTAAAATGAACAGGGTAGATACTCACAGTGGCGGATCCAGAAAAAATTCTGGAGGTGGCACAAAACATTTGGCTCATATTTCTGGTAAATAAATTCACTTGAATTTAAAAACGAAGTCAATATTCTACACTGTAATTTTCAGGTGGTACGTGTTCCTGTGTCCCTCCCCTCACTCTGGATCGCTGACAATGTATATTGAAGAGGATTTTTTTTCATTTTTTTTAAAGCTGCTACTTCAGCTAGATTATTTTATTGAAGTATTGGGGGTCAAAGATAATTTTTCGTACTTTGATTGTATTTCCTTTTATTTTTTAATAAAAGATAACCTTTTGTGGACACAGTCAGTTTCAGCATGTCACATTTTTACAATATTAAAAAAAAAATGTTTAAAGTGTGAATGTCCAGCGTTTTGTCCTATTCTGCGGCTGTCAATCTAACAGTGTTGAGTTTTAGTCGCTTTTCTCCAGTTACAGCGTGAATACGTGTTAGAACCCTTTAAAATGTCCTTCGACCAAGGCACCCCTCTCTTTGGCAGATAGCCCTTGCATAATTTTGCCACAATACAATATAACAGAAAAAAATCTTTTTTTTTTAAACACAAAACGCTTTTAAACGCTAGTCCTGTCAACTGTTAGCAATAGGAGGGGTGTTAGAGTTATGGGGAGGGGTGTTAGAATTAACAGTAGAACTTTTAATTAATATTAGATTGGTGCATATATATAATTATCAAGCGTTTCCCTCTTTCTCCATTTGGTAAAGCAATCCCAGCTTTCGATGCAGGGTGGTTTGCCCGTTTCAAGTCTGGTGACATTAGCTTAGAAGATAAACCAGGACGAGGTCCACCATCGGATTTTGACTACCAGGCACTTATGGCAGATTGGAAGGGAGCGAAAGCTGGGACTGTTCCGGCCGATGGGGAAAGGGAAAAATGCCTGATAATTATGCACCGACCTAATAATTTTAAAAGTTAAAATAATTAGTAGTTGTTCTTTCTTTACTTTAAAGAAATGTAAAAAAGTGACATACCGATGTTGACACCGCCCCTGGAAAGGTTAAATTGTAGGTTCATTTAAATTTTTTTTTTTAAAGGAAGTGTGAGTTAAGGGCTTAGCTAGGGGTACGTATCCTCCTAACACCGAAATTTTTAGATCAGTCAGTGTTAGCATTAATGAGTATGTGAGTATTTTGCTGAGGCAAATCTAACAGACGGGTAACTGCTTAGCGGAGGGGGGTCGTTGCCTTGGGCGAGGTCTTTTTCAGAAATTCAAAGCATATTCGCGTAACATCTGGCAAAAATCGCCCAAAACTTCAGACCGTTAGATAGACTCAGTTGGCTGGAAGCCTGGACTTTAATAGTTTAGCAATCCACCATATTCAATGTTTTATTCACTTGGCCACGATGCGACCTCATAAGCATTTAGATTTTTATGCCTTGCGAAAATTACGTTTATTTATACACAACTCTAATGCATAGCTCCTTCCAAAGAAACTACTATCTGCACTGTCGCAAGATAGTGGAAAGAAATCCGGAATCACTGATCTAGGGCTATCAGGAATGTTAATAAATTTGAAAAGACATACTGTTTTAAGTGTTATGTAACATCATATGTAACATCATTGATCTCATGAACTCAAATTATGTACCAATCAGCCATTACTTTTATGTTTTTTCTTGTTTTTTGCATACCATTTCTTTTTTGAAGAAAGGGGGGAAATGATGTTGAGTGCGGAGATAGTACTTTCTTAATGTGCATGCAAATTATGTCTTCCCTCCCCCTACCCTTGAAGGAAGTCTGCGTACGCTACAGTAGCGCGTGGATGTACCCATACATTCCGTTAGCCATACTGCTCAAAAGGGTTATAATTAAAGGTCCAATAAAGAATAAAATGGTGCAAAACTATGAAACTGCTACGATAAAAAAAAATATATATTGCTATTACGCAAATGTGATGACTGATTTTCGGAATACTATTTTGTCATTTCTCTCATGTGTCAATGATCCTCATCTTTAAATCTATCGCATTTTTATTTTCCGAACATATATGGAAAGTATTGTAATCATGAAAATATTCGACTTTTAAGATTTTCATGTATTTACACGTTTTTGGGCATTAATTCATTTATGTTGTTTTTGCGGTGATGGATTTGTGTACATAAGCAAACACGATAGCTCCTAAACAGTGCATTTGATTGAGCTGAAATTTTGTATATATATTATAGACCACCCATATTGATTTTCGCGTGTACAGGATGTGTAGTTTTTTACAAGGCTGCAAAAAGAATTTAATACATTGGGCGGGAGTTCCTGAAAGTGCGCTAGCGTCTTTTGAGTATTTCAGTATTTTGTGTTATGGCAAGGCTACACGAAGGGCATCTACCCACGGGAGAGGGGGACTTGGGCGGAGGACCTTTTAAGGGGTTCTAACATGTATTTACTTTGTATCTGCATGCACATAAAACCGCCTGAATCTCTAGATCCTTTGATCGACTGCCACGCAGTATGCCCCAACGCGGGACCAGTACACTTTGGCTGTCTACCATACTCATTGTCTTAACGTTAGTTCTAAACGGTGTATTTGATTAAGCGAAAATTCAGTATATGTATATTGTAGATCTCAGGCACATGACCGGCAAATATTTTGGTGTGTGCACAGCTTATAGTTTGTTAACAGGGTTGCAAAACAGGATTCTTATACATTATTATGGTCTATAGACACAAATAATTTAAGGCGTACTAGTGTCTAAATGGTGAATTCGTATAAGTTCAAATTCAGTATATATATTGTAGGTCTCCGTTTTACGATCGACGACCGATCACGAGTCCATTTCGACGAGTTTTTCCCGTCTATACATACGTTTGTACATATGCAACTCACATATCTCAAAACTATTGGTTGTAGAGTGTTAAAATTTTATATTTAGGATTGCTGTAACATCTAGTTGTGCACCTCCCGTTTTGGCTCCAGTCGACTGGATAGTTTACTGAGACTGAGGGGGCGACTTTCTTGCAGAGGGTTGTTCTGTTCCTGTTGGAGGGGTCAAGAAAACCGCAAATTTGAGGTGGTCGACAGCTTTCGGTTGAGAAGAAAGAGCAACAGCATTGTAGCTGAGGTGTCATGATTGCTTCTAGCAGGGTTTGAATTTTGCGCCCCCTCAACACGATGCTTGGAAAGTGCTCCTCACAAGGGTTACGCCCCTAGCAGTGGTATAGTAAGCCTCCGAAACCCCCGAACACACAGTTGAAAGTTACCCCGTAGTGCGGGGGCAGGAGGGTGAAGAGACCTCCACACAAGGAATTATTTTTTAAATGAAATTAAATATTTTGTAATTTTAATTTTCCTTTCATTTTTTTTAAGAAACCGCAGAATATTAGAATTTATCTTAATACTTTACAGAGGATAGACAGAACAGACATATATTCAGAGTGTGTCACAATTCCCTCCCGAGTTTGGAAAGCTTATTAAAAAATATATTACCAATACAGCAGCAAAGTTGACTTTATTGAATAAAAAATGTTACAAGCTTTTTTTTCATAAATGTTAAATATGTGAACCTTTCGTGATGTGGCAGCTATCAAGTCTAAAGTCAAATTCTTCCCTCCCATACTCGCTTTAACTTGTCGCGATCAATGGTAGCGATTGCGGTTGTGATCCTTTGGTGTAAATGAGGCACACGGGACACAAACACATGATTTATTATATAACTCCATAAAAAAATCGCATACTTCTTATGGTTTGGAGAGCGTGGTGGCCACGGATGAAGGCGATTGTCGTCGATAGAGCCTTGACCAATTCAACGACGAGGAAGCTGGTTATTTGTGAAAAACAAAACTTGTAATGTTTCTTTTCCCCGTAAAGTCAACCTTGATGCTGTATTGGTAATATATTTTATAAGCCTTCCAAACCCGGGGGGGGGGGGGTTGCGACACACTCTATATGTATATATTTAGAGATACAGGAAGCTCGTGATTTGTGAAACAAAACTTGTAGTGTTCCTTTCTTCAGTAAAGATAACTTTGTTGCCGTATCGGCAATATATTATTTTTTATAAGCGTTCCAAACCCGGGACAGAATTTAGTGTAGTGATACACCCTGTATTTATAAATCCCTGATTAGATACATCGTTGGAAAAAGCAACTAAAAATGTGTAGGGGTTGCATTTTCCTCACGTTTTCTCCCTTTTTCAGCCTGAAACACTTGTAATAACCAATTCTTCGATAAATCATTCGTAATATTTAAGCGAACTCTTTTTCGTGATGAAAGTATTATTATCCATAGTAAAAAGTTTTCAACAATTAACCAACTACTGGGCTTGTATAAAAAGACTCTTTTTAAACTTAAAAAAATTAACCATAATAAATTTTTGATAAATCTAAGCTGAAAGCGCAAATTTAGAGTTTATTTTGAATCTCGCTTTTCGAATCTTTCTGTCTAAACAGAGTTGAATTGACAGAAATGTGGCGGGACCGTTAGAAAATTTTATTAGTTTTTAGGGCTAAGCAAGATGAGTGGATAAAGAAACATCTTGAAGATTATTTCCGGATACTCAGATTCGTTACTTTATAGTTTTGCAATCGTGAAATTTTCTAATGCGAAATAAAAGATAATTGACCCTTTTTTTAAATATATTGATCCAAAACTCTACCAAAGAAAGTGAAAGTTATTTTTAAAAATCATACGCGTTTAACATAGAACCTCTTCCTTTTTTTAAAATTAAGTTAAAAAACTTGATGTGCCCCACCAGTGCCCGAGCACATAGTGCTCTCAACTAGTAAACGGAAGGTGCCTGGTTTAAATTCAGGTCGCATCCGCCTATCTAGCCTTCCGGAGATTCCCGGATTTTCTCCGAAACTTCGAGTAAATACAGTTTAGGACCCCTTAGGAAAACACCCACGAAGAGCACTCCCCTCGGACTAGATCCCCCGAGTTGATAATCAACGTAATTTTAAAAAATGCGAAAAACACATGATTTCTTTCATGTCTATTAAATTATATACATTTTTATGCGCTCCATTTAAACTTATTTAATTTGAAATTAAGATAGGATACTTGAAACAATTATGCAGATTTTCTGAAATGTAAAAATAATTTTTTAATATAATGATTATAATGAAAAATGCACATTTTGGAACGTAATTACAAAAATCCTGATTCTATGGTAACTATTAAACTATTGGTTAGTATTTTTTTAACGCCCCCCCCCCTCCACACGTCCCAACGAATCATTCGAGCTCCCTCAAAATTTTTTTACAATTCGGTGCCAGGGTGCACCGCTGCCTTTCACAACTTCTCCAGAAAAACTTCTGGCTATGTTTGCGACAAAAGATAACAGCGCAGAAAGGTTCTTCGATTACATGACTTACATTTGACTTAGTATGTCGAGACCTTTCACCGAAATATCCCATCCAATCACCCACCTCAGACAATCAGAATATCAGAACTTAAGGAATTAAGCCGTATTCTTCCTGTTTGAAGCTATTTCTGCCATTTCTAGCCATTTGAAACGTCGTTAGTCATAGGTCCATTCCGCTTGTCCGTGTCTGTAGTTCTCCATTTGCATCATTACATGTTATTTAAATTTATTTTATAATGCGAATGCGCAAACATGATGGTATAAACGATGGTCTACGTCTTTTTAAAAGCGTAGACATTCTGCGACAGCGAAACAAAACTTCGTAGACGACTCTCTGGATGTCGAGAACACAATAGGGCACCTTGACTTGATGTTACAATTTATTCCTTTAAGGACACGTTCAAAACGAGGCAAAATCAAAATTTTGTTTTATTATTGCAATTAGTTTATTAGTAATTTATTTTTCTCTCAGCTCGAAATAATTTTTAGCCATTTCTATCCATTTTTCGCTGTGATTCTAGCCACTTTTAATCCAGCAGAGTTGCAACTAGGGATGGACACGAGATATATCGCATCGTGTCGCGTTCCTGTTTAGCATGCGAGACGAAACAGAGAAAACTTTTCGAGGCAAGGCGCGAGACGAGAAAGGAAATATTTAGCAAGGCGAGACGCTAGACGAGACAGAGAATTGTCTCACACGATATTTCTCACGAAAATTTCTCGTCCATAAATTTACGATACGAATTGCTTTTCAATCAGAATAGAAGTGCTGTATTTAAGGCGGTATGCCATCCCCTTCACCGTATTTTTTATTTTATAAAGAGACGTTTATTTTGTATAATTATTTTGAACATAATGATATTTTTATTTTGTGATTTTACAACGGTGTGATGTGCAAACGAAAAGGACTTTTTATAGACTGCCCAAATAGATTTCCGTACAATCTTTTTTGTCAGAATTAAAAAATATAAACCTATCTTTAGAAATATAATACATATACGAAGAACCTCACTAATGCAATGACAAACAAGGCAGATAGAATTTCGAGGGTATGTTACCAAATGTCTGAAAATTCAATTTCGTGACTTTTCCTGCTTTTGGGAGGTCCGTGTTTACACAAACATCCCTTACCAATTCAAAACAAATTTCCAATTCCCCCCCATCAAAATACAAACACACAATAAAAATACCCAAAATCCCTACCATCAACCTAAACACCACACCCCACCCCACCACCAACACAAACAACCCCCCCCCCCACAACCAACCACCACCCCCTTACACCCCCACCTAACCCCCCTACCCCACCCTCACCAAAAAAAACCACACAATCCCCCATCATCCAAAACACCAACACCCCCCCACACCCACAAACCCCCACCCCCACACACCCCCACCAAACCCACACCCCACCCCCCCAAACACCCCCCCCCACACCAAACCCACCCCCCCACCCCACCCCTAACCCCCACCCACAAACACACCCACAACAAACACCCACCCCACCCACAACACCAACCCACCACCCCCACACCACCCACCCCCACAACCCACCCCACACCACACCCCACACACCAACACCACACACAACCCACCCACACCACCCCACCCCCACCACCACACCCACCCCAACACACCAACACCCCCACCCACCCCACCACAACCCACACCCCCACACCCCACCCCACACAACCCCCCACCACCACACCCACCCCCCACACCCACCCCCCACCACCCCACCACACCCCACCCACCACCAACACACCCACCCCCACCAACACCCAACCCCACACCCCAAACCACACCCCCCACCCACCCCCCACCACACCCACCCCCAACACCAACCACCCACCACCAACACCCCCACACCCACCACACCACCCAACACCCACCCCACCAACCCCACCACACCACCCCCACCACACCACACCCACACACACCACCCACACAACACCACACCACCCCCCACCACCCCACCCCCACAACACCCAACCCCCCACACCCAACCACCCCCCCACAACACCCCAACCACCCACCCCACACCACACCCACCCCCACCACCCACACCACAACCACCCCACCCACACCCCAACCCACCCCCAACACCACACCCACACAACCCCCACCCACACCACCCCCACACCACAACCCACCACCCCACCACACCCCCCCCACACACCCACACACCCCCCAACCAACACCCACCCCCACACCACCCCAAACCACCCCACCACCCCACCCCCCACACCCCACCCCACCCAACACAACCCCCCACCCACCCCACCCACCAACCCCACAACCACCCACCAAACACCCAACCCCACACCCACCCCCACACCACCCCCACACCCACCACCCCACACACCCACCCACCCCAACCCACCCACACCCCCAACCCACCCACCCACACACACCCCACCACACAACCCACCCCCACCCCAACACCACACCACCCACACCACCCCACCCACCAACCACCAAACACCAACCCACCACCCCCCACACCCCCACCCCCCCCAACCCACCCACAACCCCACCCACCAACCCACACACACCACACCCCCCCCACCACCCCACAACCACACCCACCAACACCCCCCCACACCACACCACCACACCCCCCACCCCCCACACCCCACCACAACCCCCACCCCACACCCCCACCCACCCACCACCCCAACACCCCCCACCAACACCCAACACCCACAACACCACCCACAACCCAACCCACCCACCCCCACCCACCACAACACCACCCCCCACACCCCAACCCCCCCACACCCAACAACCCCCCACCCACCCCCCAACACCACCCCACCCCACCCCACCACACCCACCCCACACCCACACCCCCCCACCACCACCAACCCCACCCACCACACCCAACCCCACAACCACCCCCCCACACCCCCAACCACCCACACACCCCACCCACCACCACCCCCACCCCCCAACACCACCCCACCAACAACCAACCAACACCCCCACCCCACACCACCCCACCACACCCCACCACCCCCACCCCCACCCCCCACACCACACCCACCCCACCACCCACCCCACCCCCACCCCAACCCACACCACACCCCCCCCCACCCCACACCACCCCACCCCACAACCCCCCCCCACACCACCCACCACCCACCAACCCCCCCCCACCCCCACCACACACCCCCCACCCACCAAACAACCCCCACACCACCCCACACCAACACCACCCACCACAAACACCCACACCCCCCACCACACAACCACACCCACACCCCCCCACACCACAACCCACCCCACCCCACCCAACACCCCCACCACACACCAACCACACCCCCCCAACCCCACACCCAACCCCCACCACCCAACAACCCACCACCCACACCACCCCCACACCCAACCACCCACCCCACCCCCCCCACCACCCCCCCACCACAACCCACCACCCACCACCCAAACACACCACCACACACACCCCCCAACCACCCACCCAACCACACACCCACCCCAAACCACCCCCACCAACCCCCACCACCAAACCCACCACCCACCCCCACCACCCCACACAACCCCCACACACCCACCAAACACCCCACCACACCCACACCCACCACCACACCAACCCCACACCACCCCACCACCACACCCCAACCCCCCACAACCCACCCAAACCCCCACACACACCACCCACCCAAACCCCACACCACCCACAAACCACACCACACCCCCACCCCACACAAACACCCAACCACAACCACACCCCCACCACAACCCCCACCACCCACACCCACCCACAC
The DNA here is from genome assembly GCA_038373885.1 of Cheiracanthium punctorium. Lineage (NCBI taxonomy): Eukaryota > Metazoa > Arthropoda > Arachnida > Araneae > Cheiracanthiidae > Cheiracanthium > Cheiracanthium punctorium. The sequence continues at coordinate 5,800 of JAWZYV010014558.1, read as the reverse complement.
CCACACCCCCCAACCAACACCCCACCACACCAACCCCAACAACACCCACAACCCCCCAACCACACCCACCCCCCCACCACACCCCCACCACCCCCACACACCACACCACCCAACAACCCCCCACACCCCCAACACCCCCACCCCAACACACCACACAACACCCCACCAACCACACCCCACCACACAACCCCACCCAACACCCCACCCCACACCCAACCACCCCACACCCACCCAACCCAACCCACCCCCACCAACCCCACACACCAACAACCCCCAACAACCCACACCCACACCCCCCACACCACCAAACCCACCACACCCAAACAACCCCACACCACCCACAACACACCCCACACAACCCACCCCCCCACACCACCCACAACCAACCCCACACACCCCAACCACAACACCCCACCCCCACCACCCCACCACAACCCACCCCACAACACAACCACCCCAACCAACAACACCCAACCCCACCACCCAACACACCACCCCCACCCCCACACCACCACACAACCCCAACCACCCACAACCCACACCAACAACCACAACTACCCAACAAACAAAACAATAAACCACAACAAACACAACCCACACCACCACAACCCAAACAAACCAAACCCATCCACACACCCCACATCAAACCCACAACACACCCAAACACTACACACCCCAACAACCCACACACTACACCAACCCACTCCAAACCACACACTCAATCAATACAACATATCCCCAACCCACAATCCAAAACACCCCATCCCCAAACACCATACCCCACACTCACACTCAAAACACACCACAAACACCCCCCTAACACCCACAACAACCATAAACTTCCAAACTCACACACCAATAAACTACCCACCCCACACCATACCCACCAACAACTCACACAACCCAATACCCACACCACCACATCAATACCCCCCCAATACAACACCATCTCCACCCCACAACACACACACAACACCAAACCCACCCCACTTACACACCACCTCTTTCTCTCCCTCATTATCCGCCGTCTCGTAGTGTGCCAATAGAAATAGATAGTGTGTGTGTATAAGAACTATGTGTTTGCATGTGATCCAGTGTTATTCTCTCTCATGTAATGTGACAATGTCACAACTTGAGTATCGTATTTTGTGACCCATTTGAATATGTGTGTTGATCACTCATGAAATTACGTAGTTGGAATCACGGCACTCTCCCCCTACCAGAGTTTCAACCGCCTCAATTCTAGCTCACATCGCACCACCACTCATCTAGAAAAAAAAAGGTTTTTTAAAGATCATGTACACATGGCCATCCAAACTGGGGATAATAACACCCCCCACATCACCCAAATACCAATTCCCCAACATCAACCAATTCCCCATACCCCCCCCCCCCCCACCCACCCCACTCCCCCACCAACAAAATCAATAATCCAACCAAACCCCCCCCAATCCCCAACCCCTAATTACCACAATAATCACCCCCCAAAAACCTAATTACCCCCATCACAAATCAATTCTAAAACACAAATACCACACCTTAGTCCATGCCTCCTACTGATCAGAATCAATATGTCAATACATGTGAGTATCTACACTACATACTCACACAACCCACACCCTCCATGACAATCTGACTAGTGATTTCTCAACACCACCACGCTCCCTTGTGCTACACAAAACCATAACAACCACAGAAAATTAAAGTGTATATATATATACATAAATCACTGAAATATTGTGTAATTTGTAATTGAAAATTGTATGACATATCCATGTCATGATAGAATATATAGATAGAGAGACAAAACAATTCCCCATCACCATATTAGATCATCCAGCCATTCCCCAGTAGATGATATATATGATCTCTGTATGTGGGAAATGTGTATAGCGATATCACTAGTTTGCACAATGCGCCCTTATGAGCTTCTCGAGTTCATATTTGTCTTTGTGTATCTCTTAGCACCTTTGATTTAACGTTGTTTCGTGTGTTGACTATCATAATATGGATAGAAGAGAGATAGGTCTCGTGTGAGTGTACTCAGATCATACTACTAGTACTCGCAGACTCATCATCTCTCTCTAGTGCGAAAAAGCCGTGTGATTCTGAGTAATCCGCCTCATAATTTAAGTTATTTGAAGTTAGTTAATACGTATTACAATATATTAGACTAACTGCGAGCTAACTTGTCTGCGCTATACCGCAAAACGTAGAGTAGTCTCAATCTCGCAGAGATGATAGAAGAGTCTATGTCAGCACTATACCCGGTAATGAACCTACTCGTTCATGTTATTACAGATTACTATGTGTCTTGTATGACTATAGATATTTAGCCTCTCCAGAGTTGAGAGACCGTGGTTGAACTTTATACATAATGTTGTGTGTGTGTGTGTGTGTGTGTGTGACTGAGAGAGTGAGATATGTGTGTGATGATCGCGATGAGAGCGAATGAAGTCTTGCTATAGATGAGTAACCGAATGCATTCTGTTACTTTTTGTTCAGTTTCTGAGTATAACACAAAACGGAATAACGTTATAATAAGTATACCATTGAATAACGTTATTCTGAATAACGTTATTGCAATAACGTATTCATTTACGTTCTGTACATTTGTTACGGTACGATAATAAAATACAAAATGTAACTAATACATAACGAAAATCAAGCAGTTATTTGTACATATAAAAATTATATAACGAATTATTTTGTTACAAGGCCGAATAACGTTACAATTTTGTTACGTTAAGTTACGGATCCCTGGTAGAAACACCCCGTTCACTCTTGAGTATTGTTGGTTCACCAAGAAATTTATAATTATTTTATGTTATTTTCGTTGCAGACACTTTGACTAAGCTAACATAATCATAAAAGGCACACAACTATTTTAAAATTTTAATTTATGTTCCATTACATATATTTTTTAAATTTTTAATTCATGTTTCCTTTCAAAAGGTGCGATTTATTTCAAACAATATGCTAGCAGTAAGCATACTAATTAAAAATCAAATTTTTCTTCATTAATCAGAAATTTAAAAAATATAATAAATGTCCATCAAAACACATTTAATTTGGAAAGAAGGTCTAGTTTTACAAATAATGCATCATCGTTCATCATAAAATGTGCAAATTTATTTTAAAATTTAAATTTGTGAACCATTATATATTTTTTATTGATTTTTAATTCATGTTTCCTTTTTGAAAGATGCAATTTATTTCAAACAGTACCATAACGGTAAGCATACTAATTGAAAACTAAATTTCTCCCATTAATCAGACATTGAAAAACATATTAATGACTATCTAAAAATATTTAATTTGTAGAGAATTGCTAGTTTTATGTAGTGCAAGTAGAACCGTGATAGAATGCACCCCTGGCTCATTCTTTAGCATGATTGGTCCACCAAGGAATTTATAACTATTTTTTTTTTTGTTGTTGTTATTTTCATTGCACATACACACACACACACAATTTATCTAAGCTAACAATCATATAAGGTACAAAATTACTTTAAAATTTAAATATATGAGCTATTATATGTTTTTATTGATTTTTAATGAATGTTTTCTTTCAAAAGATTATACATCAGGAAATTTAAAAATGATAGTTTGGCAGCCATTGTAATTTTACTTTTTTAAATCTTATCAAAATCACTAATATCAGCTTTTTTTCTTTTCCCACTAGGGCCAGTTGGCAGTTTCTGGGATATACTCTGTTCTTTTGGATACATTATTGTGTGCTATAGGTCCATTGTTATGCTTAACTACAGAGATTACTGGATTAGAAAATATTCCTACAAGATCTTTAAAAAGGACTCTGGATCATATTGCTTACTTCATGCCTGGTTTATAACTATTCACTGACTCATGTATTTCAGTGTAAATGTCCATCATTTTTATTCGATAAATAAAACGAATTGTATTTGGTGTATTATGTTGTTTTCATTGCCATAGATATGTACATGCTGACAAAAACATTTAAAAGTGAATGCCAATCTAAGGGGTAACTAATAATCAATTTTGCTAAAGTTTTTAACATTTTTCTTGACAACTAAGAATTTAATTTATTAGCTATTAGTCCAGTCAAATGGTAGTTTTTTCATGACAAAATTGCAGAAGTTTTTTTCTCAATATGAATTTCAAGTTTACTGCCTTGTGGGAGGTCAGCATCACCACAAAAAATAAAAAAAATTCCAAACTTTCAGTTTTTCACTTATATTTTGAAAACTTTTCATTTTTCCAAAATGACCTCAATAACAAAGTAAACAAAATTTCCTTTAAAATGCACTCGTCAACTTTGATTTCCTGACAAGTGGTGTTGGAGCTCAAGCACTTTAAAAGAATGATTTTCCGACCCTTCTGGAAAAAGGCAAAAAACACCCACTCTCACCATTTGCAACTCAAAAATATACATCTTATCAATAAAAATCCTCATACCGAGTGAAAGCACATTGAATTTACTACAAAAAACACCTCTAACATTGAATTTTTTTCTTAAAAGGGGAGAGAGAAAAGAGAAAAATTTCAAAAAATGTCTTCTGTGCCTTAAAGCCAAAATGACTGATAAAAACATTGGCATTTTATATTTACAATACAGGATGTCCAGAGCTAACAGTGCCCAATGGCTATTTCCTAATCAGTTGGTCAAAGACACATAGTTCCAATTGCAAAAATGCATTAAATTGTATAATCTATTATATCAAAAACAGTGAAAGTCAGTAAATTAATTCCTATAAAAATTATGAAATTTAAACTTTTATACGGTCCCCCGGTCCTATCAGTTATATTTAGAAAAATTTTCCTTATACACTTTCAAACAAAAATTTGTATAACAAAACAAATAAACAAAATTTGTCCTTTGACCAAACTTCACTGAGTTACAACTGCTTAAAGTTAGAGCACTTTTGAGATGCGAAATAGGGGCTTTATACAAAATGAATTTGAGAAAAATTAATGTACATGGTTTTGAGCTTTGTAACATTTATTAGCAATTTTATCAACTATTTTACGATTGTAGATTGCAGTAAAGAAGATAAACGTTTAACTATGTGTATCCAATAAATTGACATTAAAAATATAGCTTATACTGAAAATAGAATTTTTTTAAGAGTTTTTTAAGTGAACAGGTGTTAAATAACTCAAAATACAAAAACAACAGAATAAAATACTTCATTAAATTAGAAAATGAGACATTTTAAAGTACAAATATATGCATTTTCAAGTCAAGTCAAACATTAATGCAACAGCCCCTCTGAAGGGCCAAGGCCTTCGCGGCCATGGGCTCTGGGGTGCAAATGCATATGCCTCGGCCAGGTGGTCAGCCTTACGCGAAGCCCATGGGTGCCCATAAGGGGGGCAAGGTAGGGCACTTGCCCCCCCCCTCCTAGAATTTTAGGTTAATGTTTCATGATATAAACAAAGGGCAAAAACAGAACTAAGTTTGTTAAAAGTTTGAAATTTGACCCCCTCAAGAAAATTTTTTTGAAGTTTGCCCCCTCTTGAAAAATTCCTAAGGGTGCACACCGGAAGGCCCCAGTGTTTGACCCCAAGTAAGCTTGGTCCTCATTTTATCGACCCACTCAAGGGATGAAAGGCTGAGCCAGCGTAGGGTTTGAACCCCAAACCTGTGGGATGGCAACATGAAGCACTAACCATTACACCACTGGGTTTTATATGCATTTAAGAAACTTAAATATTACAAATCCTGTTAGCGTAACATTTGCTGAAAGTATGGATTCCTTTGGTTGCAATGCAAATATGCACCCGTATAGAAAACCCTTCCTGTACTTTGCGTAGCATA
>JAWZYV010014557.1:0-66854 GCA_038373885.1 Cheiracanthium punctorium | reverse complement strand
AGTGCGAAGGGAAGAAAAACTTATTTTCCCTTTGCCGTTCCCAGGATTTTCCCTTACTCTTTCAACTCTTTTCGACTCTTTACGACTCCTTTCGGCTCTTTTCGACTCTTTACGACTCTGAGTCGATAGATGATTTGAAACAGTAAATGAGTGGGTGTGGGTGAGTTGGTCACTGAGTTGGTGCAGCAACGAATCTTTACTGATTCAGTGTTTCGCTCTGTTTCGGTGATTGTATACTATCGTTGAGATTCGTTAGTTTTTCGAATCTTCTATCGACTCAGAGTCGAAAGGAGCCGAAAAGAGTTGAAAGGATGTTTCATTTAATTGGAGGGGTTTTTTCGAATCTTCTATCGACTCAGAGTCGAAAGGAGTCGAAAAGAGTTGAAAGGATGTTTCATTTAATTGAAGTTTTTTTTTCGAATCTTTGGTGTTTCATTTCTTGGTTGGTGGTCGGATTTTAAAGTTTTATCTGTCTGTGGGTGTGGAGTGGGTCGAACATCGTTTGCTTTTGGCGGGGGGCATAGGCGTTACTTCCTAAGGGCAAGAGGGGTCAATCTCCCCCCGAAAAAAAAATTAAGAAAATCCCTCCTTCCAACTTGTCTGACTGATTTAATATTTGTTTAAAATTTAATGAAACATCCCTTTTCTACTTTTAACTTCAATATATGTCCCCCTGCCCCCACCCTCAAAAAAAAAAAAAAAAAAAAAAAAAAAAAAACGGAACGTTAAGTTTACATGGTGGCGGATTTTCATGTGAAGGGAAATAGAATGAAATAAAGTTAGGATTGTGCTTGTCACTTTTAATGAAGGATACAGGGGCGGTATTAAGCGCTCTCACAAAAGGACTTTGTAGTAAGCAAAATAACATTTCGCTTTATTGCAGCAGATTTCGTTTTTTTTTTTTTTACCTTGTTTTTCGTTTAAGGGGAATGATTTTATTTTCTTTCGTAATTCAGAGAAATACAAAATAGGGCCTAAAGCAGTGGCGTAGTTAGTGTTATTGACAGTGGCGTAGCCAGGATTTTATTTCGGGGTGGGCTGGGTATCAAATTTAAAGATAAAGTTCAATTGTAAGCTAAGTAAAGGGTCCCATTTTTTTTGGGGGGGGGGCAGCAGCCCCTCAGTAGGACTGGGCCAAAAATCGACATATCGGTTTTATTTCAACATCAAATATCCGATATTCCCATTTTCATTTCAGTGAAATCTCGAATTCGATAAAGGGCAAAAATACAGGCCGGCCAGGGGCGTAGCCAGAATTTTTTTATGGGGGGGGGGTTATGACTACTGCAACTCATATATATGTATACGTGTGTATGATAATGTAGTGAAGAATATACATTTTGTATGGCAAAAAATTCCTCATGGGGGGTTATGACCCCCCTAACCCCCCCCCTTGGCTACGCCTCTGAGGCCGGCGATAAGAAAATCCTGAGATCAATACCAGCTTGTGATGCTTTTGCTACTGCTTTCTCTCGGAAAGCTTCTTCTTCTCTCATCGCAGAAAAAACAGCTCCATGGTTTATTAGTCTAATTACCATAATTAATTAACGTATATCTCGGAACCTATCCACCGGAGCGCGTTTTTATTGATTCTCGACCCCCCTAGACTCAACACCCCACCGATACTTAAAATTTCGAATGCTTTGACACCAAACTTAACCTTTTAATCTTACAGGCCCAGGGGGTCATACGAAGCTCCCCTATATTTTCAATTTGTGCATTTTAAACACTAGCCTCCTCCGACGGCATCTCCAAAGTCTGGAAACCATCCCAGAGCCAATTTCTACATGTTTGCAGTCCTTTTAAGCCTCAATCATGGTTAATTAGTCTAATTACCATAATTAATTAACGTATATCTCGGAAACTATCCATCGGAGCGCGTTTTTATTGATTCTCGACCCCCCCTCTGGGACCCCCATCGATACATAAAATTTCGAATACTTTGACACCAAACTTAACCTTTTAATCTTACAGGCCCAGGGGGTCATACGAAGCTCCCCTGTATTTTCATTTCGGGCAGTTTAAACACTAGCCTCCTCCGGCGGCAACTCCAAAGTCTGGAAACCATCCCAGAGCCAATTTCTACATGTTTGCAGTCCTTTTAAGCCTCAATCATGGTTAATTAGTCTAATTACCATAATTAATTAACGTATATCTCGGAAACTATCCATCGGAGCGCGTTTTTATTGATTCTCGACCCCCCCTCTAGGAACCCCCATCGATACATAAAATTTCTAACGGGCCTGCGCGTGTGATTTTGATGTGACCATCGCAAAGAGGCCCTTACGGCACCCCATGCTCGAGTCTCTTCACGTATTACATCAGTGCATTTCTTAAGCTTCCCAGTGCTTTCAAACGTTATTTAATGTAGTTTTAAGTAGTAATTGTGTTACTAATTCAAGTACGAACTCATGATTAATTTGTTTGCTATGATACATATTGACATAAAGAAAATAGATGCATATAATTTGAAGGAAAAACAAAGTAGCGCTTACTCTCATGATTCACGATTGCTTATTTTAGTTTCACAAGTGGATATTTAATCTACTTTAAAATAACTAAATACACAAATGAGAAAGACATTTTTATAATGAATATTTCACGAACGTAGTCGTATTTCCTACGTTATTTTAAACAATTCAACATTAATCTTTAACAAATGATGTATTAAAGCGCATTTCAGTGTTTTCGGGATATCCTGTATATTGGAGAAAATTGATAAAATACGCTCTATAGCGTGATCCCTGAATTAATTATTCTTTAATAAAGACATTTCATGTAGTATATATTATTCTTTTGTCGCTTTCTCAATCGAACTTAGGAATTGAGCAAGCATAATGAACGCTTGTACAAAATATTAACTACATTTGAAGTTTCTGTATAAACGGGCAAAAATCAATAATTTATAATTTACTGTATTTCTGCACTGTACCAGATGTAAGTCTTAATCACATAATCAAGGCATATATAACTGATAAATGACATTTTCAACTGGCAAAATTAAATTGTCTAAATAGTATCACAACGTCATGCTTATTTACAAGAATAAAAACTACTCAAGTAATACGATTTCTGATTAAAATAATTTATTTATAAATAACACATGAGTAATTATTCACTAAACATGATTTACATACATATTTTTAGAATTTCTAAATACATTATAAGCGTTCACTTACCTTTACATTCAGAGCAAAATGTTCGAATTTTAGGATAAATTTTCATGAAAGAAAATGGCGCAAGATTCACAAAACGATAACGTACATCTAAAGTTCTTTAGTACGACAAAAGTATAAAAAAATTGTTTTAAAATAATAAAATAATATAACATTTATAATACTTAGAATAATAAAATAGAATACTGTGACTGGGAAAACAGGCCTCAATGATAAACTCATTTTTAGGGATGGCAACTCATAAGCAGGCCCGTTGCTTAGCGATGGCTCCGGACAAACTTGATTGTTTGCAGAGCGTGTGGCACTTCCCCTCTATCTCCATGGCCATTTTTCATGATAATTAGTTTTTTAAGTAATAATGGCAACAGTATTACACTCTGCGTCGGTTTCGCTTTCGACTTTCATTATTTACTTGCATTCAGCCAGCTGTGGTGTGTTGTCAAACTCGTCGTATAAAGTGTATTCCGACACTACTTCTATCTGAACAACCAATGCATATTACAAAGAAAGCTTTGACGGTTTCATGACATTTGGACGGTTATAAAATGTAACATTAAATTATTTTTTTACATTTTCTGTGAGTTGAGAATGCTGTTTTACTAAGTTTCTTTTGATTTTAACATTTTAGAAGTTTACTTTTGTTTTGTCAGATTTTATGTGATGATTTATTACCATTTACTTAACATTCTTATACAGAATTTTCACCTATTTAAAAAATTATAAATTCGTAAAAATAATGAATTCTTAATAAAATAAAGGAACAGCTTGAAAATTTACTATAAATGGCGCCTTTTTATTTTTTTGGAGGTTTACGCATTTACATAATCGATAACCGTTTCCCTTTATGGTTGCTATTAAAATAGTTCTCCATTTATTTTTTATACACAATTATCACCACGAAATATATGATCTCGCCTTGGTGCCAATTATCCTAACTGCGCCAAAAAATACTACTATAAATAGAAGAGATTTTTAAGACCTAATTTAAGACTAAAATTTGAAAGCTGCTATAGTTACTTTCACAGTTTTATATGCTCTTTCTTCCGTTTATTAGGTACTTGTGTAGGTACTTACGTATTATCCCGGCGGTTCGCCAAGACGAGCGAATTTTTGCCGAGATAAATGCCGGGCACATGAAATTATTAATGGTTTTGAATACGATTGGCTACATTTTGGCAACTCATTTGACGAAAAAATAGTTTGGCGGGAATGACCGCCGGGATAATACGTAAGTACTCTTGTGTATTATACCGTTGACATTTTCGCCAAAACTTTTTTTCACCTAGTTGGCGTCCGCAAGATCGGGTTACCTTAAAATACTTCTGGTCAAATATTTACAAACGACCTGAGTTGCCGTAAAAACAAAAACCAATAGATACTGCCTTTTTATCTGAAAGACTGTGGGGATCAGCCAAATGGAGAAACAAAAAGCACCGTGGAACAGCCAGACAACATCTCAACTCATATTTGGCTGAGTTTATGTGGAGACGTCTACATTCTAATGAAAACATTTTCATTGCAATTCTAAATGCAATCCATGATTTCTGGCAAACTGCACTGGATTCAAATTAAATAAAGTCATTCATTGTAACTTAAACACCAGCGTCTTATTCTCAAATAGCACCTACATGACATCTCACCTCTAGTTAAATGAAATACACAGTTTATAAAACACAAAAATTTTGGTATTATAAGCATAAATCTATTTAATAAATACTTAAATTCCATCAAGACATACAAAACAATTTTTAAAAAAATACACACACAAACATTTTAAAATAAGCACAACACAAATGCAGTTCATCAAATGGCGCCTTGGCAGCCTAACAGTTCCGCTTAATGCAAACTCCGCAGTTAATAACACACACTTTTCATATTATTCTCATTACTATGCTTTGTTAAACGCTTAAATTTTGTTAAGTCATAAATGAATTTTAAAAATCAACTGCACACATAAAAATTTATAAATTTCAAAAGAAACACAATTCATTTTATCCATAGCAGAACATACGGTATTCTGATGCATGTTATCGCATCCGCAATAGCAATGGAACTGCGAGTAATCTCTTCACTTGGCATGTCGACTGTATAATTCACAAGTACCGTTTATTATATTTTAAAATAACTTAGTGAGTATGGTAAACATTTTTTACGGTACTAACATAGTATGCCTTTGGCTATTTTTAAGAGAATTATCAGATATGTTGGGATAGGCCTATTTGATGACTTTTCTTTCTCATGAAAATCACTGTTTATTTTGTTTTTAGTAGTTGGAGACCATCGAGCCTGAGCTAGCATTGCTGACTATCTTGTATGGTCAAGAAATCTAACTGTAATAATTTTAACAAACAAATTAAAACTGGATACATGAAATGCAATGCACTAACAAAAACAGAAAAAATGTCAAACTCACTATAAAATAACGGAAAATCAATTGGTTTGGGGGTAAATTAACTATTGCAATTGTCAACTGGTATCATGGGTGCCGGAAGGGGGGTGCACTTGCACCCCCTGGAGTTTCAAAAAAGTATAATTACAGGGATCACTCTAGAGCATTTCAGGGGGGCGGCCTGCCCTGGTGCCCTTTTTCCGGAAAAATGCCGCCCTCCTTGCCCTTTTTCTTGATAAAATTCCGCCCTCTTTGTTTTTTTTTCAATCAAAATGCCACTCTCCTTTTCTCCACCTCTCCTTGTTTCCCCTTCTCTTTGATTCTCGTTACCATTGCTGGCGCTCGGCTAGACCGGGGCCACGTGGTCCAGGCTAGACCCCAAAAAAACCTCTCTCCAACAACAACAAGGAAGTTGATTTGTTTATTCTCTTATCAATGATGTGTGGGGGGAGGAGGGGGGGCATCTGCTCAGTTGCCGCTCTTCTCCCTCCCTACCTGAGGAGAGGGTTAAAACCGTTCGCTGTAGCTTCAGGTCATAAAATATCTCATTAGAGAAACAATCTGTCATCCAGAAGAGTAGTCATAACAATAAATTATTTCCTACTGTAAATGGCGCTTTACAGTGTTTTATAAATGCTGTAAGTAATTAATAAACGCCACTTGGTTATTGTTTATTTTTTCCGATTTTCAAAACGCATTCATCCAAACTTAAGGCTGGCTGCACGGAAAGTTCAAGAGAAGGGCAATTCCGGAAGTCTGGGATAACCCCCCCCCCCCCACACACACACACAATCCTCCCCCATCTATGTACTAAAAAGAATTGGGAAAAATTGATTCATTGACAGGGTGTGCAGCAGTCAGGAAATACTACTTGAAAATATCGAATTTCCAGTAAGCATAGGGGCCAAATTGATGATTATGCTATAGGGCCATGGGCACCAGCAGCATAGGGCAAGGGGGGGCAATGCCCCCCGTATTTTTGTATGCAGTGTTTTCCCTTGCTTTTTTGCTCTTTCCAACATGGTGACCATATGTTAAAGTAGTCTTAGCCCCCCCCCCCCCGGGAAATATTCTGCCGGCGCCCATGTATAGGGCTATTTTAGGTGGAGATAAGGGTGGGAACTGTCAATACAAAATTTGTGTCTATTTTGCAGCCCCTCCAAAAACAATGAAATTGTCGACGATTGCGAGAATGCAAGTCGGCGCAATCGTCGATGCAGTCGACGATTGCCATATCCAATATCCGACGATTGATATTTCCAATCGTCGACTGCACGAGCACGCACCCCTGGGATGTTCGTTTTTACTGTACTACGCGCTCAGCAAAAGCCCAATGGACAGTGGGGAGAGCCATTGAGACTACTTTGAATTCATCGATTGGGAGATTAAAAATTTGTGCAAGAGGGTCAAATTCTTTCCGATCCCTGAAGGGTCGGGAGTTATTTTATAATTATGTAATTACGAATATTACACAACAATAATTATTAAGACTTCTTGCCTGTTTAGAAAATCCTTTGCCGCCGCCCACGATAGGAAATACTATCGTTCCCCCCCTCTTTTTTTATTATGTGGCGCACTTGCAATTTATTTTTCTCTTGGACACGTCTTATCTAAACTGGCGTTCTTATTACAGAATATTTCCAAATGTTATGCATATATTGCTGCAACTAGAGGTCAAGTCGCCCGGAACAAACCTTTGTTTTGGCGCTCCCTTCTTTCCATTTCAATTTTGACATAACAGCACTATGCCTGGGGCAAGTGTCTCGTTTCCCCTCCACTAGTTGCAGACTAGCATATATACAGAGAGAAAAGTTGCAGTGATGTTGAATACGATAAAATTTGAATCTAAAACAATGTTTTCAGTCATTTTCAGGTCCGAAAATTGGCGTGATTATGAAAAATTTGTGGGCAAAACCGGATTCCCGTTATTTTACGATTACAAAATTTAATTTTTTTATGCTTTTTTTGTTTTGTTGTTGTTGTTGAAATAAAGCATAATGGCCGCCTTACACAATTTTTGTAAAAGTGTAGATTTCATTAAGTGAAAAAATTTGGTTTCAAAATTTGTTTAATCATTTGCTTAAAAAATTGCTATTAAGAAAACACATTTTCGGACATAAGAGTATGTTTATAAAAGCTACCCTTATGTGTTTGTAGACAATAATTATAAAAGTTGCCCATTTTGTGTGATATGATATGCCCTTTTCCCTAACACTGCCCTTTTTCATTTCTAGATTGATCCCTGATAATTAGCCTGAAAATGTAGTAATTTGTTTTACACTTAAACAAAAAAAAAAAAAAAAAAAAAAAAAAGAGCCTGAATGTTTGTGTGATATTTTGATTTCTACGTTAACTGTCACATTAAATTAGCTGTTTAGATCACTGTTTATGGCTTAATATTTTCTAGCATTGTACATAAATTTTAAACTTTTGAGAAGTCATCCACATTTTTATTTTGGGATAATGTTGGCGCTCGAACATGACCCCTTATAATGTATTGAGAAAAGCTTATGGTCATAGTAGTGTTGAATGCCTCACGGCATGTGCCCACAATTAGGAAAAAATATTTTGAAATAGTCTCGATAATATTCGAGGTAGACGGGACCGGGCTTGTCTCGAACTATCGAAATCATTAAATTAATAAACAGATAAATAGAAATAAAGCCATTTTTGTGATTTGAGTGCATATTTAAATGAAAAATGTTGTTACATATTATCACATTACTGATTAGAGCAGGTTAATAATATCGGAAAATAATAGCCAATTGTTTTGAATTGACACATTGACTCTTTCCGTACAGCAGTATCGTTCCATTGCCAAAGCAGCATGTCAACACTGCACAGAAATGTCTATGAGGACATCTACAGAAAAAATACACCCACTTTCTTTTGGAGAGAGATTTCTGATAGGGCTTCCGGGTGCACCAAGTATTTGAATTTTTGTCCTGGAGTAAAAAAAATCACCTGTTTTATAAGTGTTGGTCATTATTTGGGAACTGAACTGATTTTTTGACTAACTGAGATGTATGGAACACTAGAACAATCGAGACTCTAAGGTGAATTTGATTAAATGCAATTATTTTAAGACTTAACGCTTAAAACTTAACATTTGTTTTTAACATTATAGAGTTAATTTTTCAGAGATTTTAACTCAAAAACTATTAGATGAAAATTTGTATTGAGTTTTTTGACATGGTGATTTTTCAAATATTAAGTGAATGCACCACTGCGTCACTTTCAAAACTTGGGCTCTGTTTTAATATTGGATGTCCTTGCCAAGTGCACTTAAGGCAAGCCTGCATATGGGGCATCTGTCATGGAAGGGGGCAGTTGCCTTGGGCAAGGGGTTCTAATGCGTATTCACATAGCATGTAGAGAAAACTTGTCAAAACTCGAAACTGTTAGATTGACAGCTGTGCGGCAGGCCAGAAATATTGACCTTCACATTTCAGCCACTCTACTATTTTCAGCACTGGACATGGCAGGGACCCTTAAGACAAAAATCTGATGTGTCCAACACATGATTTCCTTGCACGTCCATTAGATCAAAAATATTTTCGATGCACTTCCTCTAAATTTATTTGTTTGAAAGAGATAAAATATCAATAATAGTAAGGTTTAGCGATTTCTAGCCAAATATTTCGATATCGCCAAGCTGAGTTCAATTTGAAAGATTTCCTTCTGACACTTTATTTGGCGATATTTCACCAAAAGCCGACAAACTTGAGATAGTCAGCGAGATTTTGGGGATAGCCAAAGTAGTCATTGACCACAGACTTCCAATGAATTGAATGCATCCATACACCTCAATGTATTCAAAGTCATTTGGCTCACCATGTAAATAAATTCTCAGTCGATTGCTGTCAAAAAAGATATTGAAAACAGTTAGATATTACAATAGTTCTAAATACAAAGTTAAAAAATCTACGGGTTAAAGTTTTAGAGTTATACAAAATAGGAAATAATTTTTGGCGCCAAATTTGGCGTTATTTCGGCGAAACTCGTCAATGTCGACGACATTTGGCGAGATTTTAAGCATGAACCAAACAATGACAGATTATCGCTAAATTTGGTATTCCGCCAAAACTCGCCAAGAACGATAACAAATGGCGATACTTTGGGCATGGACCAAATGACTGACTATCGCCAAATTTGGCGATATTTCGCCAAAACTCGCCAAGGTCGAGGACAGACGGCGAGATTTTGGGCATGTACCAAACAATGACTGTCTACAGTTGTATTATATTGAAGATGTCCATAGACATTAAGGTACTGAAATTCTTTTCGGTGGTCCTGTAAATAAACTCTCCAGTAGATTGGAACCAAAAATCGAGATGCACAACTAGATGTTACAACATTCTTATACATGAAATTTCATAATAGTTTTTGAGATTTGAGAGTTAAATATGCACACACATACACCAAAAGTCGCCAAGCTTGGCGACTTTTGGCATAGTTCTTGAGGGAGGCACGTGACCGTGATCGGACTATTACCTAACTTATGTGGTAGGACGGTATTGTGCTTGAAATGGATGAATGCCCCTAAAATTGCTATTGACCGTAATGTATTGGAAATCTTTTGAGTGTTCCTGTAGCAGAACTATAAATGAAAAAGACACTTTTTTTAATGGAGAAATTCATTTTCTAACTCTTTACAGCATATATCACTTATGAGTCGTTTGAAATAGCCCAATACCTCTAAAAAACGCTTTGATGAATTTCGGCCCATAGAGCGTAATGTTTTTCGAATCTTTTGGGCGGTCCTGTAGATAAACTATTCAGTCGAATGGAACCGAAAGGGAAGGTGCACAACTAGATGTTACAACAATCCTAAATATAAAGTTTCAACATTCAACGCCTAACAGTTTTTGAGATATGCGAGTTTAATGAATTTCGGCCCATTGAGTGTAATGTATTTCGAATCTTTTGGGCAGTCCTGTAGATAAACTATCCATTCGATTGCCACCGAAAGGGGAGGTGCACAACTAGATCATAGAACAATCCTAAATATCAAATCTCAACATTCTACGACCATTAGTTTTTGAGATATGCGAGTTACATACATACGTACGTACGTACGTATGTACAGACGGCATGGAAAAACTGGCCACAGTAGACTCGCCACTGGTCAAAATGAGTTGCAGACACGTTAATATGATCGTGCATGCTAGCCTACGATGAGATGCATCGAAAAATTTTTTTTAATTAAATTTAGAGGTAGTCAAAATCGGTTTTTATGTCGAAATTTGGCCCCCAAAATTTTTCGGGATCACATTACTTCCTTATACTACGTACAAGGAAGTAAAAACTGCTATATACATCAATGCTAGAGAAAATAAATTTCGCTTCAGTTTTCCTGGGAAAATTCATTATGTTTAAATATAAAATATTGTTATCAAAATTGCATATAATTTAAATAATTAATTATTAGTATACTTAAACTGAGGTATCAGGTTGTAACGAAAGTTTTCCGCCAAATCTGCCTGAAAAACTCACTTCTAACTCCTTAGATAACTGTTTATGAACTTTCGGTATCAAACCTGCACAGTGTCACATGATACAACAATAGTACTTAAAGCTGTACTCATAATTCATTGATATTCTGTAGCTGATTTTTTGCAACACAACTGGAAGTAAATGATGGTTCTAATCCTCTAGAGTGATAGTGTCATTTGAGACACCTTGTACTTAATGATAACTATATTTTTTACAGATTTCACACCATAGTGTTATAAAGTAAGTCTCTTTCTTCCAAATGCCAAAAATCGTTTGACAAAATATGAGCAAATACGCCAACGCGAACTGTGTGCTGGCGATGTTTGAGGTGGCGGGAAACTTTCGTTACAACCTAATATTATTAATTAGGCCTAATTAATAGTTTAAGATTTTGTACTTTACAGTTGCGACAAAATAACTACGACGATGTTTATTTCACATATTGATGCTACATTTTCCAGTCAAGATTCTTCTTCCTTCAAGTGCCAAATAGTCTAAATTTTTATGTGTATGTTTACAGGGTGTCCCTGAAGGTGGTTAAAATACATACAAAAAAGCATTTTTCTGCATTGTAACTTTTGGTCGGAAATGAAGAATGTAGATAGTTTCAGCATGATAGGGCTCCAGCCTATTTCGTAAATAATGCACGTAATTACCCCATTGCCATCTTTGATCCCCAATCGATTGGACAAGTCTAACTAATAGCTTGACAAGGAAGTTCATTAGATTAATCAAGTATCGAATTTTACTTTTGGGAACACCTCAAGGCACTCGCTTACGAGACTCCAGTTGACACAGACGAGGGCCTCATCGCAAAACTTTACTAACCGCTCCAACCGTTCGTGGAGCACTTGGCATCTTCGAAAGGGTATGCCAATCACTTGCTAGCACATTGGAGCATTTACAGTAGAGCTTTTTCATTTCTTTTGCATTTGCTATATTTCCATCTACACTTCTTATTCCTAACCCCACACTGCTAATTTGCTAGACATGCTTTATATGCATTTTATTCTTAAAGTTTGGCCTATGAATTCAGGAACACCCTGTATATATATATATATATCTTGGGTGCACCCCCTTGAAAATGATCCTGCCGGCAACCTTAACTGGTATTCTGGGGAATAACACAATAAATTAAATTCTTATCTTTTCTTCAAACCATGAAATTTTCAGAATTCATACTACCTGCTAAAATTTTGAACCACCTTCAATATACATCCTACTGTGATTTTTGGTGCCAAAAATGCCATTTTTGGCGGTGGCAGGAAAATAAAGTAGCTGTGAAATCGCGTTTCCAAACGTGTTTTCCAACTGGAGACACTAATAAAATTTGAATATTTGTTAAAATACTTTAGAGTTAAGAATCTAAACATTTTAATTTCAAGAAAGTTAACTAAGAATTGATGGCCTTAAATTTACATTTTCTAACTGGGTACGCTAATAAAATTTGAATATTTGTTATAAGAATTTAGGTTTAAGAATCTAAACGGTACTTACATATTAGCTCAGTGGTCATTTCCTTTAAACTGTTGCCAATCGTATTCTGAACCATTAATAATTTCATGTGTCCCAGCATTTACCTTGGCGTAAAATTGCTCGTCTTGGCAGACCACCGGAATAATACATAAGTACCATCTAAACAACATAATGTAAAAAATATTAACTAACAATTGATTTTTATGTGAGGGGGCTCCGCAACCCTAAATTCCCCTCATTTCATTTTATTGGTAAAAATAGTCAGAAAACTAAAAAATAACAACAAAAAATTTTAAAAACATTATGAAAAAGATGGTACTTAGTATTATACCGGCAGTTTGCCAAGATGAGTGATTTTTTGCCAAGATAAATGCCAGATGCATGAAATTATTAATGATTTGGAATACGATTGGCAACAGTTTGCTAGCACATTGGACGAAAAAATCATTTGGCAGAAATGACTGCCGGGATAATACATAAGTACCAAACAGATTGAAAACGGAATGTAGCACAGAATTCATTCACATTTCCAGAAGACGGTCAAATATTACATTGATCGCCAATTTTGGAGCATAAAAAAATGTAGGATGTATATTGAAGCTTAGCCAAAAATTTTTTCTCTGATGGTAACAAAACTCACAATGTCAGACTCTTCACCGACAGAACAAAATTAAACACACATGCTAAGTTAGACACACTGAATTCTCAACCATTAACCTATACCTTCAACCTATAAAATGTAATACTAATTCACTTTCTCTTCGTTTGAATCCTGTCCTTCGCCCTCTGTCTATGGGCCTGTCTATAAACTTTACTTATAAACTAGCTATTTAATGGTTTATAATGTGTTATGCATTGAATTGTATCACAAATATGTTTTATAAAATTTGTTTCTTTTCAGATGCTGTCAATAATTTTGTTACTGATGTAAAGCATTGTGTCATGATATGTTGATTATGTACCTTATTGCATTGTTTGGAGGTTACATTGCCTCTTCTTTAATCCTGTACAAGTTTCCTAACCTCATTCATAAAAAGAAGAAACTGAAGTTCTATTGTCGTCATATTAGTCATAGAGGAGGTAATTTTCCATTTTAAAAATATATCCTGTTTCAACATTAGAAGTTGTGAGAAATAATGTTATGTATAAAAATAAAATGCCAGAAAAAAAATTGCGTGTAAACATTATTTCTAAAGTTATATCACAAAGTCTATTCTAAATTATTTCATTATGCAAATAAAATAGATTTTGGCAAGTTATAACCATGCTACAAGTATTCCATTTAAACATACTGGTACTTTTTCATTAGCTGAACCCCACCTAAACTCAGCCATTTTGTTTTTGTAGCCAAGTACTTACAATATTATTTTGATGATTTTTTTTCCCCTCTAAATACAGGAAAATCTTTTGGCAAGTTTATTTTTCACCAAGCATCTACAAGGATTTTTTTCCTACTATACTCAATACATTCATAAAGCTACCGGACGTCTTTCATTTGGCGGGACTGTCCTGTTTTCTATCTATATGTCCTGCTGTCCCTACATAACCCTAAAATGTCCCGCTTTTCCATTCCTGTCCCACCCAAGTCCTGCTTTATGAAAAATAAATAAATAAATTGGGAATAAATTAACATAAAAATTGTTGTGTTATTTACATTTTTTGTTATTTGTACACCTGTTCTTTTTTTATTGATGTAAACCACTGTTTTCACTATATATTAATACATACCTATAATCATAGTATGGTGATTTTATAGTTAATGTTAGAAAGCAAACTATTTTGGAAAATTACATTTACAAAGTTTTCTGTTACTTGTACACCTGTTCTTTTTTTATTGATGTAAACCACTGTTTTTAATATATATGTAAACCACTGTTTTTAATATATATTAATACATACCTATAATCATAGTATGGTGATTTTATAGTTAATGTTAGAAAGCAAACTATTTTGGAAAATTATCCAAAAATTAACTATAAAATTATTTAAAAACTAAGTTAATATAATAGGCCTATTTTATTTGTGTATTCTTTCAACCTCATTTTTCTCATAAAAGTAGAAAATCAGATTATGTGTAGAAAAAAAATAAAAAAATAATCTTGGGCTGGGTAGTCAGGATGGATTTTTACCTCTCCTGACTCTGTGGTTTAGGAATGTCCTGATTCTAGGTTCAGAAAAAATGGTCACTTTATGCATTCAGTATTTTCTATATCCTGAAAACATAAAATAAAACAACTCTACATAAAATACACAAATAAAAATATTTCAAAACATACTCACCAGTGGCGTAGCCAGGGGGGTCATATCTCCCCCATGAGGAATTTTTTGCCATACAAAATATATATTCTTCACTCCCGTATCACAGACACATATACATATATGTGAGTTGCAATAGTCGTAACCCCTCATGAAAAATTTCTGGCTACGCCACTGATACTCAACATTACATATATCAGCAAAGCCACTTGATAAAATAATTCAAAATCAACAAAAAATCTATTATAATTATATAAAAATTAACAATTATTTAAAAGAAAGTAGCTTGTTCTTTGGGATATGAGCAGTACGCTATTAAAACTTTTTGTTACTCTGCCATGTCAAGTACTGTCAAAAATACATTTTAAAATTTTTCTTTCTTATATCCAGTTCTACAAACTGAAAGTGTTGAAAAAAGTTATTTTAAACTAGAGATGTAATGAATAGTGATTTGGCCGAATACCGAATATTCGGCCAATAGCTTAAGCTGAATACCGAATATTCGGCACATAGTTTAGGCTGAATACCGAATATTAAATTTTTTTTTTCAATTTCAATTTAACTGTAAATAAAATATTGCTTTTCAATTTTGTAATTAAATACTAAATAAAGATTAATTAAAATTCATTTTATATTATTTGTAGGTACTTAAAAACACACAACAGTAAATTTATTATCTGTAAAACTAATAAAATATTGGTCATGATAAAATATCTTTTACAAAGTTAAACACTAATAACAGCATAATGTTGCAGAATACTCTGCTAATTCCTGGGTTCATCGTTCTAAAGTCCAGTAGGTGTAGAAAGTTCTAGAAAACAGTCCACTTGTTAGGATGGAACACAAACTTTATTGCTTCTAGAACTTCGTCGAACAATTAACTGTACAAAATTCATAAGCACAATCAGACAGTAATGTGCTTTTAACAGTCTGCTTAGTACAGAAGCTTTTACAAATGCTGTAATTCTCACACAAAATAAAACACTTCCACAGGCAAAATTCAGTAGAAATATACGAAGGATAACACTAAAAGTCCCTCAAGACTCAACAATGAAGAATTTACACCCAGCACTTAAAAATCAGCTTCATAAACAAGTGAAAACACCGTTTCTATAGTGTCAATACAAAGCCTTAAGCTTCACGGACATCTGCTCATGGCGGAAGCAGAAGCAAGACTAAGACTATCGGGGTAGTCCGCTTATATTTATAGGAGAGGCAGAAGCTACAAGGAGCTTCCAGAAGAATCTATTTCTCAAAGATTCCACATAAAGCAGGAATTTTGATTATGTCATAGAAGAGAAATATTAAACTATTATGCATGTTAATGCAGCAAAACTAACTTTACAAGCCCCATTGGGAAAAATGCCCCAAATGACCAAAATGTTGCCAAGCTTGGCGACTTTTGGCGAAATATTGCCAAATTTAGCACCAAAAATAAGTCCCCAAAAGTGAAGTTACGGAAGGCCTAGAACCAATATTTTTCGAGATTTCTAAAAATGACATACAAATCAGTTGGAAAACCAAACCTATGTATCTCCGGCTGTAGTTGACTAATTTTGATGCAACAAAAGGCACATTTTAACTATTTGAAGTATAGAATACGAATTTTAAACTATTTTAAAAACAAGAACAGCAGCTTGCCTGAAAATTCGTACCAATAATTATATTTTGAGATATTCATAATTTAATAAATATGCTATGGTAAATGCCATTAGTCTGGTAACTATACATAATTCAAGGAGGTTCAACATATGGAGGCGCCCATGTTCCCGGTTTTTGAAGCCAACGACAACGCCCCCTCACTAACCCAGAACATCCGATATCGTCATTGGCATGCATGTAAATTTTTAAAAACAAAACTGCTGTATTTCTCATTTTTTACTGATTGTATGTAAGTTTATCTTAAAGTCACATCTTTAGGCATAATTTTAATCTTAATCTGTAATACTTTTACTGTTTATTTTTAAATAATCAATTATTTTTAAACACTTATTATTTACACACGTATTTAATTTACAGTATAGAATATGCCTTGGCAGCTGCATTAAATTCGTTGATAGGAGAAGATTTGTTTCCTTCTTTAAACGAGCATATGCTTCAAAATGAAGTCATGGATAACCATCTTCTTCATATGATAAAATCAGTGATCGATCAATATTTACATATGCGATATCACTATTTTAGTAAGCGCTTAAGTAGGAATAATAAAAATGAGAAAAATGTCCAACAATTATATACTAAAATCATTCAGTTCAAAGGACAGTAAGGACAATTGTTAAGATGTTTCACTGTATTGGAAGTTTAGGAGAATAAGATTACTTATGTGCAATGTATATAGAGCTTTAAACTCCTTAATTGTTGTATGTTTTATTAAATAACAAATCTTAACACGTGATGAAAAGTCGTCTTTTAATTTTTGATCTGTTTTAAACCTTAAACCCTAAACCCTGCTTCTTAGATTTAAATTAGTTTCCAGAAATAAATTGCTATTTCATGATTCATATGTTTTGGGGGAAACATGCAAAGTTTTCATTACAAAGTTCACTTAGTGAATAAAAGTCCTTGAAAATCAATAATAGTCCTTAAAATTTTAAATGTAATTTGGTTAGCTACTACATTTTATTTGAAACCTTATCCTTTTTTCCCCCCTCTACTAAATGAAGTAAACAGTATTGATGGAAATTATTCAACTTTCATATTTCTTTCATTACCTTAAACTGTTTGTCAATGCAAAATATTATTATGATAAATGACCTAAGAAGGTTAGGGATGGATGCGAGACATCTCGCATCGTCTCCCGAGACGAGACAGAGCCTTGTCTCGCGCGAGATTTCTCGTCTCGCATAAATTTACAAAGTTTTCATCAAAATGGATGAATACGTATGTAATTAAATCTTATGGATATTTCATATTTTTCTCTTAAAAAAATTAATATTTCTAAATAAAATTTTACATCTGTTATTAAAAAATGCCTATTTCACCATAAGCCGAGCTATGCGAACGCAAATGAATGATCTACAGGAGCGATTATGCAAATACAACGCTGGGTATCAGCGGAGCATTCAAAGATCCATGTTGAGAAGCAAGCCTGATCACAAGTCTTCTCTGTTGCAGGGCCGGCGGAAGCGGCCCTGCAAGGCCTTCTTTGCAGGCGGGTGCCAAACATAAAGGGGCGCCAAATTGTCCCCAAAGCAAAAATTTTCAAAAAATTTTAAAAATTGGACAGATTTTGGGGAGATATGTTTTATATTAATAATGATTGCAGGTAAGAAGCATTTTTGAAATAGGTGTTCTTTAAAAAAAAAATCTGATGTGTCCAACACATGACTTCCTTGCACGTCTATTAAATAAAAATGTTTTCTACGCACTTCCTCTAAACTTATTTGTTTGAAAGAGATAAAATATCAATAATAGTAAGGTTTAGCGATTTCTAGCCAAATATTTCGATATCGCCAAGCTGAGTTCAATTTGAAAGATTTCCTTCTGACACTTTATTTGGCGATATTTCACCAAAAGCCGACAAACTTGAGATAGTTTGCGAGATTTTGGGGATAGCCACAGTAGTCATTGACCACAGACTTTCAATGAATTGAATGCATCCATACACCTTAATGTATTTAAAGTCATTTGGCTCACCCTATAAATAAATTCTTAGTGGATTGCTGTCAAAAAAGATATTGAAAACAGTTAGATATTATAATATAGTTCTAAATACAAAAGTTCAAAATTCTACGGGTTAAAGTTTTAGAGTTATACAAAATACGAAATAATTTTTGGCGCCAAATTTGGCGATATTTCGGCGAAACTCGTCAATGTCGACGACATTTGGCGAGATATTAAGCATGGACCAACAATGACAGATTATCGCCAAATTTGGCGATATTTCGCCAAAACTCGCCAAGAACGATGACAAATGGCGATACTTTGGGCATGGACGAAATGACTGACTATCGCCAAATTTGGCGACATTTCGGCAAAACTCGCCAAAGTCCAGGACAGTCGGCGAGATTTTGGGCATGTACCAAACAATCACTGTCTGCAATTGTATTATATTGAAGATGTCCATAGACATTAAAGTACTGAAATTCTTTTCGGTGGTCCTGTAAATAAACTCTCCAGTAGATTGGAACCAAAAATCGAGATGCACAACTAGATGTTACAACAATCTTATATATAAAATTTCATAATAGTTTTTGAGGTTTGAGAGTTAAATATACACACACGTCACTAAAAGTCGCCAAGCTTGGCGACTTTTGGCACAGTTCTTGAGGGAGGCACGTGACCGTGGTCGGACCATTACCTAACTTATGTGGTAAGACGGTATTGTGCTTGAAATGGATGAATGCCCCTAAAATTGCCATTGACCGTAATGTATTGGAAATCTTTTGAGTGTTCCTGTAGCAGAACTGTAAATGATAAAGACACCTTTTTTAATGGAGAAATTCATTTTCTAACTCTTTTCAGCATATATCACTTCTGAGTCGTTTGAAATAGCCCAATACCTCTAAAAAACGCTTTGATGAATTTCGGCCCATAGAGCGTAATGTATTTCGAATCTTTTAGGCGGTTCTGTAGATAAACTATCCAGTCGAATGGAACCGAAAGGGGAAGTGAACAACTAGATGTTACAACAATCCTAAATATAAAGTTTCAACATTCTACGCCTAATAGTTTTTGAGATATGCGAGTTTAATGAATTTCGGCCCATTGAGCGTAATGTATTTCGAATGTTTTGGGCGGTCCTATAGATAAACTATCCAGTCGAATGGAACCAAAAGGGGAAGTGCACAACTAGATGTTACAACTATCCAAAATATGAAGTTTCGAAATTCTACGCCTAATAGTTTTTGAGTTAGGCGAGTTTAATGAATTTCGGCCCATAGAGCGTAATGTATTTCGAATCTTTTGGGCGGTCCTGTACATAAACTATACATTCGATTGCAACCAAAAGGGGAGGTGCACAACTAGATCATAGAACAATCCTAAATATCAAATCTCAACATTCTACGACCAATAGTTTTTGAGATATGCGAGTTACATACATACGTACGTACGTACGTACGTACGTACATACGTACGTACGTACGTACAGACGGCATGGAAAAACTGACCACAATAGACCGGCCGCTGGTCAAAATGAGTTGCAGACGCGTTTATATGATCGTGCATGCTAGCCTACGATGAGATGCATCGAAAAAATTCTTAAAATTAAATTTAGAGGTAGTCAAAATCGGTTTTTTAGTCGAAATTTGGCCCCCAAAATTTTTCGGGATCACATTACTTCCTTATACTACGTACAAGGAAGTAAAAAAATGATTAGATTTTTAACATCTCGTACGGAATGAACGTTTTCTTCTTTCTGAACACTTTATTTTTTTTTTAAATAGTGATTATATTTTTATTTTTTAAAACGAGATGCATGAATAGGGGCAGTTATATATATATATATATATATATATATATATATATATATATATATATATATATATATATGTAGCATTCGGGCGCTACATATATGTACATTCGGGCGCTAGTTGTGTCGTGGAATCAGTGGTAAGGTGAGGGTGTTGAGGTCTCCTGGCTGGCTCGGACTCTGGCTTCGAGCCGACCCCGGCCGCCCGCTGTTTGTAGTCGTAGTCCGGCCAAGTGTGGAAGAAATAAATCGAACTCCAACTGCGATTACATGATTTTATTTGATGATTCCATACATCTTTGTTAGGCAGTTGCAGTCACGTAAAAATCTGCTCCTGATCTGTTGCAGGTCCTTATAAAAGCTTTGGACGTCATGTCACATGATCTCGAACGCGTTGCAACCATTGGCCAAAAGCTAAAACTGGGCAGCGGTTTTCCCAGGGTTTGTTATGACTTTTAAGACGCCTATGTGGCTGGCTGCCGGGACCGTCTACAAAGTTACAAAGGAATTGCAAGGGACCGTGTATTAATTGCAGTTTTTGAACGCGTATTTCTTTGTTCCAACTGAATTAAACTGCGTAGTTCCAGAAATATGGGATTTTCATAGGCTTTTGACTTGTAATGTTACATATATATATAATATAAAATACACTTGCTTTTAAAAATTGGACTGTATATATATATATATATATATATATATATATATATGATATATAATAGCTTACTTACGTAAAGTGAAATCCCAAGATAATCCAATGAAAAAGTGAAAAAAATATAAAAAAATAAAAAAGTAGATAGCACATGGTGCCAATATATATCTATATATATATATATATATATATATATATCTATATATATATCTATATATATATATATATATATATATATATATATATATATCTATATATATATATATATATATATATATATATATATATATATATATATATATATATATATATATATATATAAACTTGCGTAATATGGAATCCCAAGTAAAACATTAAGTAGTAGCACATAATAACAAAAAAATACTGAAAAACTGAAAACATGAAATAAAAATTGAAAATCCAGGGGCAAGAAATATTGTAAAAAACAGAGCGGTCAAAGCTAGAGAGAAGTGGGAAGACAAGCCAAGTGAGATCACGTGGGCTTAAGCCTAACTGTTCGTTCCCAAGCAATGAAGTGGAGATGAAGTGGAAAATTGAAATGGAGTACTCTATCAAGTACCACCGTACTCACATTTCAATTTAAAGAAAAAACAAAAATAGCTAGGTTTCTGCAGGTTACCTGACAAAAGAAGTCGCTTTACATAACCTGGGGGTACGACCATAGCTATAAGAAAAAAACAGCATGGATGCTTACCAAACATGAAGGAGGAAGAACAGACAAGACTATAAATCGTTGCCAACCGAGAAAGTTAATCGACAAAAATAAAAATAAAAACAGCTAGAGCCAACGAGAAAAAGTATGAGAATGAAAAACAGACAAAATGCTGCCAAAACTATGTTAATTTATCAAGAAATTCAGTAAATGGAAGGTGAGGAGGAAATAACAATAATATTTTTTAAAAAAATAATAAAAAATAAAGTAAAATCTCGAGTATAGCTAACCTATGAACAACGTGGTACAAGCTTTAATAGCTAGGAAGTACTAAGGAAAGAGGGTAAAAAAGAATTAAGGGAAAAAAATATTGTAATTAATATTAATTATCATAATAATTATAATTATAATATTACACAAGTATTAATTGTTATTAGTGCTGATAGTATTCTATGCAGAATAAGTAAAATTGCACTTAATAAGGCTTATATATGGTACAGTAGAGTAAAAAATAAAGTAAAAATATATATCTCAAATATATATAGTAAACTTACGAATCAATGTAGCATCCACTCAAAAATACAATATTCTAATTATATGTATATGTGTGTGTGTGTGTGTACAATAAAACCTCAATCACCCGAGCACATAAAAGCCGCTAGCACGTCGGATATCAGAAATCTGGATTAGTAGAAACTGTATAATAATTCGCCATGCTCGCGAATTTAACATATGCTAATTAAAAAGCAGTAGAACAATTTTAAATGAAAACATAAAAATTGTACCAGAAATTATGTTTCACAGCTCAAATATTTAAGAAGGAAATCAACTACTTAGTCGTAAATTTTAAAGAGCAAATTGAAACTTTTTAACTGTACTAAATTGAATATTGAAAGACGCATTTTCAAAAATAACACAAATGTAAGTTGAGGGATTTTTGTAGCAGAGAGACTGTTTTACTGCCACTGAACTAAAAATTGTGACCTGTTCCATGCAGGGTTTAAGCTGAATTGAAAAATTCTTTAGCAAAAAAGCTAAAACAAAGGGAAAAGCTTTATCAAATTGCTATAAAGATAATTCCATTTTTCTCACCGAGAGATATTGTCCGATCTCTTTTTCCTGTGTTGTTTTTGCAGTGGTCTTGAAAATCATAGACGCACATGTTATATATTTGAATTCATCAATATTGAAAATAAAAGATTATCCACAGAACCATTCTATAACAATTCCATATCAGGAAATTTTTACTTTTATCCCTGTTTCTCTTCAATATTTCACCTACAAATTTTCTCTGAATGCTTTAGCAAAAAAGAGAAACCCATTAATTTCATTTCAGCATTCTAATAAGTCTTTTAGCATTATACAAAAAATGCGTCCGTATCTTAAACCTTGGTTTCAGTTTCAGGGCTCATTTACGAACAAAAAATAAATAATAATAATAAAGAAAGAAATCAGACTTCGTTGCTTCGGATTCAAATTCTGAAGTTAAGCATGTAGAATAATAACTTTAATTACTTTGTAACGCTAATTCCGTTTTTTTTTTTTTTTTAAGAATTTTAGATACAGCTTGGGCATTATTAAATGAAAGATTTGACGCAATGAAAACTCACTGCGATAATTTTAGTTTCTTGATAAATTTATCGGAAATCGATAATGCAGATTTGAAAATAAAATGCAGTAATTTAGAAAAATTGTTACACTATGGTAATAGTAAAGACATTAACGCAGAACTTTTTGACGAAATAGTAGCTTCCAAAGACATTTTTACAGCCGGTATGAATGACCCATTCGATATTCTGAATTTAATTGCGTCAAATAAATTGTGCTTCCCGAACTTGAATATCATATTAAGAATACTACTCAGCATTCCTGTTAGTGTTGTTAGTAGCGAAAAATGGTTCTCAAAATTAAAATTGTATTTACGGTCCAGTATATCTCAGGAAAGACTCATAAATCTAGCTTTGATTGCTATTGAAAATGAAATCTGTTAAGAGATAGATACAAAAGAAATTATAGCAAAGTTTGTAAATATGAAATGCGAAAAAATTAATTTTTCCCGATAAATAAATTTATTATTATTATTTTTTTCAACAACTGCTTTCTTCAAAACTTATTTCTCCTGGAAAAAAAAAAAAAAAAAAAAAAAAAAAAAAATGGAGGGGGGGGGGGGCGATTTTAGCTTTTTTTGCAGGCTGGCGCCGGATAACCTTGCGCTGGCGCTGCTCTGTTGTCTCTTCTTTTTGATGGTGTGAATGAGCAGGTTAAACCCGGGTTCCCAATTAAATGTGAAACCTATGGCTTGCACTCTAAAACGAGAGGTGTGTGTGTGGGGGGAAGGGTAAGTAGGCTTTATTATAATTATCCCGTCTCCATTGAAACTTTTTATGAATTTACTATTCTGTACATTTGAGCCGCATAATTAGCTTAAAATTTTATTTGCGCACGATGTCCTGAGTTCTGCATCATTTCTAACAAAGTTCAAAGCTTTATATAATTTCAAAAGCAAATAATACTTCCATCAACCATGCATATTACATTTACGCAATTTCAGAAATAAATAAATAAAAATAAATGTTTTTTCGGTGTCTTGTCCCATTATATATATATATGGATTAAATCTGAATTTATTATCACTTCAAATGCACATATCACTTAATATGGTAATTAATATATGTACTAATATTCTAATATCTAACTAATTGTTATTATTAATATTATTTTCCTATAAAATAGCAATAAGTTACTAAAAATATGATTCCAAAATTTCAGCTCATAATTTTGCGAGACTCGCGAGACGCCTTGCGACAGAAAATTTCTCTGTGAGACGAGACGAGACAGCCCTGTTTTTCGTCTCGCACGTCTCTAAAGAAGGTTGAAGTGTATAATTGTTTCCTCGTGTCTAAAGAAGATAATGTTGTCTCACTGTCTGTAAATACCTCATATATCTTATTTAACATATTTGAAATTGCATTCTTACTTCTAATACCTGTAATATGACTTAAAACTATTGTTAATATAATGTGAGCAATTTAATAATTTAGGCTGATGTAATAAAACTTATTTTTACCCATGTAACAAAAATATCTTCCTAGAAATATAAAAAGCAATTTTTTATTATAATAAAACAATTATCATGAAAAAATATAAACAGTTTTGCAAATGATTATACTATAATCATAAGAATAACTGTTTTTTGTTTCACTTGATGTTTAAAATGCCATGCACGAAAATAAATTTGAAATTATGCAATAAAAAACAAGTTAATACATGTAAACAATCTTCCATAAACGTAAAATGGATAAAAAAATTGTTTAGTAACTTTTAAATTATTTTTATTAACACTTTCCGGAACTCGTTTTTCAATGCTTCGCTATGCGTTCTTCAAACTTCTGGGATAGAGAGGGGGCGTGACATGGCTTCACTTTCCTAGCACTGCGGAGTGCAGCATGGGTACCTCCATATGTTAAACCTCCTTGACATAATTACATCACGTTTTAGGTTTTACAGACTCTGAGCAAAACATATTTAGCAGCTTTTTAAAATTATGTTTGTAATTAAGGATCTGAAAAAATTTCTTCTATGCCGACTCTATAAAGAAATTAGTCAATCAAGTCAAGTAGTGTCACCAAGTAGAAAAATCTGCATTTCAGTAATATTATTAATGCGTTAGATTGTTTCATTCAGCTTAAAATTCAATGACTTAGGATATTTTATTATATGAAATTAACTCATTGAAGTTAACTAAGTCAGTATTATTTGTAAATGCATTAAAAAATATTTTTCCCTTTTTTTTCCTGAAATTATTCAGCTGAATATATAGCAATATTCGACCGACCGAATATTTGGCTTACCGAATATTCGGCAAAACAGCTGAATACCGAATAGTGGCCGAATATTCGTTAAATCACTATTTTAAATCCTCCCCCCCAAAAGTAAATCTACACAAAATACAGAAATAAAAATATTGCAAAACATACTTGCCATTCCTTATAGCAGAAAAACCACTCAAGAAATTATTCAAAATTTCTAATAGTTATATAAAAATTAACAAATACTTTTAAAAAATTGCTCGTTCCTTGGGATATGTGCAGTATGCAGTAAAAACCTTTCATCACACCACACACAAAAAAAAACCTTCAAATGAAAAGAAATTGTGAGAAAAACAGCAAGTGAAATCCACAAAAGAAATCAACAACAACAAAATACTCACATTCCAAGGAACAGCAACCTATAAGCTTGACGAAAAAGACGAAACTAAAATAAAAATGGCTACACCAGGGGCGGATCCAGAAATTACTCAAGAAGGGGGTGATTTTGTACCTGAAACAGGGGGTAGAATGTGCAAAATCATTTTATAATTAATTATACCAATTAATGTAATTAATTATATTATTGATAAAATCTATAAATTAAAAAGGACAGGGAGTAGTACCCGCCATACGCCACTTAGAAAAAGGCTACTTAATTAAAATTATGCTTTTATAGCATATTTTAACAGATTATAACAGAGTTTTCGACTTTGCACAGGAGGGGGCGATCGCCCCCACTGCCCTCCCCTTGGATCCGCGCCTGGGCTACACACATTAAACTTCGTGGATGAATGTAAAACAGAAACAGTATGCTTTCATTCACTATCCACGCAAGCCCTCCACACATATGCATCAACAGACAAGGGTTATCAGAAAAATAATGCCAACAAGCTTCACTCTCCACTACTGGAGAAAAATCGCAAGTTTCTGTGCAGTTCATATAGCAGAAAAGTACCAAAATTATTTATAGTTATTTATAACTTATTTTCATTTGGTTTAAGTGTTTTCACCTTGTTTGTTTTGGTAGTTGGGATGTGTCCTGTAGAAAAGCAATGCCAGCAAAACATCTCACAATTCTGTGGGAAAGCCAAATTCTTAAAAATCCAAATTAAAAACTAAGAAAATTACAGCTTGGCAGATAGTTTAAAATGAAACTGCAAAAAGCATCCAACACAGTAGACTTTAAAATAAATAAATATTTAAAATTTAAACAGAAAACCCCAAAACACACAAGAGCAGATTATAGAGGGAGCTGCAGGGATGACTGCTCCCTCTGATTAAAAAAAAAGAAAGAAATATTTTGTTTACTTATATTACACGAAAAGTTCTAGAGATTTTATCTCTAGAAGAATCAAAATCAATTGCAAACTTTGATTGCATTATACAAATGTAATTGAATAATACTGGGATATTTTGTAGTAAAATTGTGCCAAATTTTTTAGTAAAATTGTGCCAAATTTGCCACACTTGGCCACTTTTTTGGGGCAAAATATTGCCAAATTTGGCACCAAAATTAAGTCCCCAAATGGGAAGTCAGCTGAGTGATAGCACCAATATTTCTCAAGGATTTCAGAAAACCCTGTGTTAACAATGGAGATAACCAAAACTCCCTATCTTTCCATTAGCCGATTAGTTAACTTAGTTAACCAATTTTCATCCAGTAGAATGCAAACTTGACTTATTTAACATGTAGAATAAACATTTTAAGACTATATTTAATTGCAAAAGAGCAGGTCACTTCAAAAATTTGTAACAATATGGTCTGATGTAAGAACCCCGCCTTCCCCATTTCTTTTTTATTATATGTATATCTGGAGATGAATTTTAATTTTCAATACTAGGGGCCAAGGCCCCTATACTTGATATGCTCGCTTTTCGTATGAGGCATTCGGTCCCTAATAAGGCTTATTCATAAAAAAGGCACAATTTCAACAAACAAAACCCAAAGGTTGGATCAGATAGAATGTTAGCGAGCTACACGTTGCTCGGTTCTTGCATGTTCCTTGGAACATAAAAATTTAAACTTCGCACTATTTTTTATTTTGTGAAACCCATGGAACACCTTGCGTATTAGCCAATTATGGCAATTTTTCATAATTTGGCTACTTGCATATATGTATAGTTAATAATTTGCTCTAAGAAAACAGTACTTCATATGTTTTCTTTGATAAAAACTATGAAACAGTTAGAATAGCTTACCACCAATGGCGACTTTTCATTTATTTGGCGATTTGCACATGCTCACAACCTATAGTTACTGCTCATGTAAGGTTTCTGGAAAACCATTATCCATATTTTCATATACATAATCCTTTGCAGATTGGCGTATTTAGCACTACGGATTATACCATCTCGCCGCACTGCCAAATATCCAAAGTGTACTATATCTGCTATGATGGCATAATTAATGCTACTGAATATTTCTACTGGTAGCAAATACTCCAGCTGGACCGAACCGGCTTTAAAATAATCTGCATTTTAATTATTTTTCCTTTTCAAGTTACTGGGTTCTAACATTTCGGAACTCGCGGTTTAGATTCACCCTGCTTGGAAAGATACTATTCTGCCACATCGTACCTAATGCCAAGATGGCATTTTTAAGATAACAATTAGTTAGTTTGTTACAATTAGTTATTCTGTTTTGGAAAAATAAATAGTCACTAATTCTAAACTCCTGTTGTCTAAGCAAACTTACTTTTGAAAATAGTCAACTTTGTGTAACACACTTTGAGTTATTTATTTCATATACTTTTTAATTTGCCGTAAAAGGGGTGTAATTCTACTTCATGCTTGTGAATTTCACACGATTCTACATACTTGGAATTGCTTTGTTGCAAAAAATGAATGATTTTATGCCAAACCTGGCAACCCTTATGTTTATTTTTTCAGTTTTCTATTAATATCTTCTAAAATAATTCGATTTTTGAAATTTAAGCCAGCTTATCAGGTTCCTTGGAATTTTTTGAATCCTTGGACACTTTAGTCGAAACTAAAATCCCCACAGTTTAAGAGGAGATAGCCGAAACATGCTCTTGACAGCGTCAGCAGCCGCTACTTTTTTTTTAGAATAGAGAGATACAGTCAACTCTGGTTATAGTGTTGTTGGCAAATTTTGTTCACTATATCCGAAGTTCTCTAAAACCGATGTTCCGATGTCCGATATCAATGAAATAATACAAAACTAGAAAATAGAATTTTATACAAGTACTGAATGTTTAATATTAAGTAAATGAAACATAATTCATCGGATTTATGGTTCTAGAACTAGTTGTTAAGTAAAGTAAACACAATTAATCACGTATTAAAATAATGTAGATTCCATTCAGTGGCAAAAGGTGCTGTCACTTTTAACTTGTGATATCCCATTGAGAATGGAAAATGAAATCATCCAAAGTTAAGAGCAAAACCTGTTGGTTCACTTTCAGAAGTACTTGGCTTGTGTTAAATGCTTTTAAAGGGTAGCATGCATTACAGCCCATATGGGCAACCGGGGGCTGGATGTGACCCGCCACGACTTTCGAACCTACCCTGCGGAAATCAAAACCTTATATAAAACCCATATAAATCAAAATTATATGGCCCCACCAGTGGCTGAGCGCATAGCTCTCTGAACTGGGATTGGAAGGTGTTTGGTTAAAAGCATGATCACGTCCACCTACCCAACAGTTTGGAAAAATTTCCATGGTTTCTTCTAAAAGTTAGCATGAATATGCATTAGTACCCCTTAGAAAGCCCCCCACGGAGGGCAAACCCACTCTTTGGCCTAGACCACACGTGTAACTAAGTGGCCGTAATCTCACAATACAACTGAACTGGGAGACGGTAGGTGTCTGGTTCAAAATCAGCTTGTGTCCGCCAACCTAACCGTTTGGAGTTTTCCGTGGTTTCCTCTGAAATGTAGTGAGGTGTTCAGATTTATTAATATTTGTTTTGTTTCCTTTTATTCTATATGTATCAGTTTTTTAAAAATATTTAAATGTTTTACAATAGCTTTACAATTATCCAATGAGTATTTTGCTTAAGTCATGTTGTTTATAACAGTGAGTTCTCCATCTTTAAATATTTTTTTTCTTAATTAATGATATCTGCTTTGTTCATTTTATTTTTTTTTGCCTTAAAGTCCGTTTATTTTAATAACAAATTTGTCGCCCCTTTTCCATTCCCATTCTTCTCATTAAGCTAGCCCCTAGTGTATTCACATCTTTTAGCATCATCACAAGTTTTTTTTTTTTTTCTAAATTTTGGCTGTGTTTCTGCACATGATAGCATTTAATTTTAAATTTTGAGCGTTTTTACAGGCAATTTAAGCTATTTTTCATTGGTTTAGGTACTGGTTTGTTCATTCACCGAACTTCTTTTCTGGCAGTGCAGGCTGTGCAAAATTTTTGCCATCTTGGGAGTGTGAGATCGCCATCTTGGTTTGTCTCTTCTCTCTTCAAGTGAAAAAGCATTTCCCCCGCCCTCTGTCATGTTTCTCAGAAGACACCAGCATGATGGCAGATGCTGATTGGCTGAGAGAGGCATGCGGTGGAGCATAGCTTCGCGAGAGGGGAGCGGGAGTCAGTTGAGCTTGGAATGCCATAGTTGGAAGAAATAGAAATTAGGTTGCTAACCGAAGACTGGTAGCTGGTTAATCTTCAGGCCAAGGATGAAATGACCAACTAATTTGTAAGGAGCAAGAAAGGAGCGACTGATGGGCCTACAGCAGAGGATGTGAACATGAATATTTATGGTGAATTGACATCATCTACCCATGGGAATGTTTCTGTTATTGACGAGGGAGCATGCATCAGCTGCCTGAGGTTGGAGCAATTGCCCTGGTCGTTGGAGACCCTGTCATCAGCATGCTTCAGGTGAAACTGTTTATTTTATACTTCATGTAACTGGCACGGTCCCTTGCCGAGGATTGTCTTGAGTGCTGGATTCATTTGATGGAGACATCATTTCGACCGACAAATCACAGTATTATACAGAGAGTGGACTTTTCCTGCTAACATCGGTCAAGACCCTTTCCTTTGCTGCTGTATTCGCCTGCTCAAGTCCCCCTTTTTAGATGCTCTGTGTGCACAGATGCAACCTTTCTAGTTTCCTTTGTGCCATTCCCCTCTACCCCCTTAACAATGCTTCAAACCTAGTAGCCAGCCCCCTTTAAAAAATTTTTTTTTTAAGTTTTACTTTCCTTTTTTATTTTTTTTTCTCCTAACATTTTTACTAAAATGTCAAAACTGTGTTTTGCAAGAAAATATTAAATGCAACTAGAATTATCTTTGTAAACAAGTAAATTTGCAACAATGATTTTGTGGTCAAGTCAGAAATCAGTTTTGTTAATTTTTTGGTGTGGGAGGCCTCTCAATCAATATATATAACTACAGTGTAATGAATATCAAATTTGATCTTTCATAATTTTTTTTTTCCTTGAGATGTTTAATTAATATGTTTGTTGAGAGTTTGAATATGTGCTATCTTTGTGAATGATAAAATTTAGCCTAACTGCAGAGAAATAAATTTGAATTGATCATCAAATCAAGAATAAATGTAGTTGCTCTATAATTGATTATTTATGTTGTTAGTACTCTAAAGTGTATCAATAGTTTTTTTTTTGTTGTTGTTGTTAATAGTGTGATTATGTTCAACTGTTAGGCAAATGATTTAAAATTTAGACTCATCATCTACTTTTCAATAAAAGTGTTATTTCTTGCAAGCATGTCTCTTCAATGTTTGTGCATGTTACACCCACACCAGTTTCTCTTACAGTTGAAGTACAGGTTCGACGAAGATCTGGGTTTGGTTTTTTTTTTTTTTTTTTGGTATCTTGCCATGCCTAAATTTTCACAACACAATGTCTTTTTCTTTAATCTGGTCTTTGTTAATTGACAATACGGCAATAGTGTAAATGTAGGTTAGTACTCCTTAGAAAGACCACCATGGAGGGCACCTAACCCCACGGTCTAGCTGGTCATAATCCTACAACACAACACAATTATACGGCCTGTGACTTTGCTAACATCCTGAAGTTTGGCCTGTGACTTTTCAAAGGTTGCCCATACCTGCATTACAGCATTGAAAAAATTATGAACCCTTCCCCCTTGTTTAGTATAAATAAGTTTGCCTAGACACTGGCAATTCACCTGTATTTCAGAACAGGTGCTTGATAATCTTTCTCTCTACTCGAACACAAAAGAGACACTCTTTGTAGGAATTGAGCAACATTACCTCTACCGTCCAGAATATTTTAAGTGCACTATAACCAAAGCCATGGTTTGCTAAAACCAAAAAATGCTATGTACATTTCTAATGTATGTGAATTGGGACTAAGGAAATTCGTTCACTATATTCTGAGTTGACTGTATATAAGAATATAAAAGTATAAAAATTAATTATGTTTCTCTTGAAAATATCCAACTATTAATATAGTTAATGATTGGGAATCCTTTTCCTTAAATTCACTTTTATTGTTATTTTTTAAGGAGCTGGAGAATCAATTGAAAACACTCTTCCTGCATTTGAAAAGTAAGTTGGTTTCAGAACTATGAAATCTATTTATCTTAAATTTAGTTACATTAAAGTTTCATGCAAATCAGTTAGATCAATTTAAAACCCATAATCCATTGCCCATATAATAGAGTTTCATGTAAATTAGACATGCCTATTTAAAACACATAATCCATTGCCCATGTAATTTGTATGGGCAACTAGTTTTACATCAAATTGAATTAAAATTTGTCAATAAATAGTTTTTTATTAATTGCACTTTTACAGTTGTTTCAAAACCTGATAGAATAAAATGTATCTGACAGAGTCTGCTAGGAGCAGCTGCCTCCTCTTCTGTACCCCATCAAAAAATGTTATTTTTAAAAAATGTACCTTTCCTATCTAATTTTGTTTTCTCTTTGTCAAATATACATATTCTGTGCTCATACCTCTTAACTACGTACTTTTTTTGACACAGGTTTATTATTAACAATTATCTTTTAATTTCTTTAATTTAGTGCTGTTAGACTGGGAACTGATATGTTGGAATTAGATTTACATCTGACCAGAGATGGAAAAGTGGTTGTATCACATGACAATAACCTGTTGCGAGTAACTGGTAAAGATGTGAACATATCAGATTTAAATTATCAGGTGGGGAATTTTTCTTAAAACATAACTTTCTGGTATTTATTTTATGTTAATGAGTATCATTTTATAGCAGTTCTTAACTAATTTTAGGATTTGCCTGTATTAAAGAGAAGCTTGTGTAAAGATTATTTGAAGGGTATGAGGTATTTTTAAAGAAATTATATTAAGTTTGTAATTTTTGTATTATTTTCTGACAAAAGATATTTTAAACCTTTGTAATACTATTTATTTATACTAATATTTGTTTTTAAAGTGTATATTAAAAAAAAACCTGTTTGAACCGTGATTCACATCAGAAATTATCATCCAAACTCTGCCAATCTATTATTATTGATTTTTCATGATGAATTCCCATGAATCTTCTTCTCATATAAAGTCTGTCCCGAAATTAATGAGAAAAATTTGTCTGTGCATTTTAGCACATCACCAAGGAAAACCTGTCAGTCAGAAACGTGGGTTATAATGTCAGTGACATTCCATTGATCTCTCAGCTGCTCATAATTCACTAGTACATGCCCACTGGCATAACAATGAGTCATTGTGAGCGTGGCTTGTTAGGCTTAAGATGTAGCAATGTTGTGCACTAAAGTTTTCTGTTAAAATCAGTAAACGATCCCCCTTCGTTATGCTTTCTTGTCCCATACAATCCTGTGTGACTTGGCCCCCTGTTTCCTTGTCATATCTTAAGGTGGGTATGAAAGGATTCTATTTGATGCACTCTAGATATTCAGAGCTGGGTCATTCCATGTCAAATCAACACAATTTTGGGAGATTTTCAGAATTGATGTCTCAGATTTTCATGATTTTTGGTATGCAGCAGATTATCAGACTTATGAAAAAAATATCAAATTTCAGTTATGTAGCACAATTATTTTTGAAGTTATTAATTTTTAAAGATTTAAATTTTTATGAAAATAATTCATATTTTGGCACCTTTAGATGCCTATAGGCTGGCAACCAGTGATGGTATAAAGCTGAGAGTGGTCTCATTCTAAAGCTGTTGCATGGGGCTTTAATATGATATGCCACAAGATAGGGGTTACAATTTTAAAAATTGAAAATTTTAAATTTAAATTTTAAATTTCTCAAAAAGTGACAATTATAAAATTTTCGAAAAATTATCAAAAATAGTTTTTGATGTCTAAATACACATAACAAAATTCTATTATGGGATCTCAATGGGATCAGGAGATACAGGGCTAATAGAAATACACATTTGTAAAAAAAAAAAAAAGAGGAAATGCATTGAATGAAGCAAGCAGTGGCTATTACTTTTACATTATTTTTTGAATGGAGAAAGGTTTCATAAGCACTTACCGTTATTGAAAATCCAATCTAATGTGTAAAGCTAAAGTGTAATAAATCAGTACCTTTAATTATGTTTGTTTTTTCTTCTATTGTTGGAAGAAATCCATACATTTGTTCACTTCAACGTAGAGCCTCTTTCTTTTTTTGAAGTTAGTTAAAAAGATTGATTTCCCTACCAGTGGCTGAGTGTTTAGCGGAGATGAAGGGTGCCTGGTTTAAATCCAGGTTGCATCCCCCGACCTATACGTTTGGTGTATCCTGTGGTTTTCTCCGAAACTTTGCATACATGGAAGTCAGGACAACTTAGAAAGACCCCATGGAGAGCACTCCTTTCGGACTAGATCCCTCAGTGGTGGCTCGTGGGATACAGCAAGTACCAGCCGGGCTGCACTCGAAATTATCAGCACATACTTTAAAATAATTTATTCTACTAATTTTCCTAAATTCAGATTAGAATTGTGGAATTCCTACGGTAAATTAAAAAATCTCCGAAAAAAACAAAAAACAAAAAAAAAAAAAAACGTATTGTGGCCAGATCGCTCATTCAGAAAAAAAGCACTTTAATCTTCCCGCAATTCAATTGGGAAAATCTTTGGTTCAGCCCAGAGCACTGAAAAGAAAATTGGCAGCACCGTTGCCATGACAACGACTACGTCAGCAGCCTCTCCGGCATAGGGAGTATGCAGCTGATACAGCCGATGGAAGATTTTCTAACGGCGGCTGAACTTGAGAACTCGACTAACTGATTCGCTCGGACGAGAAGTGAGGGAGGGGGTAAGGAGAATATATGTTTGGAAAACTCTGGACTTTATATTGCTGAATTTATCAAGAAGGTAAGCCTGAATAGACGCTTATGAATGGACACTTACCCATCAAAGCAGTATTGTTTTTAAGTAAGCAAGAACTGGCATTTAGAGGACATGGCGAGCGAGAAAATTCTTTAAACATGGGAAATTTTAAAGAGCTTTTAAAATTATTGATATCTGAATTAAAACAACGCCTTTTTATTGGGACATCACTGACCGATTTGCATCCTTAAAAGAAAGGAGGATTGATTTGACTTATAAAAAATAAGTAAGTTTTCTTTTTTTTTTTTTTCTTCTCAAGTTATCGTTACAAAAGAAAATTCTAAGGAAACTTCGAATCAGACACGGATTAATGCAATTTTGAGGATAAGAGTGGCTGGTTGAAATTTATGTCCATTTTATGGAAGTAAAATAGGATCTCTGGCATTTTTTATGTAATTTCTTTTTTTTTTTTCCTCGGTGAGGGCTTAATCCGCCAGCTTTCGAATTCAGTAACAAAGATTTTCCAATCCTCTCTGGAGGAAAGGGGCGGGGGGGGGGGGGGCCTCATATGCTTCCAGCTGCACTACCATTTTTGACCACGGGCCGCCACTGAGATTCCTCGAGTGGGTAATCGACAGTAATCTAAAAAAAAAGTACGAAAAACGCATGGCTTCTTTTATGTCTATTAAATTATATACATTTCTGATGCGCTCCATTTAAACTTATTTAATTTGAAATTAGGATACTTGAACGTGCGTCTATACAGATTTTCTAAAATGTAAAAAAAAGGAATTTTTTAATGTAAGGACTATAATGAAAAATGCTTATTTTTAAATGCAATTACAAAATTCCTAATCCCTTGGAAACTACTGGGAAGTATTTTTTAAACCCTACGCCCTCCCAATTGAATCATTCGAGCCCACCCCCCCAATATTTTTAACAAGTCGGCGCCAGTCTGAATATGAAGGCTAGATCGAAACAGTTTGGATGTATTTTTTATTATTTCTTTTGTGTTTATAGGACAAACTATCACGAAAGTACTCTCTTGGGAAAGGATATAATTTTGCCCTCCCCCCCCCCCCCGGACTCCTTGTGTAACGGACAGGCGACTGAACACTGAAAACTCTCTAAAACTTGATAATTATTTTTCTTTTCACCCACTTGGTCATCGTCCTGGCAACTTTTCTGTGGATACCGGTTGAGAGGAATTTTTTTCATTACATTCCTCTACAAACTTACTTAGCTTGATTATCTCCACGACACCACTGGTATACGCTCACAGCACCCCAGGGTGCCGTGGCACACAGTTTGGGAACCTTTGCTGTAAGGTAATCATTGCATTTTATTTATTTTATAATGTCCTATACACTGCATAACAAAATTAGTAATTAATAAAGAAAACAATTTTACTACATCGTATTCGCAAAACCTACATTTCCGAAGCCCTGTTATCTCCTGATCCCATTGAGATCCCATAATAGAATTTTACTATGTGTATTTAGACATCACAAATTATTTTTGATAATTTTTTGAAAATTTTAAAATTGTCACTTTTTGAGAAATTTA
This sequence comes from Cheiracanthium punctorium, assembly GCA_038373885.1. Classification (NCBI taxonomy): domain Eukaryota; kingdom Metazoa; phylum Arthropoda; class Arachnida; order Araneae; family Cheiracanthiidae; genus Cheiracanthium; species Cheiracanthium punctorium. The sequence continues at coordinate 30,733 of JAWZYV010014557.1, read as the reverse complement.
AATTTAAAATTTTCAATTTTTAAAATTGTAACCCTATCTTGTGGCATATCATATTAAAGCCCCATTCAACAGCTTTAGAATGAGACCACTCTCAGCTTTATACCATCACTGGTTGCCAGCCAATAGGCATCTAAAGGTGCCAAAATATGAATTTTTTTCATAAAAATTTAAATCTTTAAAAATTAATAACTTAAAAAATAACTGTGCTACATAACTGAAATTTGGTATTTTTTCATAAGTCTGATATATTGCTGCATACCAAAAATCATGAAAATCTGAGACAGCAAGTCTGAATCAGTGTGTTGATTTGACATGGAATGACCCAGCTGTAACAACAGGGCTTTGCAACATCTCACAAAGTGATTTCAAACTGTGCTCCAACCACTGGGCAGCAACTTTGGAACATTATTATTTTATTTTGTAACAACAGTTATTAATTTTTTTTTTTTTTGTTGTTGTTTACTTTTTTTCATGTGTTTTGGTACAGACCTTGTACTATTACTCTGTATTGTAAGGAAATAGCATCTTGTAACTGAGCAAGTTTTCATACTTTTTTAATCTGGTTGTAGCATCTTTAATATTGAATATATTTTTCAGTTTTGACTTTTTTCTCGTTTACTTGTTTACTGAGAAATGCATGTTCTATGGCATTTTTTTAAAAGTTGAATATTGATACTTTGAATGTGCATATAAAAAAACTGTGTCACAGTGGCAGACTAACGTTAAGTGAGGCCTGGGGCGGTCTCCGAGTTTGGGGCCCCCCTTTTAAGATTATATTTTTTAACCGAAAATTACATTTTAAAGCTAACATTCATAACTGAAAAAAAAATCTAGAAAAATCTATTAAACTTTTTTTTTTCTTTACTTTTATATTTTGGTAAAATCAAAAAATAGTCTGCTTCGGCTGGTTCGTAGAAAATTAGTAAGTTAGTTCGCGTGAAACTAAAACTCATTTTATTTTGCTTGTACCGGCTTGCCCAAAGCATATAGGAATTATGATAAACATAACTCAAGTATATTTAAAACTTTTAACTGTATACACTTCGCATATTAAAACATACCTAAACCACTGAACCTTGAACTTAAATTTGTTTTGAAAGGAAATAGTTCATTCTGTTGAAGACACTTTTATTCAACGGAAACTTGTTTTTAGAGGAAAAATATTTCGGTACCTTTCGATTCCGTTTAAATCCACCTTGTAACCCCAGGGTTATTTTTTGCAACCCCATTTGAGGTAGCAATCCACAAAGATTGATAATCATTAGATTAAAGAATTACCAAATAAGAATAATAATGATAGAATACTGATTTAAACATTTATAAAATAAAAAAAACTCTCGCTCAAGGTAAACTTATCTCCATTTTTAGTAAATTGCTTTTTAGTTTCCGGAACTTTTATGTGATTAGTTGTAAGATACAATTTATGTTCTTTACACACATTTTATATATTTCAGTTTTTCTTCAAATTTCAATATTCTTTAAATTATAAGCACTTCTGACGAGCCAAGCACACAAATCCAATATACGTGGTCACAGTAACAATAACAATATGTATTCCTGTATTCGATACATGACGAAGTATTTATTGAGAACGGAAGACATGTTTTTAGAACTATTAATTCTCCAGTTACTACAGGGGAAACACTAACTAAAATTATGCATCAAGTGTGATGTTTATGACAACACTACGAGAGGAATATCTGCTTAGGATGGGTTGGGCCTTGGATGGAGGACTTTCTACGGGATTCTAACGCTTATTCACGTTACATCTGGAGAAAACAGACCAAAACTCCAGACCATTAGATCGACAGCCACATGACGGGGCTCGAACCCGAGATCTTCACATTTCAGCTGTCTACCATTTTGAGTGTCTTATCCACTTGGCCATGGTGGGGCTAAAGTTATGTATTAAGTATATCTTGTTTTATAAAAAGAACTTTCATTAAAGAGCTGATGATCTTTTTATATGCTTCTATTACCATGTTTACTCGCATAACTATCGCCCTCGCGTAATAGTCGCATCCCTGAAATTTGAAATGCACAGTTTTTCGAGATCTATAGCACTTATATGGCTTTCATCTCAGTTGTTCCGAAGTGCAAGTTCAAACATTTTTTTTTATTGCAAAGTACAATTTACAGCACAAGGATAGACAATTTTACATCCACACCCAAAGCTGGGAGTCGAACCCAGGCCCAAAGGATGGTCGCATCCCTGTTTTGAAGAAGAAAAACTCATCAAAATACTTTCCCCCGCATAAAAGTCGCAATCACGTATTTGATCTTCATTTAGAAAATAGAACCCCTTAGAAAGTCCTCCTACCAAGGCACTCCCATCCTTGGCAGATCGCCCTAGAGTAGTGTTTGCCATAATCACACGAACAAACATAAAGCAATGAAAGTCGGTGTACCCACCAATGAACTCATTTTGAGGAAGTAATCGGAAGGAAACGAATTTTGAAAAGCTTTAGCGTAATATAGTTTAATGTGGTCATACTTGCAGCCACAGAAGGGAAAAATAATTGACCAATGAGATAATAGGTTTCATTTATTGTGTTTAATTTCACATGTAAGGGAAATTCATTGGAAGTTTTTTAGATGCAGTTTTTAGCATTGTGTTTAGATCCAAATGCCCTGACTTAGTTGTTCAAGAATTGTTTTTAAGCCTTCTAATTTGTTCCACAAATGGTGAGCAAATGGGTAACTTAAATTTTCTAATTCGTTTATTAATTTCCCTGATTTCGGCAACAGCTAGGATATGAAGCTTTTTGAATCTTGCATTTACTTTTGAGAGATTCTTTGACTTAATTTTTGCTCCATTGGTTGCCGACCCAGTTAGCGTCCGTCGAACTAACCGTTCGGAATTTTCCTACGTTTTCTTATTCCATTGACAAAAATAAGAAATTTTCACATGAATTTGCATCAATTCACAAATTGATTATATTTCCCATCCATTCTCAAATATAAGAAAATTTTGCAGAAATTCACGTATTTCGTAAAAACGAAAATTACGTACCTCTAATTATAATGTATTTTCCTGATACCAGTATTGTTTTAGCATTAGAGAGTGAAGTACATTATACCGCGTGATAGTCGCACCTACACTTTCACAATGAAAAATTGGCAAAATATGTCCGACTATTACGCGACTAAACACGGTATATTTTTGGAATCAAAGCTTGATTTCATTATTATTATTTTTTATTAAATAATTTCTAAGATCTTGTTCCGAATTTTTTAGAAAAGGTTATTTGTCTGTTAAAATTGGTCAATAATGCCACAAAAAGTGCAATAATTGTAGCCCAATTTATAACCCCACAATGTGCGCCCTAGCTCCCCCTTCTTTTACAAAGTTCCTACGCCACTGATGGAGACAGTTATGACATTATTTACAAATTATTTTGAGTGTTCCTGTAAATTATACTACATACATGAATTTTAGTTTGAGCTCATAGTGTAGCTTTCAGTGGAAAAATCTTTAGAATCAGTTCAGCAGTTTTAGAGATGTCCATTTAGCATAATGTACTAAAATTCTTTTGAATGTCACGGCAAAAGAGCTATTTATCCTACATGCATAAAAGGTAGCCCACAATACTCAGTGGCAGCTTTCTATCAGTGAAAAAACTTTTCGTATCGGTTCAGTAGTTACAGAAATCCCGATACAGTGAGCGCAATGTAATTCTTATGAGTGCCCTTGTGAAAGAACTATTTGTGATACATGCAGGGTTAGTTTAATTTTCTGTAGTATTTCTACAGTGGATTACACTTCTAAAAGTAAAGACGGAATGCTCCATGCATGTCAGTGAAATGTCCCAAATAGGGAGATACTTTTTTGGGATTTTTCTTGGAAACAACCCCTTCAAAAAATGTTTTTTCATAATATGAAAATACTAGGTTGATGCTACATCTCCATGCCAATAGTTCTCATGTCGGAAGTCGGCGCCAGCTTTACCAAAACATCGAAATTGTATAAATTAGCGTTAAGACCGTGTTTGGGGAATTGTAACATAATTTACAAGGAAAATAGTTATACCGATTGGATGTAGATGACAGATGTATAACTGCAGCATCAAACAGCAAATCAGCAAAATCAAACTGTATTCCCCGATTTTGTTATCATCAGTTTTCTGAATTGCCTCCCACTGCAGAAGCAAATTTAAAGACGTATTCCCCCCCCCCCCCCCTAAAAAAAAAGAAAAAAAAAAAGAGGGGAAAAGTAGTTATACTGATTTTGAGATACCAGGATTGGGGACCCCAGGCGTTCATCCCACCACGCTTCCCTATTTCTATGACACGTTCTCGAGGGGTGTCTTATGAACTGTTTTTGCTACTAAGTTACTAAAGTAGCATTATTTGTCTATAAAAGATGTTCCGTAAAAAAAGAGTGCACTACATCCACACATTCGTGATCCATAGCACGAACATAACGAATCGAAGATGCTCAGTTTGATTAGGGACGAGACAGGATTTAATACGGAACTCCATTATAATAAGCTAGTAAAGCTTGTGTCCACAGTCCAAAACCTTATTTACATACCTTAAAATTAAACGTGGTAGCTGCTACAGGGCCTTAGCTAACCAATCATGTAATGATAACAATCATGTAGGACCCAATCATGTAATGACACAATTGTCTATTGTAGAAAGGTGTTAAGTGTTTCTAGAAAATTCTTGCTTATCTTGGACAATTCTCTAAAACGTTTGCGTCGGTCATTCATTTTGAGTATCGTGGAAATAGTTTCGTCATGGAATGAAAAGAATCGTGCAGAACTTTTGTAGCTTCTCAATATTTTTATTATAAAAAAGGTCTTTTTATGTAAAAAATAATTTACATACATGTCCCGACTAAGACATTAGGAGAACCTAAGCACTGTTTGGGGCCCCTATACAGTCATATCCTGGTGACCCATATATATGTATAGTCACTAGAATTTTTCAGATTAAAACTTAAACTCTCTTAATAAATCCTGGGCCCATGGAAAAAAAACTTAGAGGAGGGGGGACTCCAAATAAATTTTCTAGAGAGGAGCAAATTTCACACTTGTAACAATTTCATTTCTGATTTTGCTTTTTTGGCGCAGTTCTGTTTTACATCCTAGATAATACACTAAAACTCTAGGGGGGGGGGGCAAGCGAAGTACCTTGACCCCCCACTTTATGAGCGTCTGTGTAGGGGCCCCTAGGCCGAGGCTCCCTATATTGTCATACGTAGCTCACATTTATGTATAGTTATGAGAATTTTATCTGACTAGAACTTAAAATCAAAAATGTGAAACTGGAATCTAAAATTTCTAACAGTTTCGGGGGCCCTTATCAGTCGGGGCCCGGGGCGGACCGCCCCTCCGCCCCCCCCCCCCCCCCCGTTAGTCCTCTACTGCTGTATCACAAAATTAAAAAAAAAAAGTTTAAGAAGTTTTCAAGAAACAGACCATTCTGAATGAAAACATTTAAAATTCATGACTTACACATACTTTTTAAATTTCATACTTACACCAGACAATGTGAATCTAGTTTGTTTGAAAATATTTAATTTGTTAGACACTACATGACAATTATCTCATAGCCCTTACTAGTTAATAAATTTAACATATTGATGTATTCTTTAAATTCCTTAAAAATGTGCCAACTTATTTAAAAAATTAGAAAAAATTTAAACAAACTTTTATTATCAAATGCTTGTGAGATAAAGAAATTCATGCACAGAGAACATCTACTCAAAACCTTAAAAATATATCATATACAGTTGAGTGCTGAAAATCTGCACACCTAAAATCTGCAAACATCTGAAATCCGCACACCTTTGCTGATGTAAATAACAGGCATGAAAGTTTTCTTTCAAAAGACAGATTTTTTTTTTTTTATATAAGTTCTACTCTATTCATTTATATTAGTTAAATAACGAATATATAAGATATTAATAACCAATGTATTAATTGTATGTTAGTATGATAGTTTTGTATTGCATGCAAAGTTCAGGCTTTTTTGCCAATTTGCACTTTCATGCCTGAATAATGAAATTCGCAGTCATCTACTCATGATGAAATTTTTCAAAAGTGTTTTAAATCCAGATAAATGTGATTCTGATGACGAAAATGAAACTTGGATAATAATTGGGAAAAAAAAAAACAAAACAAAAAAAATACAAACAACCATTTTATGAAAGTTTAAAGTTAGTAGAAGAGTACCTTAAATTTTTAGAACAGGAAAGTTCTGTAACAAAACAAAAATCAGTGATAACATACAATTTGGAAAAAAAAAACCCAGAAAGTTGAAAAAAAATAATGTTTTGAAGCATTACCATAGAACATGTTTTCAAAATTTTAAAAAAGCAAATTTTGAAACCATGTATTTTGCTAGTCTTCATGTAATTTTTTTCTTTTTTTTTCTATGCTTTTGTATTGAATGTGAAAACATGAGTGAAATGCTTGTGACTGTGCATTTAAAAAAAAGCAGAATGCAGCTACAATGAAATAAAAACATATTTCATTATAGCTCTATTCTGATTTTTTAAAATAAAAAATATAATGATTTATCTTTTATGGCCCGGAATATGGCCCCGGAAGCCATGGTCCCAAGTTGTGCAGATTTCTGCCTCTCTACTGTATTATATAAAATAGCCTAGAAACATTCAGTTAAATATCTTTAAAATTTTGGAGTAATTAGATTATTGTGAACAAAAAGAATCAAAAGTTTTGTTTCTTAGAACACACTAAAAGTTCATCTAAAGAAATGTTATGTCTTGCAGAAGATTTCTCACACTTTATGGAAATGAATTAGAATTTATTTTTATGATTTGCAATTTGAGATAAAAATTTTGCAAGTTCGGAATAATTTTCTACTACTGCTTGACTTGGATGTAAAATAAAATATTTATTTTGAAAAGTAGTTTCTAAAATTGATAGATGACTCGAATGTTACAAAACTGCACTTTATAGGTAGAAATATTTGTATGAACTAATTATAAAGCAAAAGGATAAATCACAGCTATTGCATTTCAAGAAAGGTATTTATAATATATTAAAAAAAAATGAAGCAGAAAGAAGTTTTATGGATACATCTTTAAACGTTCATAACAACTTTAAATTATTCCTTAAAATTTTTTAATGAAATTTTCAATATCATTTTCTTTTTAAGGAGGACCCTTTACATATGAGCAAGAGGCAAAAATTCCTTTGCTAAGTGAAGTCTTTGAGAGATTTCCAGAAATTGCCGTCAACATTGATATAAAAGTGAATAATGATGTTTTAATATCTAAGGTAATCTAAACTCTTTTACTTAGTCTTATTTTATTCATGCTTAGCATCATCTTTATTCGAGTGATATTTGAAGTGCTTTCTCACAATTTTATATTTTTCTTATTTCTAGCAGTGTAAGAAAGGGAAAAACAAGTTTAATTAAAAAAATATTGAAATTTTTGAAATTAATTTTATGCGTTAATGGCTATAATCAAATGGAAAGAATTTTTTATATACATAAACTTACAATACCATGAGTCAAGAAATTTATTAAGTAGAAAATAAAACTGGAAAAATCTTTCTCAATAAAAAAAAGTTGCAGCATCTTTATTCCATTGGTTACACTTTATTTTTATACAAAATTGCTAAGAAAATTATTTTTAAAAACAAATAAGCAATTCTCATAGATGCTACTATAGTGTTATCATCACAGTCCTTGCCATCACTGGCACAGTCACTGACCTCTTAAATGATACTGTCTTTGGTTCCGTTCACTTAATTGAAAATTTCAGTCACTTTCAAAATCATTTGCACGTCAAATTTATTGTGTGTTATAAGATAACAAAATTTCACCTATTTTTCTTGTGAATTATGGGGTGCACATTATACATGCATGCACACTATACACAAGTAAATATCGCAATTTCCCTTCTAATAAATAGTGCTATTGACATAACTTCCTTCCCTGTTAAAACAATTCTAGTTTCCCATGATTAAAAATATTATTTTCAAGACCAAAAATGTCCCACTTCAGAAAGTTTTACAGTGCAATTCTTTGTTTAGGAACTTTTTAGAAAATTTCATAATTTGCATGGGTTTATCCTTTAGTACAGGAATTGACGTGTTATTCTGAAATTTTAAAGTCCCTGATGCAATGAATTTAATGTGTGTTTAAATGCTCTGTAGTACTTTTGTTTTTTACTATAGCCTTAATTCAATTTTAAATACAGTTCTTAGTTTGTGAAATATTTTACTCATGTTTTTTCCTGGATTGCTCAGATATGTTATAGTTCATATTTTACCCACTTCCCCCCCATAAAATCACAAAAACTTCAGCAGCATTCGATTAGGGCTAGACAGTCATTTGTGGTTCTTGGACTCACAAATTTAAGAAGTTTGTTTTTTTTTTATAGATTTTCTTATTTTTACAGTACTTTCTATCAAGCAACCATCCTATGTTAAAATAGTAAGATCATTGTAAAATAACACACCTAAATAAAAAAATGTTGCAGTACAATTATTTTGGTGGTTCAAAAAGTCCACCTTTGCATGAGAAAATTTGGAGTGAATGAGAACTTGGATGAATCAGAAAATGATCTGGTACATCAGTATGCTACCCAGAAAATGAGTGTGTTTCTTGCTGGCACTTATTCATAAGGGTTAAATGAATCGTGTGAAACCTTGTTTAAACAGCAATCTTAATGAAAAATGATAACCTAGTCCACTTATTCTTAGATTGCCAAATGTGTGGAAGAAATCTTCATTGATAAGATGTGATAACGTTAATTTTATGATAAATTGGCAAATTTATTAATTTTAATTTAATGATATGAAATTTTAAATGAAAGTGCTTACTCATTTTTTTTTTAAACTTATAACTTTCTTGTAGATTTAAAAAAAAACCCAAAACTGATGGATATTTTGAAAAATGAAGATACTCTGAAACTTACCTTAACACTGCTGGTGCTAGATTTTCCCTAATGAGGGTCACCTTTCTTCAACAAGGGAGCACTTATGGATATACAGTGTGTCCAGTACCAATGCTGTCCAATGCCTATTTCCTAAACCATTAGTCAGAGACACATAGTTCCAATTGCAAAAATGCTTTAAATTGGGTAATCTATTATATTAGAAACAATTGAAGTCAATAAATAAATTCCTATGAAATTTAAGAAATGTAAATTTTTCTACGGTCCTCCGGTCCTGTCAGTTATATTTAGAAAAATTTTCTTTATCCATTTTCATGCACCAAAAAAAAAAAAAAAAAAAAAAAATTCGTCCTTCTATGACCAAAACTCGCGGAGTTACAGCTGCTTAAAGTTAGAGCACTTTTCAAACTGCGAAATAGGGGTTGTATAAAAAATGAATTTGAGAAAAATTAATGTATATGGTTTTGAGCCTTGTAATATTTATTAGCAATTTCATGAACTATTTTATGATTGTAGATTGCAATAACGTTTAACTTATGTATATTTAATAAATTAACATTAAACTTTTACATAAACATTAAATCAGAATATCAAACATTTTAACCCTCCGAGCGGCCTGGAGTTTGCCTAGTGATAACTTCAAAAAAGTTCCAGTGTATGGGATGTGTATCTCTGGAAAATGCACAAGAAAAACCTGCTTCCCCCCATTTCCGCATGGAAGGCATGGGGAACAAGGTAATTAACACGAGAGGCTGGGCAGAGCGGATTAAATTGCTCTCTGGCGATTTGGCGTGCAGTCAGACTCCTTTTCCCGCTGTTATACACTGCATGCTGGGGGTTGCCGACCGCACCGCAAGTTGATCCGCGAAAAACAGTAGAGTTAGAAATTCCATGTTCTTTTCCTAATATTTTTTTATTTTATTTGTTGATTAATTGTTCTAAATATATATTTTAATGCATTTAAAATTGCAGTCTAAAATTACAAATCTAAAATTTTTATTCAGATTTAAATGCATGCATTTAAATATGAATAAAAAATTTTAGATTTGAAGGTAATATGTTACGGAAATAAAAAAGAAACAGGGAACAGTTAAAAAGCAATCATCATTTGGCTTTTGTATGAATTTACATACGATTAGAGAAAACCCTTCTTTATTAAATGTTTAGTCCGGGGTTTTAGCAATTAATAGATATGGATTATAGATGCAGATAAACTCTTCGGGTTTAAACCTATATGTTTCCATGGATGCAGATTGAAGCGAGGACGAAAATTGCATTACTGATTCTTGTAGGATACTGAAAGATTAATATGGGCTAGCAATAATGTGTGTAACAATGAATGTAACAAAGAATAATAACCGCTCGTCTTTGTAACGATAAGAAAGTAAATGTTAAACTTTGTGTAAAGTTCATTTACATATAATCTATATTTATAAAATGCTAAATTCTTTTAATCAAGCACAAACTACTAATTCAATGAAAGAAAAAACTAATTCGTATTCAAGAACGATTTTTTAAGTTTAATTTTTTAAAACGATTTTTTAAGTTTTTTTAAATTTTACTTTCTTTGGACCATTTTGTTTCAGTGAAAAATTAATAAGGTAAATAGCTAAAAACTTAAAATTAAATGAGAAAGCAAATTCTAGATAATTTTTTTACTGTTGACTTTGTTTTAAACCGCAAAAGATTTCTTATTTGTTTTAAATACAACTTACTGTAATTCAGTCAAAACATTGTCTATGTATAAAGACAGGAAAAAAAAAAAAAATGAACGGTGAAATCTGGAAATTTCTTGTATTGTCAATGACATTTTGTCTTTTTTTTTTTCCAATGGCAAAGGCAAGAAAGAAGTAAAACATTAAGAAAAAATAAAAAGAAAACAAGAAAACTGTAAATAACTGCGAGATAAAATTTCATGCTCAAACGTTGAATTTCCCAATTTTCCATTATTGTTATTGCATAAATAAATATGTACTTTTTAAAAACCCACCCCCCTCCCCCTCTAACACCTTACTTCTATTCCATAGCAGTGTATGTAAATATACTGCAACAGAAAAAGAATGTGGAAGCTCTACTGTTTTTCGCGGATCAACTTGCGGTGCGGGCGGCAACCCCTAGCGTGCAGTGTATAACAGCGGGAAAAACCACTCTTGCCAAAGGAGTCTGACTGCACGCCAAATCGCCAGAGAGCAATTTAATCCGCTTTGCCCAGCCTCTCGTGTAATTAACAAACTGCCGACGTGACAGCCTACCTACCGCCTGATAAATTACTTTGTATTGTAGGAGCACATGTCCGGTGAATCTGACCAACTGGTCTCCCTCACCTCTTTCCCCCCTAAATACTCGGGAATCTACGCAACGTTGTAGGAAACCAAAGTTCTTTTCTCGGTGGCTTACATGTACACTCACCCAGAGCCAGATTTTTGTCTGATGAAGATTGGAAAAAGAGATATTTTGTTTTTTGTCCCCTCTCATAATGAACAGGTAGTGAGAGTGACGCTTGTGCTCTAAAAATAGTAAAATTAGTGATTATCTTTTTACTATACTTCTTTATCTGAAAAATTTCTTTATAAAGCTTTAATAGAAATAAACGAAAAATAATATATCTAATGGGCCCCTTTCAAGGTGAGGCCCTGGACACAGCCCTGATTTGCTCATGCGATAATACCCCGTGTACATATTTTCAATAAAGTGTCCAATGTCAGATATATCCCATTTACCTGAACCTTATATAAGACGCTGTCCTTCATAAAATGTGCAAAGTGTTCCATATAATTATTATTATTTCTTATATTGTTTTCGAACTGTGCATTTTTTCATAAAAGTTTATACAGTTAGTTAGGAAAGAGAAATAGGAAATTTGGCTTTCACTCGATCATTTTTGAAGTAACGCAAAATGTAATGCAAAAAAATATGACAGTTAAAATAAGAGAGAGAGAGAGAGTATAATGTACTTGAGTGTAGGGTAATAAAGCTTTCATTTAAATTATCTCAAGCGTACGAGAAAAATAAAAATTAAAAATTCTTCGATGTTTCATTTAAAGGACTTGTTTAGTAAATTTGTTAAATGAAATATCTATATTAATCTTTGTTAGATAATAAACGTTTTTAAAGACCTTTATTTATGTTCTGCATATGCCAAAAAAATTCCAAGAAAAATTAAGAGCACGAATCTGAGAAAGTAACACACCTAGGACTCATGCCATCTGAGATTTTTACCAAAAAATTCCCAGTTGTTATTAATCTTATTAATGCAGCCCCCTCAGGGGGAAAACCTACTTTAGGTTTTTACGGGTGTCGCAACCCCGGGGCCCCAGCGATCTTTCGCTTTCCTCTGTTCTACCCTCCTCTCCTCTTAGCTATCTCTCTCCTTTTCCCCCCTCAGCGTAGTTTCCTCTATGGAGGTGAGGGCCCCCCTTTAGAAGCTGCTGTCGCCCTGTGCCGTCAGCTTCTATTGGCGGAAAACTACCCACGTGTTTGCCGTGCGTGGAGACCCGTGTCCCCGGAAAAGGGGATCCTGGTAATTGAGGGGTGTTCCCGTAAAGGAAATCATCATTACGGAATTTCCATAGACACGGGAGAAACCTCAACACATTGCTTTGGCCTCGGCTTCGGGTAAACGGGAGGTATACAGCGTTCCCCTGTATATCAATCGGCTGGTGGTACTGATTTTTATCAACTGCTAGGGATCAAGCAATCGGACATCTACTGGGCACGTCGTTAAGGGTGGATGCTGCCTAAGGGATGTACTGTGCGCGTATAGACCCGACTAGCACTGGTGTGCAATTGCACACCCCCTTGTTGGGCTCCGTGGTGGGTGGTGCGTTCGGGTCCGAACCTCAATTTCCCCAACATGGCTTTACAAAATTCTTTGTCTCACGTCAATGCTCCGCAGTCTACTCCCACTGAAAATACTGATGCACAACTTCTAAATATGAATGCTCGATTCTTCATCATCCACTATGTTGAAGGTAACTTTGCTGAAACATCACCATTCTTAATACACAAATGTATCACTGACAATGTAGGAGAAGTCAAAAAAGTTAAAATATTAAGATCTGGAGACCTGTTAGTTGAAGTATCAAGCAATAGACAAGCATCCAAAATAATGAGGATTAAAAACTTTGGCCTAAAACCTGTCACAGTAACACCCCATACATCCTTAAACATCTCACGTGGAGTCGTATCTGAACCTGAACTTTTGCACTGCTCTGAAGCTGAACTATTAGAAAACCTAAGTGATGAAAAAGTATGTGCTGTGCGTCGAATCACTATCCGACGCAATAATCAACTAATCCCCACCAAACATATTATTTTAACTTTCCAGTCTCCCACAATTCCATCCCATATCAAAGCCGGCTATCTATTATGTCCTGTTAGACCATATATACCGAATCTCATTCGCTGCTTCCAGTGTCAAAAGTTCGGCCATACTAAAACCTCCTGTCGTGGGTCACCGGCCTGCGCCCGCTGCGGTGCCTCCGGCCATGACAGTGAAACCTGCTCTGCAGCTGCAAAATGTATAAACTGTGCACAGGAACATCCGTCATACTCCAAGTCATGCCCAAAATGGGCTTTCGAAAAAGAAATCCAGTCCCTGCGTGCCACTCAAAGACTCTCCTATCCAGAAGCCCGTAAAATAATAGAAAGCCGTACCCCTAAACCTGGTCTGTCCTATGCAGCCGCAACAAAACCTTCTAAATCAATAGCCACTCAGACTGACCCTGTCATTCATCCTTCCTCTTCCAAGACATCAACAAGTAAACAATCAGTCCATAAACAAAACAGTTCCGCCACTGCACCAGAGAAAACTAAGAAAAAATCTCACAGCAATAGCTCTACTCAAGTCAGACCAACAATCAGTAAAGCAGCAACCTACAAATTAAAACACAACCGTTTCAGCACAAGGAAAATACCTCCTCAACCACATATAGATGACTCAATTTTAAAATTATCACCCTCGGAATCAGAAATATCGGATGAAGAATCGATGGAACATGAAGACATTGAGCCACCTAATAACCCTAAAGGGATTACCACGACAACGCACAATGCCCCTAACATAACATAGTTATGGCATTGTTGCTGTCATGGAACTGCCACGGTTTTCAGAACAAAAACGACGACCTCAAAACACTTATTTACAATCACAATCCCGCCTGTCTCGCCCTTCAGGAAACATACCTCAAACCCAATAAGCACACTCAAATTCACAATTATACTGTCCTTAGAAAGGATTATGTGCTAGGGGAAAGGGCCTCCGGCGGAGTTGCCCTCCTAATAAATAATCACTATCCCTATTGTACTCTCAATCTCAACACACCTTTACAGGCTGTCGCTATTAGAATCCATCTTAAACATCTCACTACAATCTGCAGTATATATCTTCCTCCTAATGAAACAATCAGTCGAACTTTGCTCAATAACCTTGTCCAGCAACTTCCTCCCCCTTTCATACTCCTAGGGGACATGAATGCCCACAGTCCCCTGTGGGGCAGCAAAGACACCAACAATAGAGGCCAACAAATAGAACAAATCCTAACCGACTTCTCACTGTGTGTTATGAATAATGGTGACAGTACTTACTTCCATCTTCCCACAAAATCATTTCATGCAATAGACCTTGCTATCTGTTCTCCTCCAATCCTCCCACTGTATAATTTCTCTGTTTCTGGTGATTTACATAATAGTGACCACTTTCCGATCATTCTCTCTCCTTTGTATATGAATCCAAACCAAACTTCAACAATACCCAGATACATTCACGACAAGGCAGATTGGCAGACCTTTACTTCACTATCAACAATATCCCAAAATATCATAGAAGGCACTATTGATGAGGTCGTTAATAAAGTCACGTCCACTATCATTAAGGCAGCAGATAATAGTATACCGAAATCGGGCACAAGCTGTCGCAGAAATAAAAAACCGTGGTGGAACGCTGCATGCACCCTAGCCAAAAAGCAGCAGCAGAAAGCCTGGGGTACCTTCCGCCGGTATCCCACAACTGAAAGCCTTATCATTTTTAAAAAAGCAAAAGCAGTCGCCCGCAGGGTGAGGCGGCAATCTCAAAAGGAATCATGGATGCAATATGTCTCCAGCATCACTACATCAATCTCTAGTAAAGAGCTATGGACAAAAACAAAAAGAGCTATGGGAATATACAATAACCCTACCATACCTTGCCTATCCATCAATAAAAAAATCATCTCTGATATTACAGACATTGCAAATACCATCGGCGAAACATTGGCTCTATCCTCTTGTAGTACCTCTTGCTCAAATACCTTTAATACCCATAAACTGCAATCTGAACGGCAAAAACTAAACTTTAAAACTTCTTCGCAATACTCTTATAATAGTATCTTTACAATCCATGAACTCACCAATCAACTCAGACAGTTACCGAACACTTCTCCTGGTCCCGATGGTATCACATATGAAATGCTAAAACACCTTTCTCACGTTTCCCTTGCAAATCTACTACAGCTGTTTAATAGAATCTGGAACGAACATACCTTTCCTTCCTCCTGGAGAAATGCCATAGTCATACCCTTTCCAAAGCCCGGAAAAGTCACCTCAAATCCTAATAACTACAGACCCATAGCCCTTACCAGTTGCCTTTGCAAACTGCTGGAGAAAATGATCAATGCACGCTTAGTTTACGTTTTAGAAACAGAGGGCCATATACACCCTTACCAAAGTGGCTTCCGCAGGGGCAGATCAACTATTGACAACATACTATATCTAGAAACTCAAATTCGTAACGCTTTCTTAAGAAGAAACCACTTAAAACCCGTAAAATAATAGAAAGCCGTACCCCTATCTTCATTTTCTCCATCTCTATTTTCTTTGACATAGAAAAGGCATACGACAAGACCTGGAGATATGGTATTCTCCGGGATCTCCACAATCTAGGCTTCCGTGGCAATCTTCCAATATTTATCCAGAACTTCCTTTCACTTCGAAATTTCAGAGTACAAATAAACGGCATTCAATCAAATAGTTTCGTTCAAGAAGAGGGCGTCCCTCAGGGCTCTGTCTTAAGTGTTACCCTCTTTTCAATAAAAATCAATAATATACTCAATCAATTACCTCCATCTGTTCACGGAAGCCTATATGTCGATGACCTTCAAATTTCTTGTCAGGGAAAGGGCATGCGTTACATTGAGCGTCAGCTCCAGAACACCATCAATCGCATCCTAAAATGGTGTACCACAAATGGATTTAACATTTCTGCGGAAAAGACTGTCAGTACGCACTTCTGTCGTTTACGAGGGATCCATCCTGATCCTGAGCTCTATGTGGGCAGCTCAAAAATAGAAATACGTGACTCTGCTAAGTTTTTAGGGGTATATTTTGACAGAAAATTGACCTTTGCTAACCATATCTCCTATATCCGCAACAAATGTGAAAAGGACCTAAATATCCTAAAGGTATTAACTAACACTTCTTGGGGAGCGGAGCGTGACGCCCTGTTGCGTATCTACCGTGCAGCAATTCGATCCAAAATAGATTACGCCTGTGGAGTGTATGGATCTGCATGTAGGTCAGCCCTAAAAAAACTTGACACAGTGCATCATACTGCACTACGCCTCTGTTCTGGAGCTTTTAGAACATCACCCATACAAAGTCTCTATATCACTTGTCATGAGCCATCTCTCATCCACATCCGTCACAAATTATCATTAAACAATTATTTTCGCATCCTGTCTCATCCCTCCCACCCTTTGGGGGACGCATTGTCGGACACACATTTGGACCGCCAATATGGAAATCGCCCCTCATGCACTCCTCCCTTTGGTTTAAGGATCCGTAGGAGTCTAGTTGGTACCCAACTGGAGAATGTTAAAGTCTCCCCTAATTCTCCTCATGAAACGCCACCATGGACTATACTGCAGACCTCGTACCTCCAACCATTTAATGGCTTTACTAAACAGGGTACCGACCCAAAAATATATCAACAGTTGTTCTCAGACCACAAAAACAGATATAAAAAATATACAGAAATATACACTGACGGCTCCAAATCTGGGAATCATGTCGGCTTCGCCTTCGTTGGAAGTAACTATACCTGCAGCTATACTCTCCCTCCGTTCTGTTCAATCTTTACTGCTGAATTACTTGCCATCCATAAAAGCCTGTTATATATCTCTAAAATGACTACAAAAATGTGTATCATCTACTCCGACTCCCTCAGTCTACTAAACAATCTAAAATCGGGCTCCCTCACTCATAGCTATATAACCAAAGTGCTACGTCTGCATGAACAACTGACAAATCGTGGATACAATATTCTCTACTGTTGGGTACCCAGTCATATTGGGATACTGGGCAACGAGAAGGCGGATAGTTTAGCCAGGCAAGCTACAATCCCCTACACTGGCTATCTCGCATACAATGACATAAAGTCCGGTACCTCTAGCATAGTAAAAAGCAGTTGGACCAGTAAATGGCATAGTGAAACTGAAAACAAACTGTATTCTATCCGACCTTCCCTCACTCATTGGTCATCCCTTTCATATCGAAATCATGATGTCATTTTGACTCGTCTCCGCATTGGTCATACGAGAATCACCGATAAACACCTACTTCTGGGTGAACCTGCCCCAGAATGTTCACATTGTCAATCTCACCTTACCATTCGTCACATTTTAACCTCTTGTACAGCTTTTAATAATTTTTACCAAATATTTTTTAACTGTTCTCATCCCAAACTTGACGATATATTGGGTGAAACCCCTCACTGTAATTTATTTTCATTTCTTCGACGTATCAATCTGTTTTACTCAGTGTGAAATATACACCTTTCTCTGACTGGTATCTGGATGGGAGCCCCCATCCAGACGTCCTTGGCTTACTTTTATCTACTTTTTACCTTTCTACAGTTTGATTTTATCAGTTTTAGACCTTACGGATTTTAGCTTTACATGTTTTATACAACAACTTTTACGCGAAAGCGTTATTTTATTCTAAATACACATAGTCTGGCGCAGTATGTCCTTTCTGGACCTTGTGCCATTAAACACCAACCAACCAACCAACTTATTAATGCAGCAAATCCAGAATATTTTGTCTCAAAGTGAAGTTGTTCATCTTTTATGGCCCACTAAAAAAGCAGACCCGTAGCCAGATTTTCTATTCAGGGGGGCACCCTCTTTTTTTCAGGGGGGAGGAGCACCCTAACTTAAGTAGGGTGGCATCCTATATTTTTTTGAATCATAACATTTTTATCTATATTTCTCTTCATTAAATAATAGCATAAGTTTATAATTAAATAAATTCTGAAAAGTCCAAACGGCTTCCAAGAAGTAAAAGTTCCTTGGCTTAAACAGAATGGATTTAAAGTTGTCATCTTTGGATCATATTTGGAAGATGAGAACACAAAACAAAAATGACAGAGTATTACAAAGAAAAACTTTGTACATATAAAACTTTGATATAAAACTTTGATAACTTTACCTTATATACAAAAATTTTTCAAAGCATCTGCATTAAACTTTTTTTATGTGAAATTTTCTAGGGGGGTGGGGCTCAGCCCCACCTGGCACCCCTTTGGCTACGGGCCTGTAAAAAAGTCCGTGCAGCACACAAAAGTGGGCGTTTTTCTCAGACATAGATAACATCAAAAACTCTTTGGGGGACAACTTGCCATGATATTTATTTCACATCTATAATGTTAGAGATAGAACTTCATGAAATATATGAGAAATCTGTGGCAGGTTATCGACGCAAAGTCACTGAAGGTCACAAAAACACACATTTTCTTTTTTTCTTTCTTTTTTTTTTTTGTCATTTTTAAGGCTTAACCATAGCTTGCACCTTCAAGTTGCTAAGGCAAAAGAGGTGTCCTTTGAAAGACATGTATTAGAACTTATAAAAAAATGCATGTATAGTTGACGCAATTTGAATGCGCTTTTAGATTTATAAGACCAAAATCTGAAAATTTTCGATTTTGACTGAAATTTGAAGTTTCATAAATTTTTGCGGCAGAAGTTTATTGAAAGTAATTCTTTTGGATCGCTTTTATGTGAATATATTGTATTATTTGAATGCTCAGCGCTTTTACCAAGTTTTGCGCGCAAGATTAGGACCCACTGGCGCATTGACTTAAATTGAATTAAATGAATTTAATTCAATTTAAATTATCTATATTTAATAATTTTAGCGACTTAAATTGCTAAATTTAAGCAGGGCCTGATTATGAGCAACAGGGGCCCCGGACATTGATGAATTTTGGGGGCCCCATCCATGAATTTTTTTTTATTTTTCAAAAAATTTTGATATAAAAGAAGACTATTTCAGAACATTTGAAATTGGGGGCCCTTTACAAAGTCCCGATTTTCCCATGCGATAATAAGGCTCTGAATTTTAGTATTTTTGGGGAAACGGGTGGATTTTCAAAATTTTAAGGTCGCCTACGTCTTCTCTCTATCATTTTGCGCATCTTTATGCAGTTAGAGGGAGTAATCAAAAGCGAAGCGCTGCTAATTTATCAACGGTAATGGTTAAAAAAACATGAGTACAAATTTTTGTCAATTTTAAATGTATGACGTACAACTGGCGCCTTTCCCACATGTAATCCAAAAAAAAAAAAAAAAAAAAAAAAAAAAAATCCTTCGGAATTGGACCACTGAAATGCTTAATATATATTAATCCTTATATCAATGCTTTATTTAGGCGAAAACAATTTATTCGTTTTAATATTCTTAAAAGAAGTAGAAGTTTAATAATTTCGAGAAGCTATTTCAAACGATTTAAAATCGCAAAAATTTGCAAACCTATTTAGATTATGACATATAATTTGTTAGAGTTAACCTTTTAACTCATTTGGAACGCTTTCCTTCTTAGAAAAAGTCTGCATTTTAAATTAAGCCTTTCTGCTTAATAATTTGATTTTTTTTAATAGCCGAATACTGACAGCTTAGCAGTACGGGACTGATTTATAGCTATTATGCCAGACTTGGGGATCGTCGAGAATCTTTTTTTCCCTACAATTTACACTCTTAAAAAAAATTCAGTTGATTACCAAGAAATCTCTAGGAAACAATGATTCCATTACTTGTTACTTTCCGAACATGTACCATGTAAGGAAAGTATTGTAATCATGAAAAAATTCGACTTCGAGACTTTGATGTATTTACACGTTTTGAGGTCTTCTGAATTCATTTATGTTGTTTTTACGAGATGTATGTATGTGTGTGTGTGTGTGTGTGTGTGTGTGTGTGTGTGTGTGTGTGAGTGAGTGAACACGATAGCTCCTAAACGGATCATTCGATTGAGCTCAAATTGGACATACATGTTATAAACCACCGTCGCAAGACCGGTATTGATTTTGGTGTATATAGGACTTATAGTTTTTCTACAGGGCTACGACAAAGATTTCTTTGACTTTATAGTATATGGGGAGAGAGTCTTGAAAGTATGCTAGCGTTTAAATGGTGCATTCGATTGAGTTTCAATTTGGTATATATGTTTGAATTATTCATCGATTAAAATTTATTTAAATGCTTGGTAATGATCTAATCGTAAGTCTTCGAAAAGTCGAGTGGAGGCACTCCAGATTTTTTTAGTATGATGCCATAACTTTTCTTAGTATTACTACTAAATAAAGCCATGTTTGCCAATTGATTTACATGACTTTATTTAGCAGCAATACTAAGAAAAGTTGTAGCATCTTTGTTTCAAAGAGATTTCTTAGTAATCCACAAAATTTTTTTTAGTGTAGGGCATCACCCGAAAGGATGTTATTTTCAGATCCGCAACTCTCGTCCGTATACCAGCCTATATGCAAGAGGAACTGCGGACCCACAGATTTATCGTTCACGTTTGCGCCATGTACATATAGCGGTTTTTGATCAGCCGAGATGTGAAAACGAATCCTTTCACTTTCTGCACACCAGGTTATTACAACTCCTTAAAAATTTATTTTAGGATGAATAGGAAAAATTAAATTACTTAATTAACTAAAAAATTTTTCTAATTTATGTGTATTGAAAGAAGAAAGGGTTGTCATCCGATCGTTAACACTGCCAATATAGCTTTTGGGTCATCGTGTGACAATTGAGCTATCTATGACAGCATATTTTAATATCCATAACGCTAGGTTCGAGTAAAAGTTGTCTGCATTTTTTCAGTTTCCGTATAGCTGTAATAATTTAAAATGCATGTGTAAAAAAAAATCATTACTTTCTTCGTCGTGAAGAACTGATACGCAGCTAGTTATAACATGTTATGTATATGCAAAAATAAATTACTTGAAATTCAAATTAAACATTTAATAATTTTGCGATTTCTCAAAATAATCAAACGAAAATCCCCACCTCTCTCTCCATGTGTTTATATATCATAGCTTTGATGTGCAACAGCGTTTCGATTTGAACTTCATATTTTAAACAATTACACTAAAATTAATCTTTATTTTTAAATTTAGGTAATTGGAAATTTTATTTATTTACTTTTTCGTCTATTTGGCAGCTTAGTTTAACCAATTGTTAAAGTAATCTCAATTCCCGTGTGATGAGCGGGTACATCAGCTAATATAGAATAAAAATAGAAATTAAAATTCGTATTGTTCATTTAAAAGCAGCAATAATAAAATAATAAATCGATGACAAACTGACGCTTTCGATGTGATCCGGTATAAATTTAAATGCCTCGAAATCTAAGATGAAAATTTTGGCTTTATACAAATTGGTCTATTTCTGTGTATTTCTTTACGTAACAATTTCTTTAATTCTTTACAGGTTGAAAAGTTTTTCTAGCATGTATACATATTTACATAAATGAACTGACACACACACACCACATAACACCAAAACAACAACAAAAAATCTTGCAGTTCAATGTGGGAAGTTAGTTTTTCTGGAAAGATGTTGTAGTTAGGGTAAAACTAAGACAGTGGAGGATCCTGAAAAGTTTCAAGTTCGGCAGGAGGCAATATGCGAGAAATTTTGTAAGAAAAATGGATCTTCTTAAATTTAAAATTTTGATTAAATAATTCTTATCGTCTGAAACCAGGTTTAGGATGGTTGCTCTCATCATTCATTATTGAAAAGACGTTTTTGAGAAGATTCCTCTTCTCTTACATGTGTAATTTCTTAGCGTGGATCTTTGAACACTCCGCTAAACTGGCAGATTATTCAAAGACCCATGCTAGGTGAGCAGGGAAACCACACAGATCATAGAGTGTAATGTAGTGCATTTATTGCAAGCCTGCACTCAGGGTATTTGCCAAGTCGGAATGCCTTGGTCGGAGGATTTTTTCAGGTGTTCTTCCGCGTCTTCACGAGACATCTAACGAAACCGCCCGAAACCCTAGACCGTTAGAGAGACAGCCGCGCGGTAGTCCAGAACCCTCGACTTTTACTCTTCAGCCATCTACCATTTTCAGTCCCTTGTGCAATGGGCCATGGTGGGACCGAGACCCACAGATCACAGAAAGGGAATCATCACCGCTGAATCCAACTGGGATTTAATTTTATTTTATCTTACTTCTTCTTTCACTGTTATTCACTAGTTCTTTCACTATTTATTTTATCTTTATCTTCTTTCACTGTTCTTTTCAACTAGTTATTTTAATTTTGTTTTAATCTTTAGGATGGAATAGAGCTTTACTGATAAATTTGATCGCGCATTTAATCGTGTTACTTTTCTAGTAAAATCAAACTGAAGCATCAATAACTGAGGACTAGTTTACAGCAATACAGTCTGGACACATACTCAACTTTCCTCACTATTTTTAGGAGGGCCCAGTGTCACTTTGCTTTAATATTTACCTTACATTTCATTGTTTACATGAAAAATACTATAAGGACGTTTTGGCTTCTATGTTTCAAGAATATTATTTTTATCATTCCAATTTTAATGAACTAACGCATAATGTAGAAGTTGTCTTTATTTTATAACACCAGGCAGCTTCTACATAATGCGTTAGTTCATTAAAATTGGAATGGGAAAAATAATAGTCCGGAAACATAGTTGGTTGCCAAAACGTCCTTATAGTAAGTATTATTGATGTAAACAATGAAATGTAAGATAAACATTTAACCTAAGTGACATTGGACTCTCCTAAAAATAGTGAGGGAAGTTGAGTACGTGTTCCGACTGTCTTGTAATTTAGTCCTCTGTTATTGACGTTTGATTTTCATTTTACTGGAAACTTAACGCGATTAAATGCGCAATAAAATGAAGCTGAAAATAGCAAAAAATTGCTTAAAAATGAGAGAACGGGTGGATTTTCAAATTTTTAAAACAGCGCAGATCTTTTTTTAAATATTTTTTTTACATAATTATGAAAATTTTCAAGCCGATCGCACGAACTGTGTGAATTTCATTAAATTTTTACACAGTAACTTTTTAATCTGTTTGGATTAATGACGGTAAAAGTTTTGTTTGGAAGGGGCCGGACCGGATTTGTTAGCGAGTGAATCACGTATCAGCGTAACTATATAATAGGATAATTACAGAGTTAATATTTATACAGAAATGGTTTATGACATGTAAATTTGTTTTAATTTAAATAATAATATGCACTACATTTCTTTAAAGCCCCTCTTCATCCGTAACATGCGTGCCCAAGACCCCATATATGTTAAATCGGTCTCTTCTAATAAAATATTTTTTTTTTATATGCCAACTGTTTTGTTGTATTCGAGGCAACACCTTTTCCTTTTCAAGTAACATTTGAAAGAAGTAAAATATTTACTCAAAATTTGTTATTTTAATTAAAAATTTAAAGTCATTATAAATGAAAAAGTATCCTGGAGGTCTTTGAAAAATACGAAATATTCAAACGTATTTCCCGTGCCCAACCATGCTTAGAAGGGACTCAGGTTCAAAAGATTACTTATCTGAAAAAATACCGAAAGCATTCGGCCTCTCTCTTCTTTAGTTAGAAAAGGTATGGTCACCACATCTGTAAATAATTTTGTGGGGTGTTGAAAGCTACAATTAAAGTATCGGAGGTGTGTCTTGGCCATTGTGCGCTCTCCCCTCCTTTGCAATCCATTAATCTAAGTGTCACAGTTGTTTTGGCGAGTGGGGGTAAGCAGTAACGGGATTTTATGTTGCAGCCGCTTTCGAAGCAGAAAAAGGGAGCAGAAAATTATGTCTCAGCCGCTTTGAACAACTCTTACAGATGACGGGATTTTACGTCTCAGCCGCTTGGAGGGTTAAAATACGAATATATGCAATTTTAGAAATTTAAAATATTATTACAAATTCTATTAGCGTAACATTTGCTCCAAGTAGCTTCCTTTGGCTGCAATGCAAACATGCACCCATGTCAAAAACTCTTCCTGTACTTTGCCTAGTATACTTGGTGTTACACATCTGCATGGTACACATATACGATTTATTAAGTCTGATGGACTTGTTGATTCTTTTTCATATACTTTATTTTTCAAGAAACCCCAGAGAAAGTAATCTAAGGGATTCAAGTCTGGTGATCTTGGAGGCCACTCTACAGGACCGCCGTACCCAGTTATATTATTTTCAAATGTTTCGGTTAGAACAGTACGAGGCTTTAGTGAATTATGTGCTGGAGCACCATCATGATGAAACCACATTTGTGACAGATATCATAGGGAAACACACTCGTCTAAGAAGTCAGTCACTGAGCCCTCTAAAATCTGTGCATATCTTTCGGATGTTAAAGCGCCATCGAAAAAAAAATGGCCCAATTAATGTCTCTTTCCATACGCCGCACCAAACATTTATCGATCAATGCACTTGATGTCTGTTCGGGCAAATTATATGCAGGTTTTGCAGAGACCAATAGTGACAATTTTATGTATTTATAACACCCTGTCTTCTAAACTGACACTCATCAGTAAACATAATGTGACTAATGAACGACATATTATCATTTTGCTTATTCAAAATGAAATTGCAGAAATCAAATCTACGTTCTTTGTCTCCAGGCAATAAATCTAGTACCAAAATGGGGAGATATGGATATGCACCATTTGTACTTAAAATATTCCATACTTTCGATTTAGAGTAACCACATGCTTCGCTAATGCACTAGACTGTGGATGAGCGATAGCATATCCTAGGACAAGGGTGGCAAACCGATGGCACGTGACACAATATTTTGGACATACCACCAATCAAAACGGTTTGCATTTTAATAAAAAATAACAAAGTTCACTATGAAGTATCGCAATCGAACGGTCATAAAGTCAAAATCACTAAGTCAAAATAATTTGACAGCTCATTAAGCATTTCTTTAGAAAAAATGGCACGTTGATCCATAAAGGTTTGCTACCCCTGTCCTAGGACATCTTCCACATGCACATGCTTTTTTAAATCCATGATGCTTGTTGATCTTTTATGATTTAGAATGCTACCGGTTTCTCTTAAACGCGTCGCTACGTCTAGCAGATGGGTGTAGGGATGGACGCGAGACGAAAAATAAGCGTCTCGCGTCTCGCAAAATGGCCTAAAAGGTTGTCTCGTCTCGCAAAAATCCCTATATCGTAATGTTAAAAATGTGTGTCTCGTCTCCCAAAAAAGCTGTAAATCTCTGTCTCGTCTCGCAAAAAAGTCGTCTCGCGTCCATCCCTAGATGGGTGATTGTCATTTGGAAATTTTATAGCATACTGCTTCACAGCCTCTCGCTTATTCCAATGAAATTCTCCGTAAAGTAACACTATTTTAGTGTATTCATTAGTATTAAACATCATCTTTTGCTTTTATACTCAATAAGCTACGAATTCAAATATTATTAGACAAACACTAACAAAGTAACAACAGTTTTTCAACTCCAGTAAAATATTAAAATTAATATTTATCATCTGTTGTCATATCAGCAGGAAAACAGAATCTCAAGCAATTATCGTCTGCTGAATATTTTACCTGAAACACAATATTTCATTTCAATTTATTCAAATACACTCAAAAATTTGTTAAAAGTTTAGATGTTCTATCTTTTTAATAAATTTCTCATTGTTTTGACAAAACATTTTTTTATTTACACAACTTATTAAAATTCTGTTACTTCATGTAGAGAAAAGATTTTTGAAAGACCCTGGATAAATTTTTCTAGAGCCTTGCTATAAGCTTCTGCTTATAGATTCTAAAATTAGTTTTTCTTCTTTCTCTGCATTATGCCAGGAAATTAAATTTAAACCTATAATTTAGTTAAAATCATGTACAGAGATATTTTAGTATAGATATCTATATAAATAAAATTAGACTTTTGTCTGTACATTTCTTGGAAATCAAAAATTTTGCGATTTCTATCCGTTTCAAGCGCCCGGGAATCCGATGCGACCCGCAAAAAAAAGTTTGTCTGTCTGTCATTCTGTCCGTGACGCTTTTCTTGTTTAAGCATCACGTAAAAACGACTGAAGCGAATGATATGAAATTTGGTGTCATGATAGGTGGTCACTCAACTTAAAACATAGGCCTCCAATTTTTAAAAAATCTTGATTAGATTTTCAGATTTTGCGAAAATCCCTTCAAACTGCGTAAATTTGTGTTCAAGCATCACGCAAAAACGACTGAAGCGAATGATATGAAATTGGGTGTCATGATAGGTGGTCACTCAACTTAAAACATAGGCGTCGAATTTTTAAAAAATCTTGATTAGATTTTCAGATTTTGCGAAAATCGTTTCAAACTGCGTAAATTTGTGTTCAAGCATCACGCAAAAACGACTGAAGCGAATGATATGAAATTGAGTGTGTAGTCACTCAACTTAAAACATAAGCGTCCACTTTTTAAATACTTCTGATTGGATTTTGAGATTTTGCGAAAATCCTTTCAAACTGCGTAAATTTGTGTTCAAGCATCACGTAAAACCGACTGAAGCGAATGATATGAAATTGAGTGACATGATAGGTGGTCACTCAACTTAAAACATAGGCGTCGAATTAAAAAAAAAATCTTGATTAGATTTTGAAATTTTGCGAAAATCATTTCAAACTGCGTAAATTTGTGTTCGCACATCACGTAATAACTGCAAAGGTGAAAAAATGATATATGGTGAAATGATAGGTGGTCACTCACCTTAAACTATAAGCATCTAATTAAAAAAAATACATAAATAATACATAATAAGGTTAAAAACAAACCATTAGTGCTTTCGGCAGCACTAGGCTGCTGCCATCTTCAGAACTGGTGAGCTCGCTCTCAGCTTCAGCACTTCAGACCATGTATCATCTATCTGCGCATGCGTCGTATCGTTGACTGCGCCACCTTGAGTTATTATTTCCAACGCTTCCTGTTTTAAACTGTAACTATGGTTGTTGTAGTTGGCTATTTTCTTAACATTGGTGAAATCAATATCAATATTTTCTTTTATGCAAGGCGGGAGAGGGCTGTACTTTGTCTATTATATTTAATGTCGCTAATGTGCTCTTTGATCCTATCTTTAATTTTCCTTTTTGTTACACCAATGTAGTGGCCGGGAAGGTTAGAATCTTTATAAGTAAAATTTATTTTATAGACGCCAGCTGTTTCTAAGGGGTTTATTTTGTCTTTGTCGAATCGTATTCTTTTAAAGATATTACGATTAGGTTTTATTGGGATTCTGATGTTCATTTTACATGCAAGATTGGAGAATTTCACGGCGAGACCGCAACAGTAGGGAATAGGATGAGAAAACGTGGTTTTTTCTTTCTGAGCATTGCTAATGAGGTTTAGTTTCTTTTTCCTTTCTTTAATTAAGCGGGACACAATATTTATGGGGTAATGAGCTTCTTGGGAAAGTTGTTGAATAAATTGCAGTTATTGAATAAAACCTATAATTTAAAATTTCAATATTTATACAGTCCCCTAACGGTTCACCATAACGGGACATTTTGAATGTGGAAAAGTGATTTAAAGTCAAAATGTTTGTTGCTTCATAACTCTGAATTTTAGTGGTATAAGGACAGGGCCATAGCTAGACCGTTTTTACAGGGGGGGGCTTACATTTTCTAAAGGGGGGCTTACAAAAATATATACATATATATATATTCACACACACACTGAGAGCCCACTTTAAGTGTGCTTTTTATAAATACACACTCCTGTGTCTGCTTATTAAAAAACTGAATCCTGGCTTTTTTGCTAGTCATCATTATAAACAGTCAACAGTGAATACAAACGCTTGATTAAGTGAATGTAGATGATTGTTTTCGTTATTTTTAGAAAATAACTTCTTTTATTTCAGTTTTCCCATTTTAGCAAGGATTTATACTTTAGTAAGTTTTTCAATCATTACACCACATGCATACGTGCACAAACACACACATATATATATACATACATACTGTTGAAACTTCTCGAGAGCGACCACCCTTCCTTCCGCGAAAAATCAAGTATAAACATTTGATAGACAAGCAAAAAAATGCTAAAAAATTTTGTTGGTTTTAATATTTATGGAGCTGCATACTAATACATAAGTAATTATACGAACATATTTTTTAAATTTAAATTTTTGTAAAATAGTTAGAAATTTCGGATTTTTTCATTATTGTTTTCTGTCTCCGAGAGTACTTCTGTTTCTACTTTGTTTTTTACATCTGACAAAAGAGCATTTATCCTGATATTCTTTATGCATCCTGAATTTCCCAATATAAAATATATTTGATTTCTGGGTTTTCCCACAACCAAAGGTAACAGACAACGTTCTTTCCGAATTTCTTTTTCGTGCGACTCGATCCCATTAATACTCTGCTCCAACGGTAAGGCAAAATAACTCGTTTCTTAGATATATATCTTCCGTAACCTGTAATATTCATACTTGATGTGTACATGTAGTTAGTTTCACCTGCTGTCGGCTTACATTACAACGATTAGTTTAGAACATGGCTTTTGTTTACTTTCATACGTTAATTGTAGGAACGGGGTAGTGACTGCTTGTGAGAAAATTAGTAGGGATCACCCACGCACCCTTTTTTAACAAGAGGTTTTTACTACATCAGCTCCAGGGCCGGATTTAGGGGAGGGCAACCGGGGCTGCAGCCTCGGGGCCTCCACAAGTGAGGGGCCCCACAATAGACATTTTTACATAAAATTTCCTAATACCGTATGATGTAAAAAATAATTTTTTTAATAAAATTCTTACAATGGAGGACCAGTTCTCTCACTTTTTCCACTCCTTTTTCATCTTGAACATTCCAGAACGTTTCAAATTTTTGTCAAAATGGTTAATATTAATCTTCGATCCGATAAATGTGTATTTTTGCAAGAAACAATCCCAAAGGAAATCATCACACTATTATATGCTCAAGAAATAACACACTAGTCGAAAAAATTGCTAACTTGTTTGAGAAATAATTAGGGGCCAACATTCCTTTGTAGCCCCAGGGCCTCCTCACCTCTAAATCCGTCACTGCCAGCCCCAATAAAAAGGTCAAAGAAGAAAATTTCTGATGTTTCAAGAGCCTGCTGTTTACAAAGTTTGCTATTTCCGTACAGGAACAAAAATTCAAAAATTTACATATCTTTATTATTTTTTTCAAAAAAAAAAAATGTTCCTCGATGCCTATGTTCTTTGGGCTAGGGGGAGCTCAGATTTTTCCAGGGGGCGCTGAGCCGTCCATAGCGCCCCCAGCGCTACGGCCCTGTATAAGGATGATTTTTTTTTATTGTGCATAAAATTGTATAAAGAAAATTTTTCTAAACATAACTGATAGGACCAAGAGACCGTATAAAAATTTAAATTTCGTAAATTTTATAGGAATTTATTTATTGACTTCAATTGTTTCTGATATAATAGATTATACAATTTAAAGCAATTTTGCAACTGGAACTATATGTCTCTGACTAAAGGTTTAGGAAATAGCCATTGGACAGCGTTAGCACTGGATGGCCTGTGTACTATCACATACACTGAAGAGCCAAAACATTATGACCAACTACTCAATAATGCATTTCGCCTCCTTTGACCTTCAAAACAGCTACAGATCACCTGGGCATGGATGCCATGAGTTCCGTCATGGATGCCATGAGTTCAAACTGTGTGTGGTGGCGAGGGAAAGAGATGATCAAATGAAGAGGTTCAAATGAAGCAACCGTACAAAAACTTCGAATGAGTGATGTAGATAACTGAAGTTAGAGTGTTGGTAGATAACTGAAGACAAGTGGTACCAAATATTTAAGCAGTCACAGAAAGTCAAAATATTGGAACATCGTGGTGTTTGAGTTCTGAGCTGCCGAGGGAGAGCAGAGAAGCTGTTCTCCTGGAAAACGGTGTAACCTCACATTACCATTGATGTGATGAAGGAAAAACCGTGGTTCATCCGAGCAGGCAACTCTCTTCCACAAATCCATGGTCCAGTCCTTGATGTTCCCATGCCCACTGTAAGGGTAGTTGATAATGATGATTGGTAAGCAGAGGCACATGAGTGGGATGTCTGCTCTGCAGTCCCATATGCAACAGTCTCTTCTGAACTGCGTGTTCTGAAACACATGTATTTGGACCTGCATTGTATTGGGCTCTCGGCTGAACCATCTGCCGTCGATTTTGCTGTACTAGGTAGGACAGTCTCCAACATCCTCTCTTGATGATGCATGGACAACATCTTGTAGTCTACTGCTGGTTTCACCATTATTAATCTACTTATTTTATAAATACTAACAATGGCAGATTGTAAACAACTGACCAGTTGTGCTGTTTCGGAGATACTCGGTCAGAGTTTTTGGGTCATTACAATCTACCTTCGATCAAATTCGCTTAGATGAACAGTCCTTTCCGATCACTCACAAATGTAAATGCAAGAATAATTCTTTACCTTCTCCAGCAACAGTTAAATACCATTCCCACTTAATTATGTTCTTTCCATATCATCCAGATAAGTTCATTCAAAAATGTGCAGGTGGTCATAATGTTTTGGCTCATCAGTGTATATGTGCATA